>JALMGJ010000011.1:8680000-8805000 GCA_023362775.1 Charina bottae | reverse complement strand
GAGGGATGAAAAAGACAGAGCTGTGACAATCTGGTTCTTCCAACTGCACTTTCGAAGTTCCAGGCAAGCAAGTAAAAGAACATATATGGAGGCTATTACACTTCAATGAGGCTTTTAGTCTTCAGAAGGAAATTCATATTTCTTGTAAAATATGTTATTGTTCATGTCACTGATGATATTGCTACTGCCAGATGTGGTATGCCATATTCCTGCTACTGCTACCTGTGTGGTGGGCAAGCCTAACCTTCTGAAGCATAATTATTATCATACAGGAGATCTCATCATTGCTGGCATTATTTTGCAGTTCTACATGATTTCTGATCCAGTGGATTTTACAAGGCATCCATCTGAAGAACTGGTTGATGAGCTCATGTATAGACTTACTGTAACATATAATAAAACAGATAATATATTTATTTACTATGATGACTTGAGTGTTTAACTTTATTTAAATAGGGAGGGTCCAACTGAGGAAATCCTATCTTCCAACTGCATTATTATTAGTATCATCATTGTCATCATCATCATCATCATCATCATCATTCATACCAATAATTCTCAGTATTTCTTGTTGATTGATCCAAGTTTCTTGTATGCATTTAGGTGCCCTCAAATGCTTCCTGTCTCCGAGGAAAAATAAAATAAAACAAAACCTATAATTTCCAGTGACTAAGTAAAATGTGCAGTAATTACTTTCAGTTCTAGAAACTACGAATGCCTGTAGTTCCCTTTTTCATTTATTTACTGCAGGATGAATCACCAGTAATGTATTCCTGATCACTTTTTGTCATTAACCAGACATCAGTATTTAGGATTTGAATCCTTATCATGGATATTAAGGAAAAAATGGGTCTGAGTGTCATGGTTGAGGTGAAGAAACAACGCTGAGCCAGAAATGAAGCTCTAGATCTTTATTGTTTCTACCTTACACAGAATCTTGCCAAACTAAGCTAGGCTAACAGGTTCTCAGGAGAAAAAGCCCAGGCACCCTAGGGCAGATCCTGCCTGACCTTCTTGGTTGGGCGCCCAAGGTCAATGAATGCGCTTCTCCCCCTGGAATGCACCCCCTCCTTCCTCGCCTGCACTCTCCATCACACCGACTGCATTTTGGATTCAATTCCTGTAAGATCTTTTAGACTGTGTGGAGGATAAAATATCTCTCCGACCTGTTTACAGTAGCCACATTTTCTCCCAGGACTGCATATCTGCCTTCTGCAGTTGTTGCATGATCCTGGGAAACAGCACAGTTGCTTTAAACAGTTACAAAGAATTATTATATTTATGCTCCTGCATGCTCCAGAGCTTAGCTTTTTACAGAAGAAAGTGAAGGCAGAAGATGTAGAAAGCAGGACTAGAAGTAGCTCTAATAAGCACAAGCAAAATTTAATACCATTCATGAATAGTCCATTTGGTAATTCATCCATTCTCTGGTGAAAGCTGCTTATAAAGCACTAATGGGTTTAGAATAGTGAGGATCCATTTAAAGAGTAATTTTCCATCCTCTGCATGATAATATTGTTTTTGTCATAAAATATACATACATTGGATGCTTAAGGACATTTTGAAATAGTTGAAAACAAAAAATCACTTCCAGATGCTACAAAAAGTTCACATTGGTTTTCATGCTAGAACTTTATACATCTTTTTGAAATAGTTTACAACCACAATTCTCATTGCAGATTTTTTCTTCAGAACTATCAACATGTCCTGGCTTTGATTTTTGCTGTAGAGGAGATTAATGAAAACCCTCAGTTCTTATCCAACATGACTCTGGGCATTCGCATCATCAATAGCAATTTCATGGCAAAATGGACCTATTTTGCTTCGCTGGAGCTACTGTCCACACAGGGCAGATTCATCCCTAATTATAAGTGTGATATCCAAGAGAAGGTCCTGTTATTGCAGGACCTAATGCAAACATCTGTCCATTCATGCCAAATATTCTGAATATATACAAGATGCCACAAGTAAGAACTACTTATAAATAAAGACCTTTTTTTCATAACGTCTAAAATCTGTGCTTGGTTACGTTTTTAATATGTTTCTAAGATCTTTTAAATTAATTTTTGTGATTTGCATAAAATGTGATCATCTGAACATGAATAAAAAGGCAAAACTGCCTAAACGGTAGGGATTTGTTGTGTGATACATGCCTAAATCTGAAACTTGATCAATATTATATATTGCCACTGCTTGACTTCCTTGTCCCTGAGAAAGACTGATCCATGATAAAACAATGCACGCTATATCTGTACAGATATTCAGTTTAACCTAAACAACACCTATTTGGAAGACTACAGTATATACAGTACTTAGCAAACTTCTCTTTCGATTCCATACAAGAGATTTTGTCTTGCCGTCTACAATATCTTTGACTTTAAAAAACAAATAAAAAACAAATGTCACCTACGTGTGATGGTGCCTGGGTATGGCTAGCTAGGGACTTGGTTGGTTTGATTATTTTTGCAGAGTCATATGAAGGTGTTGAGAGAGTGGAAGAAGGAAGTCAGAGGAGTTTTAGAGAGATAGGATGTTGGTTCTATTGTAGCATTTTGTGAAGAAGAGACCATCTAGAGAAGAATGGGATGGGCAGTGTTGGTGAAAAGAAAGAGATAAAGACGCACATTGCAAACTTTATGAACTTTTCTGGTTTGGGTGCCAGTTGGGCAGAGACAAGCAAAGTGAACAAGGTGGCATCTTGCAATCAACGTGCGGTTCATTTGAGTTTGTGGAACCTGAGGACATGGATAGGGTGTTCAGTATCTCTGGCCTTCAAATATTATTACATTTATAGTTATTAAAGGAAAATTCTGCAAATCAGTTCTTTCTAGACTGGACTATATTTCTCTTGAAGTATGTGATGAATACACTTATTATAGTCTAAAAATAGAATCTAAAACCCAAATATTTTAACTCATTTTTTCTTAGCTCATATATGGATCTGCTCCAATGATAGACAACAGGGAACACACAGTTTTCTTTCATCGTTTTTTCCCAAAGGAATTGCTTCAAACTAAGGGGATTCTCCAGCTTCTGTTGCATTTAAGGTGGACATGGATAGGGCTGATTTCCCAACGTGATGAGAGTGGAGAGAGGTTTGTACGGGATGCCCTCACATTGTTTTCCCAGAAAGGGATCTGCTTTGCTTTCATGGAAGAGGTGGCCAAAGAAACTTTTTCTAGTGACCTTGATGGTGTATTTAAATATTATATTCAAATGTACAAGGTTGTCATGAAAAGCATTGCCAATCCTCTATTGTGAAAATCACGTCGTTACCATTTTCAGAGTATTTCCCTATCTTCCAGAGTATGAGGATATACCAGTAAGGAGAAAAGATAAAGTTTGGATCATGCCAGCCCAAATGGAGTTCACATCAGTCCCCTTTCAAAAATAGAGTCAGCAGTTTATCTTCATCTAAAGGAAAAAGGACACTCATTTGTGGACATTAATGTTCACATTTTAGACAGAGAAGATAGGTGGTTTGAGAGAGGGGTCAAGGAATCCATTTATGCCAACTTGGAAAATCCTTCCTTGAATAGAGGTGGGGGCCTCAGGCACAAACTCTCCCCCATCTTCCTCCCTGTTTTGTCTTCTGTGCCTAGGAAGATTAAGACCATTTCAGAAGCTCAACAGCAGCATGGTGATTTTAACGACTCTCCTTTAGATGATAAAAGAACTTAAAAATTACATCTCAATATAACCATGACCTAGCCCCAGGTGTAAGGTCACACAGCTACCTAGGAACATATTTAGGATTCCCTTACCAACTTTGCTCAGACTGAAGAAGCTCCTTGGATAAGGAGCGAAACGTTTCCACTAAGAAAATAGAAATCCAGTTGACATGATTCAAGCTACAGACAATTCCACCTGGATGGCTGAGAACCTTCATAGTCATTTGCATGTTCTTTCCCTAAAGACATGTTGGATGAGGACACTGGAGTGCTGTGCACTGAAGAAGAGAAGTTGGAGACTCTTCCTAATTCTGTGTTTGAGACCACCATGACTGGGCAGAGTTACAGCATCTATAATGCAGTCTATGCTGTGGCACATGCTTTGAAAGCCATGTTTTCCTCCAATTCCAAACACAGAGCAAGGGCAGACAGGGGGAGACTGATGATTCTCAATCAAGAAACATGGCAGGTAATAGTAGAAGAAATGACAATGGCACATTATTTAAGCCTCTCTGATGCAATCCTGGGTGCAGAACCAGTACATTTCAGGTTCAGTATCCTCATAGTTTAGAAATTACATGAATCTTTGCACTGGTTCATGTTTCATTACAACAGTGTGGAGGAACTGCATAAGTATGATCTGATTCGAAAAATGCATTTGACTAAAACCACGGATTCATAATTGAGTTTGAAGTTTTGTCAAGCCAGTTCAGTTTGATGAAAGTGCATTTGTTAATATTTTGATTCACCTGCACGGTAGTACCCACAACTTCTAAACGCTAGTAGTGTACATTTAGTGTAGGAATATTTATTTGGCCAGATCAATTGCATTTGTTTGTTTGTTTGTTGTATTTATATAGCCGCCCATCTCACACATGTGACTCTGGGCAGTGTACAAAATTAAAACACAAATCAACATAATTCAAACACAAACATTTGTGTTTGATTTGCTTCCATTTAGCTCCATCATTACCTGAGAAAAGTCTTATTTAACAACAGTATTGGGGAAAAAGTTTTCTTTGATGAAAATGGGGAATTAGAAACTGGATTGGATATAATCAACTGGATCACATTCCCAAACCAGACTTTCCTTAAAGTCAAAGTTGGAAAGATAGACCCATTGGCTTCTCCAGAAGAGCCTTTCACAATTTCTGAAGGAAACATCATCTGGCCAACCATGTTCAACCAGGTATTTCCTACTGACATTTAAGGTTATCTAGAATCCTCCTCCATGCCTTTTTCAGAATCACTTCTATCATTTGAGTGACTCATTAGTATTAAAATTGAGGCAGTACAAATATGATAAAAAATGAACAGTGCGGAGATTGGAATATATAGGGCTTCCATTATAAAACTTGTACTGCCTTACCATACATTTATGGGCATTCCTGAATGTATACAATTACCAGCTGTCATTTTCAGGTTGCCTACAGAGGAAACCATCTTTGAGAAAGGAAAGCTGAAAATTATTTAATAATAAACAAGCTACTGTATATGTTGAGATAATGTACTGATTGAAATATCTTATACCTTCCCATTGTTCCAAGTTTTTTTTTCTTCATAAGGTAAGGGTAGTGAATCTCTACCTTGTAATTTTATTATATTCTGACTGCACATTGTCCAAGACATATCTTGTAATGCCATCTATACTCTTTAGTTTTCTAAATTTAACCTGTAACTTTGTCGCCATTAATACCCGGACAGTTCCATAATTTCTACAAGGCTGAAATCTCTATAATCTATTTCATGTTAAGTAATTAGTTTCTAGTTAGTAAAGAAAACCCAGTTTGGCATAGTGGTTAAGGCACTGGGCTAGAAACCAGGAGACCATGAGTTCTACTGCGTTAGGCATGAAGCCAGCTGGGTGACCTTGGGCCAGTCCCTATCTCTCATCCCTAGGAAGGAGGCAATTGCAAACCACTTCTGAAAAACCTTGCACAGAAAACCTGGAACTTGGAATCCCATGAATTACAGCATACATTCCCTGCAGTACTACTTTTCAGGACCTATCTGATAGAAAGGACTAGAGTCAATGGAAATGCAGATCATTCCAAGATTAATTTCCCCTATATAAGCAATGTCACTTTGGTATGGTGGCATTTATTAAATGTGCATGTCTAATAATATGTTGAGGTTGGATGCCATGCACAGCATTTCTCAAAAAGTCATGCAGATTTATCAGAATATCATATACACAGTGAAACACTAGTTTATAAAATACAAATTTTGCTTATTGCTCCATCCTGGTTTCATTTCTGAACAGGCACTACCACTTTCTGTATGCAATGACAATTGTTATTCAGGCCACAGCAAGATGAAAATAGAAGGGGAGCCATTTTGCTGCTATGATTGTCTTCCATGTGGAAAAGGGAAAATTTCAAATAAAATAGGTAAGGTGTGTCTTGTATATAATTGATATGACTTATGAACTATCACCCACAGTACTGTTTACCTGTAAATACCTGATTGTATTTATAGATTAAATACAATCTGTACCTCACTTTTCTTGAATGTAATCCGTTTTTCAGAATTTAGAGTATTAAGCTCATTGAACAAATTCTACCTCTGCCTATGTACTAGATTTTTTACAGAGTTTTTCATAACATCCAAATCTGAACATCTGGTCCATGTTGTCCCTGAATTAAGCCTGATTCTGACTTCCCATAAATGCACAACCAGATAAAAAAATCCATCCCATGAAAAAGATGCTTACTAAGTGAGAGAAAAGTCTTCCTAAAATTGAGGGAAGTCCTTTTCGGGGGTAGGGGGGAAGGAATGGAACACTTGTGTTTTATTATCAATCATCAATGAAAGAAGAAGATTGAATCTGATGCTATGTTAGGTATAAAGAAGGAAGAAGATGAGTTTGACCTTGCTGGAAAGCAGCAGGCATATAAAAACCCAGTTTAGAGGGTTAATGGGAGTAACAATTGAGGGTGCTTGGTGTACATTCTCAGACATTAGCCTTGAAAATGGCATGGCATTTGTCATGTAAGAACAACCTCCCAAATTAAACGTTTTGAATTATGTGAAATCAGATTGATTGAAAACTGGGTGAAGTGAAGCTTATTAAGGAAGCTTTCAGGTTTTTTTTTTAAAGCTTTTAGCTTTTTTTCTCAGACAGCAGCCTTGCTGGCTGGGTGACCTTGGGCCAGTCCCTCTCTCTCAGCCCTACTCACCTCACAGGGTTGTTGTTGTGGGGAAAATAGGAGGAGGAAGGAGTAATAGGTATCTTCCCTGCCTTGAGTTATCTATAAAAATAATAAAGGTGGGATAGAAAATAAATAAATAAATAAATAAATAAATAAATATATATATATATATATATATATATATGGATGGCATGGCATGGCATGGCATGGCATGGCATGGCATTTGCCATGTAAGAACCACCCACCAAATTATTAGTTTTGAATTGTATGAAATAAGATTGATTGAAAACTGGGTGAAGTGAAGCTTATTAAGGAAACTTTTAGTCAAATCAAATCAAATCAAATCAATTTTATTCGACCATAGACCAGCAAATTAAACAGAAATTTCACTTCTGATTAGAATAAAAGAAAAGAAAAACACTTAAAATTCTAAAAAAATCTAAGAAAAATTAGAAGAGATATTGTGGCGTGCTGTACAAATTATAGAGCAATATTTAGCTGTGCTCAATGAAGTAAAGTCAGATTGGTCTGATAGAAACAGCTTGAGATAAAAAGAATCTGAACGACCTGAATGTTTAGTAAAAAATTGAGATAATAATTCCTGGTGAGCATCTGCATAGAGAGGACAATATAAAATGATGTTTTCCATTGTTTCAATTTCTCCTCTGCCACATGGGCACAGTCTGATCAATTGGGATATTTCAATATCTCCCTTCAATAACAGCTGTTGGAAGGACATTGAATCTGGCCAAGGATAAGGCCCTTCTAAATTTTGGAATCATTATGCAGCTAAGATATCTGGCTAGTTGGAGAAGATGTGCAGAGTGGCCCAAAATAATGTTTTTAGATAAAACTGATAAATCTGATTGTAGCTCTAAATCGATGGCCTGTTGTTTGAGATCAGCTAGTGCATGTTTATAGCCCAATAAGATGATGGCTGTCCCTGAAAAGCCATATAATCTCAGTTTGGCATGTATTGCCTGGCACCAAGAAGATTGAAAGCTATCGGTCATAATCAAAGGGGCCAAGCTAACTGGGAAAAAAGAAAGCTTAAGCCAGTAAGAAAAAGTGTAAATCCAAGAAGTTTCTATTTTTACTAGGCCAGCTTCATGGCGAAGCACCACGTTGAGGACGCAGCGAGGTACTTGAAAGATAGATCTTAGAAACTTGGATTGGACTCTTTCAAGAGAAAGGAATGACCTGTAGGGGCCCAACTGAGCTCCAAAAAGGAGCTGAGCTCAGATCTTAGCTGAGAAAACTTTAATATATGTTGAGCTCCTTTAGAGAAATAGAAAGATTGTAGTGCTGCTGCTGTTTTCTGTGCATTCAGGCTGACATAGTCGGCATGGAATTTGCAGTTACCCATGGCATGAAAAACAGTCCCCAAATATTTAAAGGTCTTAACTTGCTCTATTAAATTGTTTAGCCACCAGACATGTGCCTTAGGGCGCTTGGCAAAAACCAAAACCTTGTTTTTTGAGTAGTTTATTTCCAGCCATTCTTCTCAGCAGTGCTCAGCAAGCATACAGAGCGCCCGCTTCAGGCCAATCTGTGTCCAAGAAAGCAACATGGCATCATCTGCATATAAAAGAACACAGATGTGTCTATTTCCCAGCTTTGGGGGATGAAGAGATAGGCTATTCAGTTTGTCTACAAGAGACTTAATATATAGATTAAAAAGAAGGGGAGCTAGAATAGACCCTTGTCTCATTCCTCTCTTCACTGGGATTTCCTTGGTGCAATGTCCATACATATTACATTGCACGTTCATCCGGGAATTTTCATAAAACTTATATATAAGAACAAGTAATTTTCTATCTCTTCCAACAACCTAAAAGATGACTTTATACATGGACTTCACCAGATGGTCAACCCCGAAATCAGATTGACTACATCCTTTGCAGCCAAAGGTGGCGGACATCTATACAGTCGGTAAAAACAAGACCTGGAGCTGACTGTAGTTCAGATCACGAACTTCTTATTGCAAAATTTAGAATCAGACTAAAGAGAATAGGGAAGACTTACAGATCAGTTAGATATGAGCTCACTAATATTCCTAAGGAATATGCAGTGGAGGTGAAGAATAGATTTAAGGGACTAGATTTAGTAGATAGGGTCCCAGAAGAACTATGGACAGAAGTTCGCAACATTGTTCAGGAGGCGGCAACAAAAAACGTCCCAAAGAAAAAGAAAACCAAGAAGGCAAGATGGCTGTCTGCTGAAACACTGGAAGTAGCCCAAGAAAGAAGGAAAGCAAAAGGTAACAGAGATAGGGGGAGATATGCCCAATTAAATGCAAAATTCCAGAGGTTAGCCAGAAGAGATAAGGAATTATTTTTAAACAAGCAATGTGCGGAAGTGGAAGAAGACAATAGAATAGTTTTGTAAACCGCCCAGAGTTCCCTTGCGGGGAGATGGAGTGGTATATAAATTGAAACATAAATAAATAAATAAATAAAATAGGAAGGACAAGAGACCTCTTCCAGAAAATTAGAAACATAGGAGGTAAATTCCAGGTAATTTCCAGGTAAATTCCAGGCAAAAATGGGTATGATCAAAAACAAAGACGGTAAGGACCTAACAGAAGCAGAAGAGATCAAGAAAAGGTGGCAAGAATATACGGAAGATCTGTATAGGAAGGATAATAATATTGGAGATAGCTTTGACGGTGTGGTCAGTGAGTTAGAGCCAGACATCCTGAAGAGTGAGGTTGAATGGGCCTTAAGAAGCATTGCTAATAACAAGGCAGCAGGAGACGACGGTATCCCAGCTGAACTGTTTAAAATCTTGCAAGATGATGCTGTCAAGGTGATGCATGCCATATGCCAGCAAATTTGGAAAACACAAGAATGGCCATCAGATTGGAAAAAATCAACTTATATCCCCATACCAAAAAAGGGAAGCACTAAAGAATGTTCAAACTATCGAACAGTGGCACTTATTTCACATGCCAGTAAGGTAATGCTCAAGATCTTGCAAGGTAGACTCCAGCAATTCATGGAGCGAGAGTTGCCAGATGTACAAGCTGGGTTTAGAAAAGGCAGAGGAACTAGAGACCAAATTGCCAATATCCGCTGGATAATGGAGAAAGCCAGGGAATTTCAGAAAAACATCTATTTCTGTTTTATTGACTATTCTAAAGCCTTTGACTGTGTGGATCATAACAAATTGTGGCAAGTTCTTGGTGGTATGGGGATACCAAGTCATCTTGTCTGCCTCCTGAGGAATCTGTATAATGACCAAGTAGCAACGGTAAGAACAGAGCACGGAACAACGGACTTGTTTAAGATTGGGAAAGGAGTATGGCAGGGTTGCATACTCTCACCCTACCTATTCAACCTGTACGCAGAACACATCATGTGACATGCTGGGCTTGAGGAATCCAAGGCTGGAGTTAAAATCGCTGGAAGAAACATTAACAATCTCAGATATGCAGATGATACTACTTTGATGGCTGAAAGCGAGGAGGAGTTGAGGAACCTTATGATGAAGGTGAAAGAAGAAAGTGCAAAAGCTGGGTTGCAGTTAAACCTCAAAAAAACCAAGATTATGGCAACGAGCTTGATTGATGACTGGCAAATAGAGGGAGAAAAAGTGGAGGCAGTGACAGACTTTGTATTTCTAGGCGCAAAGATTACTGCAGACGCTGACTGCAGCCAGGAAATCAGAAGACGTCTACTTCTTGGGAGGAGAGCAATGGCAAATCTTGATAAAATAGTTAAGAGCATAGACATCACACTGACAACAAAGGTCCGCATAGTTAAAGCAATGGTATTCCCTGTAGTAACCTATGGCTGCGAGAGCTGGACCATAAGGAAGGCTGAGCGAAGGAAGATAGATGCTTTTGAACTGTGGTGTTGGAGGAAAATTCTGAGAGTGCCTTGGACTGCAAGAAGATCAAACCAGTCCATACTCCAGGAAATCAAGCGAGACTGCTCACTTGAGGGAATGATATTAAAGGCAAAACTGAAGTACTTTGGCCACATAATGAGAAGACAGGATACCTTGGAGAAGAAGCTGATGCTGGGGAAAGTGGAAGGCAAAAGGAAGAGGGGCCGACCAAGGGCAAGATGGATGGATGGTATTCTGGAGGTAACGGACTCAACCATTGGGGAGCTGGGGATGGTGACGGCCGACAGAAAGCTCTGGCGTGGACTGGTCCATGAAGTCACGAAGAGTCAGAAACGACTGAACGAATAAACAACAACAAATTTTCTATCAATCAAGGAAGAGTTCAATTTCTCCCACAGTTTCTCCTACAGTTTCATTGCTAGTTTGGCTCTAGCAATGAAATCAAAAGCACATCTAAGATCAATAAACACTGCATAGAGTATTGAACAAGCTCCGGAGGAATATTTCTCAGTTGGATGTTGAAGAGTTAAAGTGTGGTCAAAGATTGAGTGGCCAACTCTAAAGTCTACCTGCTCATCAGCCAAGATATTATCAGTTATAACCCAATCCAGGAGCTTATTGTATACAGTATGAAGAGCAACCTGATTTAACTGCAAAGAGCAGGTCAGCTTTGATGGGGTGACTTCTTTGAGTACTTGAACACCTCCATCGGTAATCAGGTTGACATCTTTATTGGCTTGTGATTTATTATTCTTTTGCCCTAAGGGGTGTTGTTTAGCTAAGTTGTGTGTTTGAGTTTGGGCTTCAATAAAGAAAGAGAGTCTTTCTGTATGCTTTTGTGCAAAGACCTCAACACCACTTTTTAGCAGGTCCAAGTTGTTTTTAATAGAGGCTAATTGCTCGAACACTGAAATTACAGTTTGCGCTGTGAGCAAATATTGTTTTGTCATAAATTCGGTCGAGCCATCTCATGCTAACAGCTTTTCCCAGTCCTTGCCCTGTGCAATCTTGTTGTCATTTTCTTTAGAGGAAACTAGAGAGCTAGTAAAATGAATGGAAGAGTGATGGGGGAGGGCTGACATAGAATCAGACCAGTCTATTAAATCATCTTTAATAGATAAAGAAAGCTCCAACAGTTGCTGTTTTTCTATTTCTGTTTGCAAATCCCATTCGAGAGCCGCAAATTTATTGGAGGTGAGAATTGGGGAGAGTTTACCTACTGTCTCTTTATAGAAAAAGTTAATAAATTCCTGGTTGTTTGGCTGTCTTGGAAGAGTGCTGTGAGCCCGGACTGGCTCCATGATGTTTCTTCCTCTTCCCCATTCTCTAAATCAGAAGACATTTCTCTTGTCTTTCTCCTTCCTTCTTGCTGTCAATGTTCTGTCTTTTCCTCTGAGGAAGTCACTGTTGTGTAGGAGATGCCATCTGATTACTTTAATAAGTCTTGAGCAGCTCTAAACCAGAGGCAGGAACATAAATCAAGATCTCGCAAAAAAATGTCCTCTCCCGTTAGGCAGCCATCTTGACCCCCTCTTTTAGTGTTTTAGGTCAAAGAAAGGATAGGGAAAGCTAGAGTTTTTTTGCAGATTTCAGAGGTCATAGGACAGAATGTCTACCACTTTTAAATCTTTATTTAAAAAAAAAAAAAAAAAGTATATGGGAAAATTTAGTGCATTAAACCACCCAAGGCTTCTCTTATGGAAAAAAACAAACATATATATTTCAAAACACTTTAAAAAAAGAAATATGTACCATAAATATTGATCCTTCTGCTGCTCTGATAACAATTTTAACTCTTCAAGGATCTGTAACCCTTAGAAATAACTGGAATTCTTGCTAAAATGTTTGTCACTTGAACATGAAGAAAACCTGACTTCCAGTGGGGACATGGCAGACTGAACACCTCTGCCTGCGGGCTTAGCAGGCCGAACTGACAACAAGGCATTCTTTTTGGGCTCAGGCAGGTTTTTCCTGAAGCCCAGGAGTGATTTTCTGGGAAAGGAAAACACTTGGAATCACCCCATTTGTCCTCTGGACAGTGGCTTTCAGCCAGAAGATCGCAAACAGAGTTCGCGCTCGACTGGTAAGAGCTAGCTGGGAGGCTGAGATGTCACCATTTTCCAAGCTGTGCTGTAGCCTTCAAGGGACATGAAGACTGGCCACCACATTTCTAAATCACCCAATATATATATACTTTTTAAGTATATGTACTCTAAGAGAGGCTTTCTACAGCAAGGAGAAGCAGTTCCCTTGGTGCTTATCACAATTTTTGGGATTATTATTTTTAAAAAATTCTTTTCAAGTTTTGGCTTGTTTTCCATCCAAATATTAAGAAGGATTGAGAGTAAATAATTGTCTCCCTGTTATTATTTCTGTACTAAATTTGAAGATATTAGCATTTTCCTACATGTTGAATCGGCTATTTTGAACTTTCAGCTTTCTGCTTCTACTTTCCCTGGGGAATTGTCTGCTTATCACTTCCACTTGTGTAAACATATTCTGTAACTTCTTCATAACCTTGACTTTCCCTGGTTGAGCTCCTAGGGGGTGCCATAATCTACTGCATGGAGGATCTTAAGCAAACTTTCTCTGACTTCCACCAAGACTTCAAACAGATTATTTCTGATTCTTACCAAGTTTTTATGCCAGGCATTCAGGACATTGTGGAAAGTATGAGCTTTAAAATGTGTCACTTGGATGGAGATGCCAAGGATGGAATTGAAGAATTTTACAGTGACAGAAATGTCTCTTCGTTCTCTGTTGAAATGCTGGAGGAAGAATGGATAGTCGAGTTGAAGAAATTAAAGGGAGAGATTGAGTTGCAAGCCATAAGTGAAATTGTTCTTTTGATGGAATGCCATAGAAAGGAAGGGGTGATTATGTATGGGAGGTTTCCTGAAGAGAAGTTGGAGTTTTTGAGGGGGGGCAGTTGGGCTATTTGATTTCTTTTTTTTTTAGATATGTTTTATTATTTAATATATATATATATATATATATATATACACACACACACACACACACACACACACACACACATACACACACACACACACACACACACACACAAACATTTACATATACATAAAATTACAACATAAATTACATACTTACATTCCAAAAATTATCCTTGAGGGGATAGTTGATTAGGAGATTATATATATATAATCCCTTCTCACCCCAAATATGGGTGGTATATGTCTTCCTCAACCTCAGGTCCTCTACCAGAGGCCTGGGAGTTTGAGGGTTCTGTGCAGTATCTTAGATGTTCCTAGTAACGCGCATTGTGAATATGCAGCTGCCATTGGCCAGAGATCAGCCAACGCCATTCTCAAATTTCTATGCTAGAAAGGAGGACATTATGTCCCAGCTTTAATTATGCTTTTTCAGGCTAAGTCACTTGCACAGCTACTGTATGGGACCCAGCTTGGACCCTCATCTTATTCTTTTATACCTTTGGAGAGAGTTCAATCCAAATTTATAAGAGCAATTTTACAGATCCCTCATTGTGTTTCTAATGCTCACTTACGCCTGGAGACAAGATTGATAAAAGTTGAATCAAGAATCTGTATAGCTTCCTTAAATCTATGGCTAAAACTCAAATTTTTCTGCAAGGCCTTCCACTACTAATTCTCCAAGACAAATTTTCTTCCTCATGGATCAAGGCAGTTGAATACAATCTCACATAATTAGGTTTTTCTCCATCTTCAATACTCAATTTTATATATATTATCTCCTAATCGACTACAACAAGACAAAACAAAGCCTGAGACAAAGGGTAGAGGACATGGAGAGGCAAGCAGATCTAGAGAAAGCCCCGTCATTTTGCTCAAAGATGAGTGGATTACAGTCACAGTGCAAGTAGCAAGATTCTGCGCAGCAGCACTAAAGAGCCATCGTAACTTAGTAAATATTTTACTTCCTTTTATAATTATACACGTAAAACTTTGATATTAACACTTAATTTTAATAGTTAATAATTAATTACCATAAAAAGGTAAAGGTTCCCCCCGCATATTTGTGCAGTCATGCCCGTCTCTAGGGGCTGGTGCTCATTAGAGATACTATTTCAATCTATCACAAGTCAAGGGTGGGAAATTGGAACTGGCTTCCCACCCATAGAAAAAAACAGACAAAATACATATAAAAATGAAATCAAATGCTAACTTAGCTCAATTTTGCCTAACCCCAATTATAACAGGACTTCCTAATCCATAAAATCTACAGCTATTATCTGCTAAAGACCAAATTCAGGGTGTCCAGTGCAAACTTTAAGAGCTAATTTATGTGTTTGTGTGTGTGTGTGTGTGTGTGTGTGTGTGTATCAATTAAAATGTTGCAAATGTCCGATTCTGAAACAGAAATATGTTGACATAGTTTATAACTCTCACTGAAGGTTCCTCACTCATAATTACCAACAGACCTTGGCTCTGGCATTTGCTGTAAAGGAGATCAATGAACTTTCTGGGATTTTACCCAATGTTAGCCTTGGTTTCCACATTGCTACCGACTATATTGAGGAAATTACAACTTATCTTTTAGCAATGGAATTTATATCTACAAAAGATAAATTTATCCCCAACTACAAATGTAATGACCAGACCAATACGGTAGCTGTCATTGGAGGACCCCGTTCTAAGACCTGTCTCAACATGGCAACCACTCTGTGCAACTACAAGTTTCCTCAGGTGAGAACAAAAATGGAGAAAGATGGAAGTTCACAAGCCATTCATTACTTTCAGATGTTGAATCCTCATAATAACTCTTCTCAGAAGTATCCCAAAACATCAGACAAGAATGCAACCAATTCCTGATCTGCAATGGGAATCACCACCACTGCTGTTCTTTAACAACGTATGAATCTTCCTGATGCCAAATTGTTCAACTGATAAGGAAAGCTCTGATTCCCTTTCTACCCAAACAACAGGTTGGCTTACACTAAGGCTTGGGGACTGTCTTCAAAAATTAAACATGGGTGCCAATAAACAAACATACATATTGCACAATTTTCTTTGTAGAAATTCATTTTTGCCTCTATTCCCCCCTTTCCCCCCCATTTAGATCACATACGGATCAGCTCCATTGATGAATAATGAACCAGCAGACCTTTTTGTCAAGTGGATGTTCCCAAATGAGATCCACCAGCTTAAAGGAATCCTACACTTGCTGTTGCATTTTGGATGGACCTGGGTTGGGTTAATTTCTTGGCATCAGCAAGATAGAGAGAGGTTCATTCAAAATAGTCTTTCCATGTTTTCAGAGAAAGGAATCTGCTTTGACTTTATAGAATGTCAGCCCCAAATGATGTATGGTAATGAAGCTGCTGAAATGGTGGAAGAGGCAGATAAATTATACAAAGTGATCATGGGGAGTACAGTCATTGCAGTGATCTTGAATGCTGAAATTACAAGCATGGTGACTTTGAGAGTAATGGTCTACCTTTTAGATTCTGATGATATTCCAAAGGAGAGAAAAGCCAAAGCCAAAGTTTGGATTATGACAGCCCAGATGGAATTCACCTCCATTCTGATGCAAAGACAGTTGCCCATTGATTTTCTCCATGGTGCTCTTTCCTTTGCAATTCACTCAAAGCAGCTGACAGGATTCCAACCATTTATGCAGAAGAGAAACCCAAACTTAGAAAAAGAAGATGGTTTTATTAGGGATTTCTGGAAAGATGCATTTGAATGCTCATTCTCCAGTGAGATGATAGATGGGAATGCTGAAAGGATCTGCACTGGAATAGAGAAGCTGGAGACTCTTCCTAATTCTGTGTTTGAGACCACCATGAGTGGACAGAGTTACAGCATCTACAATGCAGTCTATGCTGTGGCACATGCTCTGAGGGCCATGCGCTCCTCCAAGCTCAAAGGGGGTGGAATAATTAATGAGAACAGGTGGAAGCTGTTGCTTCAGTCACCATGGCAGGTAACGTTGGCTAATGCAAAATTGAGGAAGGTCATTAGGTTGTGTAAACCATACTAGATTGCTCAATAATCAGAGCAAAGTGATCTGTTGGATTTTTCTGTTTCTCAATTTTGTGATGGAATTCTCACATGAAAATTTTTCAACTTAAATATTTTAGTTAGGCGACAGGGTAGAAAATGCATGCTATGGAGAACATAATTCTCTTCCATAATTTAAGAGGTTACTTTTCATTAAGCATAGGCCAAATTGAAAGGAACAAACTGAGATTTGTCTATCCCTTTTTAGGAATCCTGATAACTTCCCTGTGTTATTTTTTTTCATTTAGCTCCATGCTTTTTTGCAGCAAGTGTCCTTTAACAACAGTGCCAGCAAAGAGGTTTCTTCCAAATTTGAGTGAACAAACAAATTTTTCCAGACCCTGCAAGGAACCCTGTTAACTTTCCTGTTTCTTCTTCTTTTTCCTTCATTTAGCTCCACCATTTTTTGCAGGAAGTCTCCTTTAACAACAGTGCTGGGGAAGAGGTATCTTTTAGCCCAAAAGGGGAATTAGTAACTGGATTTGATATTTTCAATTGGGTCACATTCCCAAACAAGTCCTTTCTGAGAGTCCAAGTTAGAAAGATCGACCCCATGGCTCCCCCAGAAAATCTTCTCACCATTTCTGCACAGGATGCCACTTGGCCCCACATATTTAACCAGGTGTGTATCGTTTTTCCCTTTCCTTGAAATCATTTAGCCACTGACCCATGTAAATAATTAAGTTAAACCACAACAACCCTTGGATTAAGCTCATAAGCTATTTAGCAGCCTCAGAGTAATTTTTTTTCTTTTAGATGTGATATGAACATTAATATTAAAGTAGGAGTGGTGGCTTAACATTTAAATAACCACAACATTTATTTAGTTATTTCCAATGCAAAGCTATCTTAATATGCAGGATGTGTTTCGAAATTAGTAAATTAGTACGAAATTAGTAAAATAATGACACTCTAGAAAGATATGAAGCTTAACAGTCCAACAGAATGAAATTATTTTAAAAATGGCATACACATGGTTGATCATGTCTTCTTCTTACAGATAAATTTTTAATAGCCTCCTCTGAAATTGTTAAAATAAGGAACAGAAACTATTTGTTTTTGAAATATATTCCAAACTAGTTAGCAATATTTATCTAACTAGCTATGCTAATCCATGTGGAGTAATATGATTGCATACTATCCAGAATTTAAATAGCTTTCCTGAAATAGATGAAATAGACTCCATAAACTCTGTTTCTGTAATATATTCCAAATATTTTGAATATATATCAAATATATTAAAATGTATAATTGAAAAACAAAGAATTTCTGCTGGAGATTCTTTCTTTGTATCTCACTATCTCTCTATCATCTATCTAATCAAAGTACAGCACCATTACAAATAAGATTGCATATTATCTATAAAATTCATTAAAGGGGAGGGGGGGAGGCATGTATTTTTTTCTAAAAATAAAACATAAACTAATTAATCAGGGAAGGAATATGACAGGGAAAAAAAACTTCTTATGTGTTTCTACATTTGTAAGACAGAATTCTAAATTTAATTTAGAAATGACAGTATATCCCAATTCAGTCAAATAATTTCAGAGACTCATACCCCCAGGATTCTTGAGTCTCTGGCAAAAAGGAACTCTTTTTAATCTTTGGTGGAAGTGCCCGAAAGTAAACTTCTTTTGGAAACAGGTGAATAAGGCAATGATCAGTATTATTTGAAAATCATTAAAGAGAAGACAAAAATTTGTTTCTTTTTAATCTACTCAAAGTTGCAAAAGTATAAACAATCCCCCCTCCCCCCAAAAAACTTAGTTACTCTACTATAAGCAACCAGATGGAAAATAGCTCAATTTTGAAAATCAGATTTTTGCTATGAAATTGTCAGAGTCAGGCCAAGAACCACGCTGAGTCAATGTTTTCCAACTCTAGTTCTTTATTGTTCACAACATATAGACAGAATCTTGCCAGACTAAAGCTACCTAAGTAACCTAAGGGTAAATAGCCTAGGAGAGGCCCTAGTTTGGAGCTACCTTGAACCTCTTAACTTTCCCAGCAACAGAGTCCGTGCTGCAATGGCACTTATCTGCCTGGAATGCGTTCCCTCCCTGGGAACCAGCGGCAGAGGTGGAATCCACCAGACATGTTCACAAGGGTTTAAATAAAATATGCCCTATGGTATCAATGGAAAAGTCAACCAAGCTTTGAAAGAGGTATAGTAAATGTAGGACCACAACCAAAAAAATGGAACTGCAAGGAGAGCATATTCCAAAGACTCCATAGTAAAAAGCTCTCCCACACCAGATTCTGGTACTGATTTCTATGGAACAGATCTTTAAAATACTATGTTTGGCACAATCACACCATTAGTTAATAGGTGTGAGAAAAGGAACAGTTAAGGCAGTGTTTCTCAACCTCAGCAATTTAAAGAAGTCTTTTAAGAACTTCAAGATGTTTCCTGGGGAATTCTGAGAGTTGAAATCCACACCTCTTCAAGTTGTTGAGGTTTGAGAAACACAGAGTTAAGGGATTCAGTGGAGAATTTAAACCAGAAAGATAACTGGAAAATGCAACACAAAGGTTTCAATAAGATATGAAGAGTTTGGGTATGTATAACTGATGAAAAGAAAAATCACGAGAAATAAATTCTTCATGTGAAAGAATTATGATGTTATTTATTTACAGACATCACCTCTTTCCATCTGTAACATGAAATGTCCTTTTGGCCATAGCAAGATAAAAGTGGAAGGGAAATTGTCTTGCTGCTATGACTGTAGACGGTGTCCAGAAGGGAAGATAGCTGACCAAATGGGTAAGCAAAGGAATATATTGAATATATTGATAATTTAATATTAAATGGGAGCTGAATTTTTAATTAATATTATAGTGAGCTGAATTTTTAATTAATATTATAGTGATGGAAAATCTTGAGCTTCACATAATATTGTACAGCTCAGCAATGAAGTATTTCAACTAATTGTTCATAGTTCAGTAAGATATTTGATAATAAAACCAGTTCACTCTAACTAGGAAGATCAATAGATTTATCAGATTTGGATTGTCCCTTCTTATGTTTCCTTAAAAAAGTATAAACAGTTTTAACAAGAAACCCAAGTTTGTTGATAGACTTTCCAAAATTCTTCTTTTGTACCTTCTTTTTGGCAGTAAAGGTAACTTTGCAATGGTAATGTTTTTCACTGGTTTCTACTTGTTTTTACTTCCTATTCCACCCAGATGTATTGATTGATTTGTTTACTTACTTACAGAATTTATATAGCTTCCTCTCTCATATAATGATCCTAGGCAGGTCACCACAACCCATAAAACGCAAATGAAAACAAAACCACCAATCCCAGCAGTTGCTGAACCAATGAACCTCATAACTCAACACACATTCTAGCCCAAGCTTTGGGAAGAGCCTGGCCTTCACAGACTTCAACAAACATAAAAGGGCAGGGATCCCTCAAAACAGATGGGAGAGTATTGCAAAGGGCTGGGTCAGCTACAGAGAAAGAGCACCTACAAAGTCCCATCAGACAAGATTGAATGGGGGAGACCTGAAGGGTGTCCACCTATCTGACCTATTGGGACAGGCAGATACCCTTGAAGAGAGGTGGTCCCACCAATAACTTGGCCCGCTGACATGTGGGGCTTTAAAGGTACTTAGCAGCAGCATGAATTGCACCCGGAAATCAATTGTGAGGCACTGCTGTCGCAGCAAGTGTGTGATTCAGGTGAGCCATGGGGTACCCAGAACTGCATGTGCCATGGCATTATGGACCAGTTACTGTTTCCAAATAATCTTCAATGGCAGCCCCATGTAGAGTGCATTCCCATAATCTAGGTGAGTGGTCATTAAAGCTAGAGATAACTGCAAAAATCAGGGGATATTGAAATTGAACTGATGATGCTTCAAACCAATAGGGTTTCTGTGAAGGGTTTTGTCTTTTGTTTCATTTTTTCCAGACTTAGATGATTGTTTGCCATGTCCAGAAGATCAATATCCAAACAAGGACCAGGATAGTTGCCTTCAAAAAGGGATAACTTACTTGTCTTTCCAAGAGCCTTTGGGGATTTCTTTGGTAATGATTTCACTGTCCTTTCCTTTCCTCTCAGCTGTGGTACTAGGGATCTTCATTAAACACCAGGACACTCCCATCGTCAAAGCCAACAACAGGAATCTCACTTTTACCCTTCTCATTGCTCTCCTCCTCTCCTTCCTTTGCACTTTGCTCTTTGTTGGGCAACCTGACCAAGTGAAATGTCTCTTGCGACAAAGTGCTTTTGGCATCATGTTCTCAGTAGCTCTTTCTTGTATATTAGGGAAAACAACCATTGTTGTTCTTGCTTTTATGGCCACCAAACCCGGGTCCAAAATGAGAAAATGGGTGGGGAAAAGGCTGGCTATTTCTATTGTCCTATCTTGCTCCTTGGCACAATTCACCATTTGTGTATTGTGGCTGGCACTTTCTCCCCCATTCCCAGATTCTGACATGCACTCCATGGCTGAAGAAATTGTCCTGCAATGTAATGAAGGTTCAACCACCATGTTTTATTTTGTCCTTGGCTTTATGGGGTTCTTGACTGCTGTCAGGTTCACTGTGGCCTTCCTAGCTAGGAATTTACCTGACAGCTTCAATGAAGCCAAATTTATCACCTTCAGCATGTTGGTCTTTTGCAGTGTTTGGGTGTCATTTGTTCCTACCTATCTGAGCACCAAGGGCAAATACATGGTGGCAGTGGAGATCTTCTCCATTTTGGCTTCAGCAACTGGATTACTGGGCTGCATCTTTTCCCCCAAATTGTATATCATTATTCTGAGATCTGATTTGAATAAGAAGGAGCAACTGGTAAAGAAATAAAATTGAATTTTTAGCAGACACATTGTTCATTCAACCAAGCCAAATTGGTTACCTCCATCCTTTTGTGTTTTGTAATGTTTGAGTCTCCTGTGTTCCATCTTATTGGACCACCAAGTTCATATACATGATGTTAACTATGAAGATCTCTTCCAGGTAAGCTCCTGAACCTAGACAGCTGCTCTGCAACTTTTCTTTCAAATATTAGAAAAATTTGTGGAGCCCTGTAATGAATAAAGGAAAATTGGTACTCAAGAAAAAAAAATAAAATCTTTGTTTAGTGTTATAATGTGTAATAAACTGAAAAGGATGGTATTGGTATCCTTCAGGCCATGAGTTTCATACCCTGCCCTTTCAAAAAAAAGTATTATTTTTTATCACCCATAACACTGACAGCATCCCCAGTGGGCCAAAATGTTTCTCCTTATGTTTTGTTTCATTCTGAAAGTATTTTACAAATTTTAATGTGTAAAATAAGTAATTTATCTGCCATGTACCCTGCTCCCAGTATCCCCCCTTATCTTTTTTTTCCTTCAAAGGAAAATACCACTAATATCCCTTTCCTATATCTGAAACTCTAGGTTTCACTTCATGATCTCAATTACCATTCCCTTACACATCTCAGAAGTAATAACAAGAACACATTCTTTTGCAACAGCAACACTTTCCTTTGTAGCACAAAGATATCAAACTTAGTAATAGTGTCAGGTAAAAAAGATGTGGTTGGAGGTGCAGAATCTTTTCTCTCTTCGCCTCTGTAATTATCTTCCCTTTTAAAAATTTAGGACATAATGCAACCCTATCTGTGAGGGATCCAGGAAAAGATGCAATTGAAATAATAGACGCCTATAATAATAAATGCCTTCTCCTACTGCTTCTTGGCATAACAGCTGATCAAAGACAATGACATGACAGTGAAGGTTGGAGATCTGGCCGTCACATTTAGGGATTGGCTTTAGGATTGGGAAAGGAATGAGCAAGACATTTGTGTGGGCTTTCAGAAAAGATTATTCAGATTTAAGAAAAAATAAAGAGTATTAAAAAAAAAACTCAACATAAACCCACCTCAACATTGTTTGCTCTAAGAGGGGATAGGCTCTCAAAATTCTCTCATTCTACCCTACAACAATAAAGAACATTCCTTGGATCTCGGACATATCTCTTTCTTAATATTGCATGCCTGAAATGCTGACAGTGCTCCAGAGTCCAAGTGGATCAACATCCAATCCAATCGCTTTTGATGAGGGAGCAGTCCCAGTATGATTGATTATATGCTAATAGTGTAAATCTACTATACAGATTTTAAAGTAACTACCCACCTCATTAGGGATTATCTCCCCGATAGGATGTTCTGATTTTAGTCCTGATTCTCAGAGAAAGACCCAGAAATTCCTTGAAGTACCCAACACAGGTGATCCAACTAATCCTGAGTGCAAGATCTTGAGTACTAACCATCTCTACCATCTTTTCTAAACCATGGTTTGATAGGGATTATATCTTAGTGAGAGAACAAGTTATTTCTGCTTAGAAGAATACAATGGTGTGTAATGACATTCCAACACATGAAAGCAACAACAACAATAGCAAAATAACAACAAAGGAAGAAAACAACTTTGCCCTACATAACCATTTGTTTGGGGGTGAGGTTCCTGTCCCCCAACCAGTGCAAATAAATCCAACGGTAGCTACTCAATGCTCTTACAAACCTGGGCCAGATATTTTAGTGCCATTTTTATGCTCCCCCAAGTGACAACCTGGTCACTAGATGACTCCTTTCCTGACTGGCCCCCAGTTTTCTCTTCAAAAGTTCAAAACTAAATTGGTTAATTAAGAAATTGAAAGGCACTCAGCTCTGAATTAATTATGCCAGAATTTGAAAAATCTAACCCAATATTGCCCATATAAATAACTTCTTAAAATCCCAAAAGACTGGCTAAATTCAATCATTTTTCCAAACAATAAAAAGGGTGACCCTGCCAATTATGGACCAATTAACTTGCTATTCTCAGTTAGCAAACTCCATGCCAGATTTCTATGCAGCAAATTTTCAGACTGGTTTCCCTCAGAAAGCATTCAGGCCTCAGAGCAGGCTCAATTTAGGACCAGCTATTCCACAGTGGTTCAAAGTGTAATTTTCCCTCAGTTAGCCCCAAAAAAGCAGGATAGAGAGAATATTGACATTCTTGAAATTTGGTGTTGGGGAAGACCTCTAAAAATAGCATTCATAGTCCAACAAAGTAGGTGAAAAATGATACAGCTAATGATCACGGACGCCCACCTCAGATTAAACAAATATCAACATACAATAGACAGCCTCAAGGAGCAACTAGAACAGACTATGACCCCTGAACAAATCAACATGCTGACTACTACCATCAAGACCACATCACTGAGACAAGCAGAAAAAAGGAAAGCTAAACTCCAAACTAAACTACTTAAGTTAAAACCCAGAAACAAGGAACTACCAGAACCGGAATGGGTGGTCAACATGTCCAGCCACCCATTATCCACTGCAGAACACAATATCCTAAAAAGAGGCCTACACAGAGGACGCAAATACATTAGAATTCTTTGCAGCTTTAGAAGCAGAATTGAAAACTACAGGGCTTACTACAGAAACCCAAGAGAAAGTAAGACAGACAATCATACCACAAACCAGAAGGACATGGAAACAGAACCAACTGAAAGCAGAGGACAGAGCAGCACTCAAAAACCTAAAGATGGACCAAACTATAATCATCCTCCCAGCAAACAAAGGCCACACCACTGTCTTTATGGACAGATCACAGTATATACAAAAAGCCAAAGACTTACTTGAGGACAAAGAAACCTACACCCCAGTAAACACCAATCCCATACAGAAACTGGACAACCAGGTCAAAAGAATCCTCAACAACCTAACCAAGAAAAGTCAAATCACAAAAGAAGAAAAGAGGCAGATGAAAAGCAGCGAACCCATCATCCCATGCTTCTACGGATGCCTCAAAATACACAAGCCTGACATACCGCTACGTCCAATTGTATCATTACCAGGGACCCCCACATACAACATAGCTAAATAAATTACAAGGAAACTTGGACATCTCACAGAGGAGAGTGAATACTCTATCAACTCCCCACAACATTGTCTCCAGAAAATCAAAGACCTAAAAATAGATGAAGATGAGATTATGGTGTCAATTGATGTCACTGCACTCTTTACATCCATAGACCCAGCACTAGCGATTGAATCCATCGCAACAGTTCTACAAAACACACCTGACCTAACCAGATACACTAAGATCAAAATACACAGAATTATGGACCTCATCAACCTCTGCCTCACCACCTACTTTCAGTTTGATGGACAAATATACCAACAAATAAAAGGAACACCTATGGTATCACCAATCTCAGGACTCATAGCAGAGATTGTAATGCAATGTCTAGAAAGGATAGCACTCCCACGCATACAACCCAAAGTAAGGATCTGGTATGTAGATCACACTTTCATCATAATTAAAAAGGAACAACTGGAGGAAACACATGAAACCATCAACATCTTCAAAGGAATAAAATTCACAAAGGAAGAAGAAAACAACAACACACTACCCTTCTTGGACATCCTCATCAGTAGAGGAAATGAGGGCATTCTAGAAACACAAGTCTACTGGAAATCTACCCACACTAACCAAATGTTCCACTACCAAAGCAATAACCCAACCTCCCACAAGAGGAGCTGTGTAAGAACACAATTCATATGAGCACAAATGCACTTCAGCAACCCAGAACACCAGAAAAAGGAAACAGACCACTTATATGGCATCTTCCTGCAAAATGCAAAATACCTGCAAAATACCCAAGAAACTTTATCAAAAAGTGCCTGGCCGAAAAATCACACTCGAAGAGAGGGTGAGCAGAAGATTGATCAAAAGGGTCGCTGGATTAGCCGCTCTTTTCCTACCCCCGTATTTCCACCATGGGGGAAGAGAGATTGAAGCGGCAAAAGGTGACTGGAATTGACATGAAGCTCTGCAGAAGCCGTGAATCTGGAAAAGATAAGTAGCTCCTCAGTCAACCTTTTAGATACACTTTTTTATTTTTAAATATTACTTTTTCTATTAAGCTCTAAGATTTATCTCTGGACTGGTTTTTAATTGCTGGTGTTTTACTTCTTTCCTTTCAAAGGATGATTAAACGGTGGGAAAGGAAAGTTAATTGATTTTGCCATAAGTGAAAGTGTTTTTTTTATCATTATTATTCTTACTTTGGTTTAGGTTTCCTATCTGTTGACAATTGTAAGCGTTTTATCTTTTCTTTTTGGAACTATAGTACTAGAGTTTTGATTTATATGGATTGATTAATGCAGGGCTTTCCAAAGTGCCTGCGACACGCCAGCGGCGGTGGCACAGCGGCGGTGCGCGAGCGCACGGCAGCGGTGCGGGGAGGCACGTGCGGCGGCGACACAGGAGGGGGTGCGGCGGCTCGCACGTGCACGGTGGCGGCACGGGGGTGTGTGCGGTGGCGTGGGGGGGGTGTGGCGGTGCGAGCGTTCATAGCAGCGGCGGCAGTGGTGGCCGCTGCCACCATGCATGTGCGTGCCGCCGCTTCCGGGTGGTGTGGCGACACACCACGCTGTTCGTGGCGACACACTTTTGTGTCACGACACACAGTTTGGAAAGCTCTGGATTAATGCCTTGCTTTTTATGAATTTTTTTTTGGGGGGGGATTACTGCCAGAAAGAAAGAATCTTTTTATTTTTCTCTTTATACAAGTTCCCCTTTTTCTTTTGTATTTTGGGTTCTGTTTGGATCTTTGGAGGATTCCAAAAAGAAAAAAAAAAGAATGAAAATCAGCACCTGAGAACAGCTCTGAAGGCCTGTGGATATCCAAACTGGGCCTTCACTAAATCTAAGTCTACCAGACCTAAAACAGCGACAGATAGGGCTGAGACTCAGAGTAAACGGAAGAACCTGGTCATTCCTTACATGGCTGGCGTGTCTGAAAAGATAAAACGGATATTTGGCAAACACCACATACCTGTATATTTCATACCCACCAACACACTGAGACAGAGGCTTGTACACCCCAAAGATCAAACTCCAAAACACAAGAAAAGCAATGTAGTTTATGCAATCCAGTGCAGTGAGGAGTGCTCTGAACTCTACATTGGAGAAACCAAACAACCTTTGTACAGGAGGATGGCCCAACACAGGAGAAGTAACACCACAGGACCAGAGTCAGCAGTTTATCTTCATCTAAAGGAAAAAGGACACTCATTTGAGGACATTAATGTTCACATTTTAGACAGAGAAGATAGGTGGTTTGAGAGAGGGGTCAAGGAATCCATTTATGCCAACTTGGAAAATCCTTCCTTTTTTTTTTTAACAAATTTTATTAGATTTTAATTTTACATAGATAAAAGTTTGAAACAGAAAAGAAAATGGAAATACAAATCAAGAAAAAAGAAAAGATAAAAAAGTGTAGTAAAGGAAAAAAGAAAAAAAGATAAAGCTGAAACAGAATTTGGTCAACTTCCGATTTGTATCTGGTCATGGTATTTTAAAAATTTTATCTTACATGCTAGGTCTATATATAATATTAAAGAATATTTCTTGTCTATTACATCAATATATATATATTTTAATCTTCAAATCCCCATATAAGCTTTGCCCCTCCCGCATCTTGTAAATAGTCAGTTAATGGTTTCCACTCTTTAAGGAAATAATTATTTGGATTTTCTTTTAATAAACATGTCAGTTTATCATTCTCTGCCATATCCATCAATTTTAACATCCAATCTTGTATTGTAGGCGATATCTGGTTTTTCCAATTTTGTGCAAAAATAAGTCTTGCTGCTGTAATCATGTATTGCATAATCCTTGTAAATTGCTTCCCAGGTTGTCCATCAATTATTCCCAGTAAGAAAAATTCCGGTTTAAATGGAACTCGAATTTGTAATATATTTTGCATCAATGCATGTATTTGAGTCCAAAATTTCTTTGCAGTCGGAAAATCCTTCCTTGAATAGAGGTGGGGGCCTCAGGCACAACCTTTCCCCTATTTTCCTTCCTGCTTTGTCTTCTGTGACTAGGAAGACTAAGACCATTTCGCAAGCTCAACAGCAGCACGGTAATCTTAACGATCCTCCTTTAGATGATAAAGGGACTTAGAAATAACATCTCAAAATAACCATGACCTAGCCCCAGGTGCTAGGTCACACAGCCACCTAGAAACATATTTAAGGATTCCCTTACTAACTTTGCTCAGACTGAAGAAGCTCCTTGGATAAGGAGCGAAACGTTTCCACTGAGAAAATAGAAATCCAGTTGACATGATTCAAGCTACAGACTATGATAACTGGTGTTTCATGGGTGATTGGAATGGGGTAATTTACCCCAGGATGGACAGACAGTCACAAAAAGAAGTGAAGCAAACACAGGGAAAATTGCCACAAACATGTTTTGACTTAAAAGAGATGTTGGATTTACAAGATATTTGGAGATTTATGAATGGGACTTCTAGAGAATATATGTATTATTCAGAGAGATTTACTGTAAATCACATTCCAGAATAGATATGATTATCTATATTATCTATATGATAATACATATTATCTATACATATTATCTATATGATTATCTATATATTATCTAAAAGTCGAATGATGGACATTAGTAAACTTGAAATATTACCCAAGACTCTTTCAGATCATAATCCAGTAATGTTGACTGTTAAAGGAAAACGGAATGTATTTAGATGGAGATTAAATGAGTCAATATGTAGGAAAAATGATATAGTTGATGCATGCAAAAAAAAGTTAAGAGAATATTTCCAACTGAATTCAAACAAAGGCACAAATACCCAGTTTGTATGGGATGCTAGCAAAGCATATATGAGGGGTTATTTTATACAATACAATGCTCAGATGAGGAGAAAGAAACAAGAGAGAATTCAATTGATTTTAGATGAAATAAAAAGTAAAGAGACATTTTAAGAGATAAGCCAATGGATGATACTTTGCTTACTCAAATGAAATTGTTACAGAAACAGATATCAATGATATTGACACAAGAGATAGAGACTCAAATGAAATTTACAAAGCAAAAATATTTTGAATATGCTAATAAACCAGGTAGATGGTTGGCTTATAAATTACGGAAACAAAGACAAAAAAACCTGATTTCTAATATACAACATGATGGAAAAGTTATGGTGAACAATATAGATATACAAGAAGCTTTTCATGACTATTATTCAAAATTATATAAAAAACAAGAAGTTAATTTAATTGACATTGACGACTATCTGAGTAAACTGAAATTCACTGTTCTCGATGACCAACAAAGATTAATATTTAATAACCCTATAACAACAGAGGAAATGGTAAAGGCTTTGAAGAAAATTAGTAGTGGAAAAGCACCAGGACCAGATGACCTGTCAGCAGCTTATTATAAATGTTTTGAGGATGAATTATGTTTACATTTACAGAAGACTATTAATTCGATTTTGGAAACAGGAACAATGCCAGAGACTTGGAAAGAAGCACATATAACATTGATTCCTAAATAACAACTTTAACTAAGAATTATAGACCAATATCTTTATTGAATAATGACTATAAGATTTTTACAACTATATTGGCAGAAAGAATGAAAAATATTCTTAAAAATTTTATTCATCAAGATCAAGCTGGATTTCTACCTAAGAGACAAATCCGAGACAATGTCCAAAATATATTAGACGTATTGGAATACTTGGAAAAACATTATGAAAAACAAGCTGCCTTGGTATTTATAGATGCTGAAAAAGCCTTTGATAATTTAAATTGGCCATTTATGTTTAAAGGGTTAGAAAATATGAATTTCGGAGGAAACTTTACTAAATGGATTAAATAAATATATACTCCCCAATTTGCAAAAATAATTGTTAATGGAGAATTTACCAAATCATGTGAAATTCAAAAAGGTACAAGACAAGGTTGTCCATTATCCCCACTTTTGCTTATATTGGTATAAGAGGTCCTATTGAGAGATGTTAGACAAGATGAAGGTATCCATGTTATTAATGTTAAAAGAGAAGTTTATAAATTAAGAGCCTTTGCTGACGACTTAGTCTTTACTTTGGAGAACCCACTAGATGGAATTGAATTACTGATGCAGAAATTGAAAGACTTTGGGTCGTTAGCAGGGTTTAAAGTGAATTTACAGAAAACAAAAGTTTTGACTAAAAACATGGACCATCATCAACAAGAGAAATTGAAAGAAATAACCAGATATGCAATGGAAGAAAAAGTAAAATTTGTTGTTTATTCGTTCAGTCGTTTCCGACTCTTCGTGACTTCATGGACCAGTCCACGCCAGAGCTTTCTGTCGGCCGTCACCATCCCCAGCTCCCCCATGGTTGAGTCTGTCACCTCCAGAATATCATCCATCCATCTTGCCCTTGGTCGGCCCCTCTTCCTTTTGCCTTCCACTTTCCCTAGCATCAGCTTCTTCTCCAAGGTATCCTGTCTTCTCATTATGTGGCCAAAGTACTTGAGTTTTGCCTTTAATATCATTCCCTCAAGTGAGCAGTCTGGCTTGATTTCCTGGAGTATGGACTGGTTTGATCTTCTTGCAGTCCAAGGCACTCTCAGAATTTTCCTCCAACACCACAGTTCAAAAGCATCTATCTTCCTTCGCTCAGCCTTCCTTATGGTCCAGCTCTCACAGCCATAGGTTACTACAGGGAATACCATTGCTTTAACTATGCGGACCTTTGTTGTCAGTGTGATGTCTCTGCTCTTAACTATTTTATCAAGATTTGCCATTGCTCTCCTCCCAAGAAGTAGATGTCTTCTGATTTCCTGGCTGCAGTCAGCGTCTGCAGTAATCTTTGCGCCTAGAAATACAAAGTCTGTCACTGCCTCCAGGTTTTCTCCCTCTATTTGCCAGTCATCAATCAAGCTCGTTGCCATAAATTTGGTTTTTTTGAGGTTTAACTGCAACCCAGCTTTTGCACTTTCTTCTTTCACCTTCGTCATAAGGCTCCTAAATTCCTCCTCGCTTTCAGCCATCAAAGTGGTATCATCTGCATATCTGAGATTGTTAATGTTTCTTCCAGCGATTTTAACTCCAGCCTTGGATTCCTCAAGCCCAGCATGTCGCATGATGTGTTCTGCGTACAGGTTGAATAGGTAGGGTGAGAGTATACAGCCCTGCCGTACTCCTTTCCCAATCTTAAACCAGTCCGTTGTTCCGTGCTCTGTTCTTACCGTTGCTACTTGGTTGTTATACAGATTCCTCAGGAGGCAGACAAGATGACTTGGTATCCCCATACCACCAAGAACTTGCCACAATTTGTTATGATCCACACAGTCAAAGGCTTTAGAATAGTCAATAAAACAGAAATAGATGTTTTTCTGAAATTCCCTGGCTTTCTCCATTATCCAGCGGATATTGGCAATTTGGTCTCTAGTTCCTCTGCCTTTTCTAAACCCAGCTTGTACATCTGGCAATTCTCGCTCCATGAATTGCTGGAGTCTACCTTGCAAGATCTTGAGCATTACCTTACTGGCATGTGAAATAAGTGCCACTGTTCGATAGTTTGAACATTCTTTAGTGCTTCCCTTTTTTGGTATGGGGATATAAGTTGATTTTTTCCAATCTGATGGCCATTCTTGTGTTTTCCAAATTTGCTGGCATATGGCATGCATCACCTTGACAGCATCATCTTGCAAGATTTTAAACAGTTCAGCTGGGATCCCATCGTCTCCTGCTGCCTTGTTATTAGCAATGCTTCTTAAGGCCCATTCAACCTCACTCTTCAGGATGTCTGGCTCTAACTCACTGACCACACCGTCAAAGCTATCTCCAATATTATTATTCTTCCTATACAGATCTTCCGTATATTCTTGCCACCTTTTCTTGATCTCTTCTGCTTCTGTTAGGTCCTTACCATCTTTGTTTTTGATCATACCCATTTTTGCCTGGAATTTACCTCCGATGTTTCTAATTTTCTGGAAGAGGTCTCTTGTCCTTCCTATTCTATTGTCTTCTTCCACTTCCGCACATTGCTTGTTTAAAAATAATTCCTTATCTCTTCTGGCTAACCTCTGGAATTTTGCATTGAATTGGGCATATCTCCCCCTATCACTGTTGCCTTTTGCTTTCCTTCTTTCTTGGGCTACTTCCAGTGTTTCAGCAGACAGCCATCTTGTCTTCTTGGTTTTTTTTTCTTTGGGACGTTTTTTGTTGCCGCCTCCTGAACAATGTTGCGAACTTCTGTCCATAGTTCTTCTGGGACCCTATCTACTAAATCTAGTCCCTTAAATCTATTCTTCACCTCCACTGCATATTCCTTAGGAATATTAGTGAGCTCATATCTGATCTGTGGGTCTTCCCTATTCTCTTTAGTCTGATTCTAAATTTTGCAATAAGAAGTTCGTGATCTGAACTACAGTCAGCTCCAGGTCTTGTTTTTACCGACTGTATAGATGTCCGCCACCTTTGGCTGCAAAGGATGTAGTCAATCTGATTTCGGTGTCGACCATCTGGTGAAGTCCATGTATAAAGTCGTCTTTTAGGTTGTTGGAAGAGAGTGTTTGTTACGCACAGTGAGTTATCTTGGCAAAATTCTATCAGCCTATGTCCTGCTTCATTTTGTTCTCCCAGACCATGCTTCCTGCAATTCCAGGTGTCGTCTGACTACCCACCTTAGCATTCCAGTCTCCTGTAATGAAAATAACATCTCTTTTTGATGTATTATCTAGTAGGTGCTGCAGATCCTCATAGAACTGATCTACTTCTGCTTCTTCAGCATCTGTGGTTGGGGCGTATATTTGGATCACTGTGATGTTAAATGGCTTACCCTGAATTCGAATTGAGATCATTCTATCGTTTTTTGGATTGTATCCAAGCACTGCTTTAGCCACTTTATTATTAATGATGAAGGCTACTCCATTTCTTCTGTGGTCCTCTTGTCCACAGTAGTAGATCTGGTGGTCATCTGATGTGAAGTGGCCCATCCCAGTCCATTTCAGTTCACTGACACCTAAAATGTCTATATTTAATCTTGACATCTCACCAATAACCACATCCAATTTGCCCTGGCTCATAGATCTTACATTCCAGGTTCCTATGGTGTGTTGATCTTTAGAACATCGGATTCGTCATTCACCACCAGCACTGTCGGCCGCTAGCCGTCCTTTCGGCTTTGAGCTAGCTGCGTCATCACATCTGGGGCTAGTTGAACGTATCCTCTGTTCCTCCCCAGTAGCATTTTGACCATCTTCCGACCTGGGAGTCCCATCTTCCGATGGTATACCGACATATCTTTGGTTGTACTGATCCATTTAGTTTTCATGGCAAGAATACTGGGGTGGGTTGCCATTACCTTCCCCAGGGATCGTATTTAGTCTGACCTCTCTGCCACGACCTTCCCGTCTTGGGTGTCCCTTCACGGTTTAGCTCATGGTTTCATTGAGGTGCTCAAGCTCCAGCACCACGACAAGGTAACGATCTCCTTTGCTGGAGAAAAGTAAAATACTTGGGAGCATATTTAACAACTAAAAAATGTTAAGTTTTTTAAGAATAATTATATCCCGCTTTGGACAGATATTAAAAAAGACTTGGAACAATGGGCAAAATTACAACTATCATTGTTTCAGCAATTTCAGCAATTAAAATGAATATTTTGCCAAGAATTTTATATCTTTTTCAAACATTACCTATATTGGCATCAGAAGAACCTTTCAAACAATGGCAGCGAGATATTTTCTAAGTTTATTTGGCAAGGGAAAAAAACCAAGAATAAAACAAAAAGTCTTACAAGATTCAAAAGAAAGAGGTGGACTGGATTTACCGAATCTGAAATTATATTATGTTGCTTGCTGTTTGGTATGGATTAAAGAGTGGATAGTGTTGAAAAATGAAAAATTATTGAACGTGGAGGGTCATGAATTAAGATACGGATTTCATGGATATTTGTATTATGACAAAGTGAAAGTTAATGTGGACTTTAAAAATCATTACATTAGAAGATCTTTGTTAAGAATTTTGAATAAATTTAAACTAATTTTATGTTATAAAAGACCTTTATGGATTTCCACACAAGAAGCGTTTCAAAGAAGAGAAATAAGAGCTAAAGATAAATGGCTGACTTATAAAGACTTTTTTTAAAAAAGAACAAGGACAATATAAAATTATATCAAAAGAAGTATTGGCCTTAGAAGGATATACCTTTCAATGGCTTTCTTACATGCAACTTGTAGAAAAATTTAAATCAGATAAAAAAGAATTTGAATTTGAACAAACCAAATTGGAATTTGAGATACAATTATGTGAGATAGATGACGATTTAATAGCTAAGATGTATAAATTATTGTTCCCCTTCATGGATCACTGCCTTGTCATGGCGAAGGGGCTTTCGTAACTCAATGAAGTCAGGTCAAGAAGAACAGGTCATGATGGAGAGTTCTGACAAAACGTGGTCCAAAACTGGAGGAGGGAATAGCAAACCACTCCAGCATCCTTGCCAAGAAAACCCATGGACAGTATCAAAAGGTTAAAAGATATGACGCTGGAAGATGAGCCCCTCAGGTTGGAAGGTGTCCAAAATGCTACTGGGGAAGAGCGGAGGGCAATTCCGAGTAGCTCCAGAAAGATTGAAATGGCTGGGCCAAAGCAGAAAGGACGCTCAGTTGTGGATGTGTCTGGAAGTGGAAGGAAAGTCTGATGCTGTAAAGAACAATATTGCATAGGAACCTGGAATGTAAGATCTATGAATCAAGGTAAGCTGGATGTGGTCAAACATGAGATGACAAGATTGAACATGGACATCTTGGGAATCAGCGAACTAAAATGGACAGGAATGGGCAAATTTAATTCAGGAGGCCATTATATATACTACTGTGGGCAAGAATCCCTTAGAAGAAATGGAGTAGCTTTCATAGTCAATAAAAGAGCGGGAAAGGCAGTACTGGGTACAACCTCAAAAACGACAGAATGCTTTCAATTCGAATCCAAGGTAAACCATTCAACATCACAGTGATCCAAGTCTATGCCCCAACCACTGATGCCGAAGAAGCTGAAGTTGACCGGTTATATGAAGACCTACAACACCTTCTAGAACTAACACCAAAAACAGATGTCCTTTTCATCATAGGGGACTGGAATGCTAAAGTAGGAAGTCAAAAAATAATCGGAATAACAGGCAAGTTCGGCCTCGGAGTACAAAATGAAGCAGGGCAAAGGCTAATAGAGTTTTGTCAAGAGAACATGCTGGTCATAGCAAACACTCTTTTCCAACAACACAAGAGATGACTCTACACATGGACATCACCAGATGGTCAATACCGAAATCAGATTGATTATATACTTTGCAGCCAAAGATGGAGAAGCTCTATACAATCAGCAAAAACAAGATCTGGAGCTGACTGTGGCTCAGATCATGAGCTTCTTATCGCAAAATTTAGGCTTAAATTGAAGAATGTAGGGAAAACCACTAGACCACTCAGGTATGACCTAAATCATATCCCTTATGAATATACAGTGGAGGTGAGGAATAGATTTAAAGGGCATGATAAAGGACAAAAAAGGCAGGGACCTAACAGAAGCAGAAAAGATTAAGAAGAGGTGGCAAGAATACACAGAAGAACTATGCAAGAAAGATCTTAATATCCCTGATAAATACGATGGTGTGGTCACTGACCTTGAGCCGGACATCCTAGAGAGTGAAGTCAAGTGGGCCTTAGGAAGCATTACTAACAACAAAGCTAGCGGAGAAGACAGTATCACAGCTGAACTATTTAAAATCCTAAAAGATGATGCTGTTAAAGTGCTGCACTCAATATACCAACAAATTTGGAAAACTCAACAGTGGCCACAGGATTGGAAAAAGTCAGTTTACGTTCCAATTCCAAAGAAAGGCAATGCCAATGAATGTTCAAACTACCGTACAATTTCGCTCAGTTCACATGCTAGCAAGGTTATGCTCAAAATCCTACAAGCTAGGCTTCAGCAGTATATGAACCGAGAACTACCAGAAGTGCAAGCTGGGTTTCGAAGAGGCAGAGGAACTAGAGATCAGATTGCCAACATTCGCTGGATCATGGAAAAAGCAAGAGAGTTCCAGAAAAACACCTACTTCTGCTTCATTGACTACACTAAAGCCTTTGATTGTGTGGATCACAACAAACTGTAGGAAAGTCTAAAAGAGATGGGTGTACCAGAACACCTTACCTGTCTCCTGAGAAACCTGTATGTGGGTCAAGAAGCAACAGTTAGAACCGGACATGGAACAACCGACTGGTTCAAAATTGGGAAAGGAGTACGACAAGGCTGTATATTATCACCCTGCTTATTTAACTTATATGCAGAGTACATCATGAGAAATTCCGGGCTGGATGAATCACAAGCCTTAGTTAAGATTGCCAGGAGAAATATCAACAACCTCAGATATGCAGACGATACCACCCTAATGGCAGAAAGTGAAGAGGAACTAAAGAGCCTCTTGATGAGGGTGAAAGAGGAGAGTGCGAAAGCTGGCTTGAAACTCAACATTAAAAAAACCCAGATCATGGCATCTGGTCCCATCACTTCCTGGCAAATAGAAGGGGAAGAAATGGAAGCAGTGACAGATTTTATTTTCTTGGGCTCCAAGATCACCGCAGACGGTGACTGCAGCCATGAAATTAAAAGACGCTTGCTCCTTGGGAGGAAAGCTATGGCAAACCTAGACAGCATATTAAAAAGCAGAGACATCACCTTGCCGACAAAGGTCCATATAGTTAAAGCTATGGTTTTTCCAGTAGTAATGTGTGGCTGTGAGAGTTGGACCATAAGGAAAGCTGAGCGCCGAAGAATTGATGATTTCGAACTGTGGTGCTGGAGAAGACTCTTGAGAGTCCCTTGGACTGCAAGGAGGTCAAACCAGTCAATCCTAAAGGAAATCAACCCTGACTGCTCATTGGAAGGACAGATGCTGAAGTTGAAGCTCAAATACTTTGGCCACCTAATGCGAAGAGAGGACTCACTGGAAAAAACCCTGATGCTGGGAAAGACTGAAGGCAAAAGGAGAAGGGGACGGCAGAGAATGAGATGGTTAGATAGCATCACCAATGTAATGAACATGAATTTGAGTAAACTCCGGAAGACAGTGGAGGATAGGAAGGCCTGGTGTGCTATGGTCCATGAGGTCACGAAGAGTCAGACACGACTGAACGACTGAACAAAATAAATTATTGTTAAAAGGTGAAATGGTAGAGGAACAAGTTAAAGACTGCATGATCAAATGGGCAAAAAATATTGGTCATAATATTCAAATGCAACAATGGGAAGATATGTGGATCAAAGGACTAAAATTTACTTTGTGTTATAATTTGAAGGAAAACTTTTATAAGATGATGTATAGATGGTATATGACCCCGGAAAACTTAGCTAAAATGTATGGGAATGTTTCCAACTTGTGTTGGAAATGCAAAAAAAAAAAAAAAAAAAAGAGGGGTCATTTTACCATATGTGGTGGACATGTGAGATAGCAAAGAAATTTTGGACTCAGATACATTCATTGATGCAAAATATTTTACAAATTCAAATTCCATTTAAACCAGAATTATTCTTATTGGGAATAACAGAAGAACAAATAGGAAAAAAAATTATAAGAATTATGCAATATATGATTACAGCAGCAAGACTTGTACAGTATATGCACAAAATTCGAAAAATCAGATTACACCTACGATACAAGACTGGATGTTAAAAGTGATGGACATGGCAGAAAATGATAAATTGATATGTTTATTAAAAGAAAATTCAAATTATTATTTTCTAAAGAGTGGAAACCATTAACGGACTATTTGCAAAATGCAGGAGGGGCAAAGCTTATATGGGGATTTAAAGATTAAATATATATAAATTGATATATTAGACAAGAAATGTTTTTCAATATTATATATAGACCTAGCATGTAAGATAATTTTTGTTAAAATTAACTTGACCAGAGATAAATCAGAAGTTGACTAATTCTATGTTTCATCTTTCTATTTTTTTCTTTTACTTTACTACACTTTTAATCTTCTTTCTTTGATTTGTACTTCTATTTCTTTTTCCTTTTCAAACTTTTATCTATGTACTGTATACAGTATTTAAAACTCAATAAAATATATTAAAAAAAAGAAACATCTCAGAAACTACAAATAGACTGTTACAACCACATGGCATTACTGTAGCACATAAACCAACCAAAACCCTTCAGAACACTTTAAGTAACACAAAAGACCCAGTAGCCCAAGATGAAAAAACATGAGTTATCTACTAAGGACTGTAGCAGCCACTATGTAGGACAGACAGGCAGAAGACTAGCAGAGCGCATCCACAAACACCAACTAGCAGTCAGAATACATGATGAAAACTCCTTAATCTCACAAAACATGGACAGACTCAACCATACTTTCAACTGGGAAACTGTGAGCATCTTAAACCAAGCCAAATCCAAAAATGCTAGAGAATTCCTGGAAGCTTGGCATTCAGACAAAACAGCCATCAACAGACACATAGAAGTAAACAACATTTACATACCATTCATAAGAGACAGTAGAAAAGCCAAAAGACCAGAACACCTCCTTGCCAGCAATCAACATCCAGATACGCAAAGATTAACACCAGGATTAGCACCAAAGGAACAATCAAACAGCACAATATACCTTAATCAAGGAACTATTAACTCAGTCAATCAACCAAGCAGCAAACAACAGCCCAATCAAGGAACTACTAAGGAGAGAACAACACCCCCACCAATGCAAGCAGGACAAGCCATGGTACATAAACAGAGAGCAAGTCCCACTCCCTTTTTGCATTGAAGATGTTGCCTAGTCTGGCAATGAAATGTCTGCAAGAAAACAACAAGGCTCAGAGAGCACCAAGAACTCCTTAGCATACACAGCCTAAACCCCACAAACAGATCCCGAGTTCTCACTCAAGACATAAATGATCAAGCCCAAATTACAATATTTTAGACGTCATATTGGAAGACTCAGCTCCTTTGAGATTTCCCAACTGCTGGGAAATGTGGAAGGAAAAAAGAAGGGATGAGCTCAAAGATGGATGGACTCGATTGCAGCTTTGATGAGTTCACCATTGGGAGACCTGCAGGGCCAGGTTGGGCACAGGTAATGCTGGAACAGGTTGTAGTTTTTCAGATTCTTGGATAGAAGGCAACTTAGGTATCCAGTGTAAGTCATTCAGATATCAAATAGGCATTGCGTGTGTCATGACATCATTGTAAAAATGCTAAAAAAAATTTCTCTTTCAGTAAATTTGTGATGAAAACTGACAAAAGTAATAATTCATGACACTTGCTCAATGATAGAATCACATAGATAATGTATCTTGCCTTCTTATCCTTTTGGAAGCTGCATATAAAACTGAGGCAAATCACAAAGTTGGAGCCTTGAGACTTAACTTAGGGACAATTTTTGGTTTTACAAAATCTCTTTCAATGTCCTGGAAGTGTTCTCTTGAAGCAGGTAGGCCCAAAAGTCTCCTTTTGATATTAAAAGCTTAGTTAGCAATCTTGATGTTGCAAGCTTGCTCAATGTTCTTACAGGCTTGTTGACCCATGTAACACAAAGGAAAAGATGCTGAAAGTTCCCTTTATTCACAGATGGTGTAAGATAACTTCCCCTTTCTTGTATCCTGTTCAGATGTACCCAAGTATCCTGTTTTAATCTACTGTGTCTTGATTGCAAAACCTATAAAAGATAGACTCTGGGAGTAGCCCAGGGTTCAGATTTGCTGAGCTATCGCTCTGAACCATTGCTAGCAATAAACCTGTATTCTCTACCTTGCTGGTCTTGTCTCCTGTCTTTGGGGAAGAGGTTTTCCTGCTACATTTCTGGCGACTGCGGCAGGATGGCAACGGGACCCTGAGGTCCCTCTGGAGGGTCACCCCTCCTTTGGGGACTCGGTAATTTAACAGGAATTTCCCTGGCGCCATCGGACACTTTGTTCCGAGGGACTTCCCAGTGACGCCGCGTCCTCGGGGAAGCGGTTGACGCCTTCAAGAACCACTTGCAAGGGACGGAGATCAGGGCCAGTTCCAGCGCTGGAAGACGAGGAAACAAGCCCTGCAGGCGAGTGTTGGGGAAAGGGAGCCCCGAGAAGCCTGTGCACCAGGGTGCACAGTGGCATAGGTCGGTTCAAATAAAAAGGGAGGGACTGATCACCCCCGAGGCACTCAGAGGCCAGGGTTGGCCATCTGTCATCCCTCGAGAAAATCCCTATCGAACTGAGACGACGGTAGGACCGTTGAAAGGAGGGGAGGCTGTTCAAGTTGTATGGTTTGGTTGATGTGCATGTCCGCTGTGGTTCCCATCGGTGACTGTGAGTGTCCAGCGCCTTGGGCCAGTGGAAAGCGTTCAGGGTCTGCAGTTCCCATCGGAGACCGTGAGTGTCCAGCTCCCTGGATCAGACCTGAGTGACTGTGAAATTATTCCTCTGTGTTAACCCAAGAACGAAGGACCACTTACCTTCTTCTCAAACCCCTTTCCTTGCTTGTCTTGTCTGGTGCCCCAGGTGGAATATGGGTGGGGGAGGAAGTGTGCCCCTCACTCCGTTAGGGTGTATGTTACAGCATTTTAAGTCTGCATATGTCAGTCAGGACTACGGCATTAAGTGGAGCAGACAGAAATTGAGGATTTATTGTAAGGGAGAATGGCCGACCGTTCAAGTCGGGTGGCCGGCCAAGGGTACATTTGATCCCACCATAGCCATTAGGCAAAAGGTATTCCATCCCACGGAAGGCTATCCCGATCAGGCCCTCTACATCGATGTGTGGCTCGATTTAATCCAACACATTTCAGCCCCCTTCGGTGGAAACCCCTGTCAAGATAGTTGTTCTGTGGGATAAATAGCCTTTAAAAGCTGCCAGCGTGTGCTGGGAGGCTGTTTGTGGGAGAGTAATAACCTTTAAAATTAGCCAGCATGTGCTGGGGGGTTATTGGGAGACAGGACCTTAAATTTATCTGGTGAACGAGTCCAGCGCGTGCTGGAGGTTCTAAATAAGGACCTTAAATTTGGTTACCAAATAAATCCAGCGCTTGCTGGAGGTCCTGGATCTAAGAGAAAATAACATTCAGAAGAGAACAACTTTCAATTGTGCGGTCCCTCGACTGCACTCCTCCCCCAACCCATCCATTCCTGTTCCTGTGATCTCCTCATGGGCTTCCGCTGACGGCCACGGGTGGCTGCCGTGGCCAGCGGAGACGCGGGGCTGGTGAGGATGGGAAGAACAGGAAACCCCCCCCCCCCAAAAAAAAACCTTAAATGTGTTTTAAGAAACTGGAAGCTTTTAAAACCCAAGGCGGCATGACCACTGCAAGTCACACCTTGGAGCCTTTTGCTCTGATGTCTGGCCATTCTATCCACCTATTTACGGCCGCCACTGGCCCCACCATGGGACATTGGACTCTGATTATCTCCAAGCATTCTTTAATTACTTAATCTCTTTTTTTAAAAAATTTTTTATTGGATTTTAAATATACAAAGCTAAAAGTTAAGAATGAAATGGAAATAGAAATACAAATTAAAAGAAAAAGGAAAGAAAAGTGCAATAAAGGGAAAAAAAGAAAGAAAAACACACAAAGAAATTGGATAACCTCCGATCCAACTATGGTCATAAGAATAAAATAGATAGTTTGTTTTTACATGCTGGTTATTCATATAACATTCATATATTTTTCTTGTCTATTATATACTATTTATATATAATCTAATCATCAAAACCCCATATTAGCTTTACAACTCCTGCTTTTTGCAAATAGTCCATCAAAGGTTTACACTCTTTAAGAAAGTAACAATTTGAATTGTCTTTTAATAAGCAAGTCAATTTATCATTTTCTGCCATCTCTAATAATTTCAACATCCAATCCTGTATTGTTGGTACACTTTGATTTTTCCAGTTTTGTGCATATAAAAGTCTTTTACTTTTTTCTCCAAAGAATATCCTGTAATTTCTCTCAATTTCTCTTGTTGGTGATAGTTCATGTTCTTAGTCAAAACTTTTGTTTTCTGTAAGTTAATTTTGAACCCTGCTAACGACCCAAAGTCCTTCAATTTCTGCATCAGTAATTCAATTCCATCCAGTGGATTCTCTAATGTAATGACTAGGTCGTCTGCAAAGGCTCTTAATTTGTAAACTTCCTTTTTAACTCTAATACCATGAATACCATCATCTTGTCTGATATCTGTAAGTAGAACTTCTAAGATCAATATAAACAAAACCGGAGATAAAGGACAGCCTTGTCTTGTGCCTTTTTGTATTTCACAAGGTTTACTAAATTCTCCATTAACAATTATTTTTGCAGATTGAGGTGTATAAATTGATTTAATCCACTTAATAAAATTCCCACCAAAGTTCATAATCTCCAATACTTTAAACATAAAGGACCAATTTAAATTATCAAATGCTTTTTCAGCATCTATGAATATCAAGGCGGCTTGTTTTTCATTACGTTGTTCTAAATACTCTAACACATCCAAAACATTTCTAATATTGTCTCTAATTTGTCTTTTGGGTAGAAAACCTGCTTGATCTTGATGAATAAAATTTCCAAGAGTATTTTTCAATCTTTCCGCTAAAACTGTTGTAAATATCTTATAATCATTATTCAATAATGATATTGGTCTGTAATTCTTTGTTGAATTCAAATTTAGTTGTTCTTTCGGAATCAAAGTAATATGAGCCTCTTTCCATGTTTCTGGCATAATTCCTGTTTCCAAAATTGAATTTATAGTTTTTTGGAGAGGAAAACTCAATTCATCTTCAAAGTATTTGTAGTAGGCTGCCGATAGTCCATCCGGACCTGGTGCTTTTCCACTTTTAATATTCTTAAAAGCCATTAACATTTCTTCTTTTGTTATAGGATTATTAAGTAATCTTCATCATTTAAAACAGTTAATCTTTGCTTACTCATATATTCATCAATTTCAGCTATTTTAACATCCTGTTTTTTATACAATGCTGTATAGTAAGAATGAAATGCTTCTTGTATTTCCACATTGTTCACTAAGATTTTCCCTTTATGTTGTATATTAGAAATTATATATTTTTTTGTCTTTGTTTTCTTAACTTATGAGCTAACCATCTTCCTGGTTTATCTGCAAATTCAAAATATTTCTGTTTTGTAAATTTCATTTGAATTTCTATTTCCTGTACCAAAATCATTGAAATTTGTTTTTGTAGAAATTTAATTTGAGTTATCAATGTATTATCCATCGGTTTATCCCTCAGACATTTCTCTTTATTTTTAATTTCATCCAAAATCAATTGAATTTTTTCTTGTTTCTTTTTCCGCATTTGAGCATTATATTGAACAAAGTAACCCCTCATATATGCTTTACTTGCATCCCAAATTACTTGTGTACTGGTATCCTTATTTGAGTTAAGTAGAAAGTATTCTCTTAGTCTTTTCTTACATACGTCAACAACATCTTCTTTCCGGAAAATTGACTCATTTAGCCTCCATCGAAATGAATGCCTTTTTCCTTTGATAGTTAATAAAACAGGGTTATGATCTGATATAGTTTTAGGTAGTATTTCAACTTTATTTACATCCATCATTAAGGTTTTAGAGATCAAGAACATATCTATTCTGGAAAATGATCTGTATCTTTCTGAGTAATATGTATATTCTTTAGAGTTTCCATTCATAAGTCTCCAAATGTCTTGTAAGTCCAACATATCTTTTAAATCAAAGAAAGTTTGGGGTAGTTTTCCCTGTGTAGGTTTCACATTTTTTTGCGAATGTCTATCTTCCATTGGGCTAATCACCCCATTCCAGTCCCCCATAAAACACCAATTCTCGTATGATAAGTCCAAAAGTTTATCCATTAAGTTTTTATAAAATAATCCTTTATCAAAATTTGGAGCGTAAATCCCAACTATCAATGTTTTAATCCCCTGTATATTTACTTCCACTGCAATATATCTTCCTTCGTCATCAGTCAATATTAATTTTGGATTAAGTTTTTGTTGTATATACAGGACTACCCCCTTAGTTTTTTTTAATCCATCTGAAATAAATTCTTCTCCTAGTTGTTTTTGAATCAAATACTTAATGTGTTTTTTACAAATGTGAGTCTCTTGTAAGCAAATTACATCCAATTTTATTTTTTTTCAAAAAATGAAAAATTTTCTTTCTCTTTTGGGGAGAATTTGCCCCATTGATATTCCATGTTAGATATTTAAAGTCCATGGTATTTGGATATTTAAAAGTTCTTTTTTAAATCCACTCCGGTAGGTCCCATCTCCGATAAGTCCTCACTCTTTTCCTTATCTTTAAATGTCTCTTTCATTTCTTCTAGAACTTTAGATACTTCGCTCATATCTGTCATATATTTCTCTATGAAGGCCTTTGCTTTCAAAATGGAATTTATTTTAAATCTTTGTTCTTTAAAAGGGAAAGATACTCCTATTCTTTCCCATCTAAATGATATGTTATTTTGCTTTAATTTATCTGTAAAGAAGGAGTATTCTTTTCTTTTTCTTAATATTCTTAATGGGACTTCTTTTAAGACAATTATCTCTTTCCCTGCTATATTTAATCTGTTACTGTAGTGCTTCTTCAAAACTTTCCTCACAAAATATATCAATATGTCTCTTGGCACTTTCTTCTCTCTAGCGTAATGTGAGTTAACTCTAAAGATTTTATCTATTTCTGAGTCCAGATCTTCTTCTTCTATCTGTGAGTATTGAGCTAAAGCACCAACTATATATTCTCTCGTATTCTCATCTGACTTTTCTGGAACTCCTCTCAATCTCAATATGAATTCTTTTTCTCTAATTTCTGCTAGAGCGATAGCATCTAAGTTGTATTCCATATCTTTAGTAATAGATTCTGATTTAATCTCTAATTTCTTTACCTGTTCTTGTGTCTCTTTGGATTCCCCTGATAAGGTATTTACTACCTCTTTAATATTTTGTGTTTCTTTTCTAAATTCTTCTTTTAAGTCTTCTTTCATTGCTTCCATTTTTTTATCTACTTGTTGACCTAAATTGTTGATTTTTTCCCCCATTTTTATATCTAAGGAGGCAATTGAGTCGTCCATCTTTTTCTCCAATGTAGCAATTGAGTCATCCATCTTTTTCTCCAGGGTAGCAGTTGAATCATCAATTTTTTGGTTCAGTGCTGCAATCGCATCCAATATTTTTTTCATGTCTGATGTTGGTACTTCAGAAGATGATGCGATGGAATCAGTAGGCATTCTCCCTGTTTCTTTCTCCTTTTCCTTATCTCTGTCCCTCTTCACTCTTGCAGCCAGAGTGGCCATATTGCGTATAGTATTCCTGTAAAAAAATAGAAAGACAAATAACGGAAGTCAAAAGGAAACAACAACAGACAGCAAAAAAAAAAAAAAGGGAGGGAAAAAAGGGAAGTGAAAGAGGGAGGGTAAAAAATTATTCAAAAATTCAAAAGCAAAAGGTGAATAGGAGAAGAAAAAGAAAAAATTCAATATACAATAAAAATTAAAAAGTAAAAATAATACTGCCTTTTCTTAATAGTTGTTGCATAAAAAAAAGGACAGAGTGTACTTTGGTAAAATCAACAGTTCTCACATAGAAAAAATAGAAGATAAGAGTACAACGGGTATTTCCTTTAACTGTAGTCAAAATATCCTTGAAATTTTTTAATAACAATCCAGTTCTCAGGCAAACTTGTAATCAGAAGTCCCAAAGAGGAGAGAGGAAAAAATAAAAAAAAAAAGGGGGGAAAGGGAGAGCTTCAGCTCTAGATGTCTTTACTCTCCAAGATAAAATATAACAAAGAAGTCTATTAAAATCCCATATAATAAGAAAATTCGAAAAACTGTTCAAAGCAAAGGAGCTCCAAAAATACCCTTTATAATCCAAATAATATCCAAACACATTGCAGGGGAAAAAAAAGAGAAAAAAGCCATATCAAGATGAAAAACATAAATAAAATAGAATAAAAGGCAGACCATTAATCCATTTGAATTCAAAAACCAGAGAGGAAAATAAATTAGTCCCACATAAGTAGATAAGCCATTTGTCAATAGTCAATGTCACTCAGTATCACTTAGCTCCGAGTAAAGTCATTATTCTTTAAACTCCCACCATTTTCTCAAGTCGTCTTGGCAAGAAAGTTACACAAGCACCAGAAATATCAATCAATCATGTCCATAGAAGGATCTTAGCAGATAATACGTAAAACTAAAATAAACACAAATATAAATCAGTGACTAAAAGTGCTGAATTTAGGTGCTACTTATCTGAAAAGATTTCGCCGTTTCCTGTAGAGCAATAACGATGTTTCTTCCAGTTGCCTTCACCGCTTCAATTTCCTTTTCCCGTGGTGGAAAGACGGGAATTGGGAAAGAGCAGCGATTCCAGCGACCCTTGTGGTTTATCTTCTGATCCCCTTTTCTTCAAAGGGGAGATTTCAGCAGTTTCTGTCTCTTTAAAAACCGCTGCAGCCAGGCAAACCGCAGAGCCGAGACAGGAGCGCTCGGTTCAGTGCACCGACATCTTCAGCACCCGGAAGCGATCTCTCCTTAACTACTTAATCTCAATGGCTGAGCAGATTCACTGGAACAAGTGGAATTTTTGTTCCTAACAAGCTGCTCTTAGCCGCACCTCCCTACCACCTCCAGAAGAAGGAGAAGGGGAGGAGGATGGTGTCCCTACGCCCCCCCCCGCTAACAAAGTGATATTTAAACTGGCCCTTGTTAGCCAAAATTGCCCAAAGGTCTAGAGAGAACTGTAGAAACTCCAAGCCCTTATAGCTGCATTCACTGAAAAAGAAAGAAAAATGCATAAACAGGCTAACATTCTTGTGGCTGCCCTTCAGCACGAAATCAAGAATACGGGGGCCATCCAACTGCTGTCAGCTAAGCCTCCAAAATGTGTGTGTGTGCCTGAAAGGGTGTGTTTAAGTTGTAAAGCAAAGGTGTGAAATTGTGTGAGTCTGTCTTTTTCCCTCCCCATTGACCAAATCTCCCCTGTCATGTTTCAATAAAAGCCTCTGTTTTGTACAGTTTGAATGCTGTTTTCCTGTGTGTATGTGTAACTATCTAGGCTCTGCCTTATGCCCTTGTGGGGGGAACGGAAGGGGAAAAAAAAAAAAGCCCACAAGAGCTCTGCCTCCCTGATATGAGCAAAACTAGAATACTGAGAAGTAACAGAGAAAATGCACACAAATGCTCCTCTCGCCTGTGTTGGCTCCCTAGAATATGGAAATGCCTTAAGTAAGAAAATGCCTTAAGTAAGCATGTAGATAGAACTGGGAATTTTCCAGAAGATGGGCAAGGAGACAGGGGAAAAGGCAAGGATTTTCCGATGCACAAGGGATTGATACTAAATCAGCTAAACTTTGGACCCCTTTACTAAAATCTTATCTGAGTCTTAACTTATGAGTGTGTGTTTATGTGTGTGTTTTCAGTTTGTTGAACTGTGTGGTGTGTGAATAGCAAGAAGAAAGAAGAATTTTTTTCTTTCCCTTTTTTTTGAAAATTCTGACTGTAATAGAGCCTCCATGGATTGGCATAGTCTATTTAATGGTTTTGTTTTGGTTTCTTTTTGAAATTTTTTTTATTGCAAAAACAGTTTATTCATTAAAATACATTCTGCCAATGCTCAGTTTTCTTTTTTTTAGCCTTTTAGGCTTGTTTTTTTTAAAAAAATTAATTGAAAATTTTATATCACTATGTGCATGGGGGGAGGAGCCCCTGCAACTGCAGGGCACATATACCCCCCCCCCCCGGTTGCTTAGAAATAAGCATAAACCCTGGAAGATTTGTTTTTATTGTTTTTTTTTTTATTACAGGTGGCTTTTTCAAATCTTCTTATTTTATATGCCCAGGCATACATCCCTGTGCCAATCTAGAACTCTCTGAACTCTTTTTGGATGGGTCTTCTCTTTTCGGTTGACGGAGTCCCATTAATAAGGGTTGCTAGTACTGCCTTTTAAATTCCTTTTTGTGAGGGTCCCCAACCTTGCCCATCCCAATCTTCGCAATATGGGTCCGGTTGGGACATTATCACACTTGAGCGGCTCCTGGCACTTAATGTGGTAGTCCGTAAATTGCAAGACTATGTTGTAACCTTGCAACCTCAAGTTGTGGTCACCCCTACTCACAATATTTCCCCTTGTCAGGAGGTTTGGTTAAAAGATTGGAGACGGAACACACTGGGTCCAAAGTGGAACAGTCCATTTACTGTTGTTATAAGCTCTCCCCTTGCTGTTAAGGTGGCTAAAATTAAACTTTTGATCCATTGGTCCCGAGTCAAACCAGCTGCGCCCTCAGCCTGGCGAGTGGAGCGGGACCCCGCCCAGCCCTTGAGGCTAAACTTGCGCTAAACCAAATGAAATGTCTCCCCTTCTGGTGACACTCCGGAAGCTGTCCCTCTACGAATGGGAGATGAAGACATTTCACCCCCTGCAGGTATTGCTCCGAAGGCCGACACCCGTCACACGGGCTCCAACCCACTTTCCTATTTTCCTTGGTTTCTGTATTTGTAGTACCTAGGGGGTGCGAAAAGGGGGGTGGCTCCTGGGATGAATGCCCACCAGAGGTTAAGAGACACCGCCTGCATCCGCAAGGGCCTCATGCCTTAGCTATGGGTTGTCGTGCTTCTCCTTCTGATCAGTATCATCATTAACTCCCTTTACCTTTACCGCTTCCTGCTCCCGAATGGGGGGAATGGGGAAGTGGGGTGGGTGACTACCACACATTGATGTAGTCCCAGAAAAACTGTAAAATCATGTGTGTAAAATGCTTCCTAAAATGAAGATTGTGTGGATAGGACATTGTGTGTTTAATGTTTTACTGGGGTATCCCAGGATGGGAGAGTGTGTCTCAGATAGCCAAATGCATTCTGAGTTAAAACCCAGGAAATGTGCAAAAAGTTCCTTGATTGTGTTGTGTGTAAACTGTGTGTAAACAATCTAATATCAGGACTGTATCTGTTGCTAGGCAAAGTGACAGAGTGTTAACTAGACCATTTCAGTTGGTTCATAGAGACCTAGTTAGCCCCCATGTCCCAAGTAATGGTGGGGTGTGATTTCATGTCCCTTCTGGTTGATGATCATACCTGCTTTGTGTTGTTGCTACTTGTTAAAGTCTAAAGCGAAGGTCTGTGCTCGCTTTGAAGTGTATGTAGCAATGGTAGAAAGAAAATATGGTTATCTAATAGGTCAGTTCCGGCCTGATTGTAGTAGAGAGTTCCTGAGCCATGTGTTCTAGAATTGGCTTTGTAGGAAAGTATTCTCCCAAAGACTTGCCAATGTTGGAATTCTAGCTAAGTGTTGGTGTTGTGAATACCATTAGAGATAGCCTGATGTTAGTTGCTCAGATGTCCAGGTCACAGCGAAGGAAAAACCAACCAAAAGCACAGTGCTTCAGGTTGTTGGTTGTTGGTTGTTAATTAAAATCCAAGGCTTATCGTTGTTTCATTGGGCCATGGTCAAATCCAAATTTCCAGAAGTTCTTTATGTTTAAGCAGCCTACTGGTTGGAAAAGGTTGTATGGTAAGGTTGCAGAAGTGTTGCTGCATTGCTAGTGTTCACCCCCTGCAGGTATTGCAGGGGGTGAACACTACTGTCCATACTTCAGTAAATAAAATTCGATACCGTCGACCATGGTATACTTTTGGAGCGGCTCGAGGAGTTGGGGGCGGGCGGTGTGGTTTTGCGCTGGTTCGCCTCCTTTCTCCAGGGCCGCTCCCAGTCGGTGTTGATAGGGGAGGAGAGAGCTGACCCGCGACCCCTGACTTGTGGGGTGCCGCAGGGGTCGGTTCTCTCTCCACTCCTATTTAACATCTACATGAAGCCACTGGGCGAGATCATCCGTCACCACGGGATGAGGTATCACCAATATGCTGATGATACCCAGTTATACATCTCCGTCCCGGGTGAAGTAAGTGATGCGGTCAATGCCTTATCTCAGTGCCTGGAGGCTGTGGGGGTCTGGATGGGGAACAACAGGCTTCAACTGAACCCTGGTAAGACAGAGTGGCTGTGGATTGATGGCCCCCCTGGATCCGGGAAGTTGTCATCTTTGGTTCTGGGGGGGGTTGCACTACCCCACTCGGATCCAGTGCGGAATCTGGGGGTCCTCCTGGACTCGCGACTCCTACTTGAAGAGCAGGTGGCAGTCGTGGCCAGGAGGGCCTTTGCACAGCTGCGAGTTGTGCACCAGTTACGCCCTTTCCTGGATCGGGAGGCCCTCCGAACAGTCACTCACGCCCTTGTCATCTCCCGTATAGACTATTGTAATGCGCTCTACATGGGGCTACCCTTGAAGAGTATCCGGAAGCTTCAGCTGGTGCAGAATGCAGCGGCGCGAGCAGTTATGAGTGCCAGAAGATCGGCACATGTAACACCTCTGCTTCGCGAGCTGCATTGGGTGCCAGTTTGCTTCCGGGTCCAATTCAAGGTGTTGCTGATTACCTTTAAAGGCCTACATGGCATAGGACCAGGGTACCTGAGGGACCGTCTCGTCCCGATAACGTCGACCCGCCCCACCCGTACATGCAGGGAGGGCATGCTTTGGACCCCCTCAACAAGACAATTCCATCTAGCGGGGTCCAGGAGGCGTGCCTTCTCTGCGATAGCGCCCGCCTTGTGGAATATTCTGCCCCCGGAGGTGAGACTGGCCCCCTCCCTCCTGACCTTTCGGAAGGCCCTTAAGACCTGGCTTTGCCACCTGGCCTGGGATGACGGAGGTGGTAGTGCCTCCTGGGGTTGGCTGGCCCCATAGCTTTACTATCTATTCTGCGGGTCCAAGCCCATCCTGGATTTTATTTTATTATGTTTTGTTTGTGTTTTTAGATATTCTGTATAGTTTTAAATTTTTATTTATTGTAACCCGCCCAGAGTCCCTTGCATGGGAGATGGGCGGGGAATAAATTTGAATAATAAATAAATAAATAAATAAATAAAATGGGCAAACACCAGTTCAGGTTTCTTCTGTTCCCCCGTCTCCTAGTGTGTTAAAAAGGGCCCCTCAGGTGAAGGAAGTGGAAACTTCACCTGGGCAGATGCAGGGCCTGGAGAGGGAGTCAGGTAGTGGAATGAAGACGGTAATGAGGAAATACAGTGGTCATTCCTCATGGGTCCTCTTATTCCAGGGTGTGAAGCCTGACAGATTTATAAATTAGCAGGTGACAGTGTGTCAAATCACCTGAAACAAACCCAGTCTTTTCAAGACGTGTTGCTCCCGCCTGTTGAGAGGCAAGAACATTGGAACACAGCTGTGGACAGTGAGTTTGAGACTTTTGGTAAAGTGTTAAAAGTAACCAACCTGTCCTTTGTTTTAGTAAGCTGTAGGTTCCAGATGAGTGTTCAGTAAGATATTTCTTCCTAATAATACTCTGCAGTGTAAAGCCAGCTTTGTTGCCCAGGGATTTCTCTCTCCTTGCTAGTGGATAGGAAGGCAACCGCCAAGGCCATGGCATGGTGAGAATATAAAAAGGGTTATAACTTGGAGGACCTTCAGCCATTATATGAAACTCCACTGTAATTAGGGAATTTTGGTGAAGTTCCAAAGGGGGGAATGAAGCAGGTAGGCCCAAAAGTCTCCTTTTGATATTAAAAGCTTAGTTAGCAATCTTGATGTTGCAAGCTTGCTCAATGTTCTTACAGGCTTGTTGACCCATGTAACACAAAGGAAAAGATGTTGAAAGTTCCCTTTATTCACAGATGGTGTAAGATAACTTCCCCTTTCTTGTATCCTGTTCAGATGTACCCGTGTATCCTGTGTTAATCTACTGTGTCTTGATTGCAAAACCTATAAAAGATAGACTCTGGGAGTAGCCCAGGGTTCAGATTTGCTGAGCTATCGCTCTGAACCATTGCTAGCAATAAGCCTGTATTCTCTACCTTGCTGGTCTTGTTTCCTGTCTTTGGGGAAGAGGTTTTCCCGCTACACTCCTACAAACAGTTCCTTTATTCTCAGGTAGGCAAATGTGATAGATATGTATGTAGATAGATCCGTAGGAAGGTAAACAGATAGAAAGATTGATATTAGAATTTCTTGTGATAAAGGAAGGGCGTAGTAGAAATAACCTCAACAGCTGCATTTCTGTTCTATATTTGTTCACTATCTAATTCTGCTTTGAATCATAAAGGTTTTGAATGTGGAGTTATATATAAGGTGAAAAGCAAATGTCAAGATATACTTAAATGACAAAGGCAATAACCCAAGTGCTTATAGAGCTCTCCAAACAATAAATAAAGGGGGGTGGGAGCCTATAACATGAAGGGTCCACTTCCCTTTGGCTCCTTGGAAAAGTCATGTTTGAATGTACGTCCTAAAATCCAGCAGGGTGGGAGGTAGGATAAGTTGGGTAGTTCTCTTATTCCAGAGAATTCCATCTTTACAGCTACAGAACCAGCAAAATGTTTCTTGTTTGGCATTTGTTCACTGGGATTTTCTTTTTCTTTTTTCCCTTTAGCTTCTATATTGTTTTCAGTTATGAGGCCTTTTCTTCCTAGCCCATAAATATCATCATTCTATTTTCTACTCAAAGTCTCTAAGGAGTTTCACTGAACATCCATTGATTTCCCCTATAATTACCCAAGGAGTCTTAGTAATGAAGCTTCTTCTCAAATCCTTGAGGAATTCCAAGGGACAACGCAGAAGAACAGCTCAAGATTGAAAGGTGCTATTAAATGTGGGACCAGAGAGCCAGAGATGCAACAATCTGCTCTTTGAGAAAGAATATATATGTGGGCTATTCTAATTAGGGAGAGTTTTTTCTTACATTTCATTGTTGCAGATGGAAGTGGTTCATATGTGGTGACATATGTTTTCTTGAGGAAGATGTTATTATTCATGGCAGTAATAGCAGTGTTTCTGCCAGGGGTTACATGCCTTATTCCTGCTACTACAGCATGTGCTGTGGGGAAACCTCACCTTATGAAGCACAAGTATTTTCTATCAGGGGATTTCATAATGGCTGGCATACTATCTCAGTTCTACATGATATCTGATCCAATGAGGTTCACAAGGCATCCATCTGAAGAACTGGTTAATGAACTCATGTAAAGACTTTCTCTTCTTAACTGTAGCATATCTCAAACCAGATATCTTTCTTTAATATGATGCCTGGACTGAGTTAATTCCTGTTATTACTTGTAGCACAAGCTATTTTTCCTGTTTCTTGCCGGTTAGTTCCTTAATTCTTAAGTAATATAGATTGTTCCCTACTGATATTTCTTACCTGGCAAATAAATAAACACACACACACACACAGACACACTTATGGCAGATCTCAACATATAGTGGTTTAATTGTTTCTCTGAGTATTAGGGAACAATGGTGCTGTGTAGCACTTCGAATTTGTTTCTAGACAGCTGCTTCAGCATGCAGGGAGCATAAACGTAGGGTCTGTCTACTCTAATGAAACAGCTACCACTTTTCCTAGGTTAATCATGATCATGTCTATCATGATCCCAGACAGACAGTGACATGCAACATTTGCCCTCAAGCGTGCTTCAAAACACATTCTTCCCCCCCCCCCAAAAGAAACACCCAAGGGGAAGAGGGAAGAGCTAAAGGTACAAGATTAGAAATAGGTCTAAGAATTACAGGTAGACTATATTATTATTATTATTATTATTATTATTATTATTATTATTAATGTTCCTTCAACCAATTCATTTGTTTCCTGCTGAAAACTGTTTATAATGAATAAAAGAAAACATAACAGCCAGCCTAGATCCATTGAAAAATTATTTGTTTATGTTTTGCCCAAGAACATTTCCCCTTTAATCAGAAGTAACGTTTTAGAACACTCTGAAATATCTCTGCAGAATATTTCAATTATTATACAAGTTCAAATCAGATTTCATACTCTTCCATTAGAACATTCTACATTTGGTGGTCATGTAATTTACACATTACTCATATGATTCAGGGCATCTGTAGAAATGGAAAAAGTTTCTGAGTGCAAATGCATTTACATGATTTCCTGCACGGTACTATACAATCTATTTTTCTGTATACTGCTTAGCTGAATTATAACTAAAGTATATGTAATGTCATATTCTTTAAGAGAAGAAATATGATTTGGAATATATCTCTCATTGCAGATTTTTCCTGCAGAATTACCAACATATCCTGGCCTTGGTTTTTGCTGTAAAGGAGATCAATGAAAACTCTAACATATTATCCAACATGACTCTGGGTATTCACATCTCTAATAGTTATTTCATGGCAAGATGGACCTACTTTGCTTCAATGGAGCTTCTCTCAACACGGGGCAGATTCATCCCCAATTATAAGTGTGATGCCAGGGACTGGGCAGTATCTGTTATTGCAGGACCTAACTCTCACATCTGTCCCTTCATGGCAAACATTTTGAATGTCTACAAGATGCCCCAGGTAAGATTTGCTTTTGAAATAACTCTAATGGGCTGTGAGAATAACCTTGAGAAACAGAAGGAAGAGGCACAGCCTAGAAAATGGTCTGATAAATGAAACCAAACCAGAAATGTAATTTGAGAAAGCATCTCAGAATTGGCCCTCCCTAGTTCTCTGGAATCTAAAGGCAGGGAAGGGTTGAAGTGCTTTCAGACTTGCAAGACTGATGTCAACCCTTTGAGGTAGTGCAGACCAGGAAACCAAAATCATGAATACTAATACTACTTTTAATATAAGGTTACCATAACAGAATCTTGCAGGTCTGAAAGCACTTCCCCCCTCCCTTGTTACATTTACAAGGTTATGTTTAGAAAACAACAACAAATAAGCAAGTAATTCTTCTTTTATATTACATTTTGTGATTTGGAAATAAAGTGTCAATCCAAACAGGGATTAACGAAGTATGTGGTGGCCTGATGACATGGATATTTTTAGATACTGTCCTTGATTTATTCCACAGTCTGAATCCAAACCAATTAATATACTATCATTCCTTGACTTATTTATAAATACACTGTATAAAAACGTCAATACATTTTCATCAATAAATTTTCTAACCATGTTTTAATAATAATATTAAGGATTCCTGGACCTGATTATGCAATTCAATGTATTATTATTTGGGAATCGTTATCTTGATCTTTATATTGCAGAATGCCCTCCCTCTCCTTCCTTCCTTCCTTCCTTCCTTCCTTCCTTCCTTCCTTCCTTCCTTCCTTCCTTCCTTCCTTCCTCTCCATGAATGTTCCATATTAATTGAAATAATTAAAAAATGTAGTGCAAATGGAAGAAAACTGCATAGAAAGTTAAATAAAATGCTTGATGGGTGAGTTATCATTAATTCCCTTATACCACATCCAAACACAGCTGTTTTACTGGGCTGTGAAAAGCATGAGGGCAGCTAGGAAAAAGAGCAGAAGTGAAAGATAAATAGCTGGCTGACTTACCACACTGCTTATTACATTTTCTTGCTAATATTTGCTAATACGTGGTAAACACAATCAGAGTATTGTGATATTTCAACAATTTCTCCTTCTCCTGAAATCAAAATAATCAATAATCAATAAATCCTAAGTGGACATGGGCAATTCCATCAGCTGGAATGTGATATCAGGATTTCCATGGCACATTGAATGTGGCAGCATTGTGGGACATTTTATCCCTGAACTTCATGACTTAAGTCTCTTTAAAGCATTTTTGCATCTCCAAAATTGTGAACATGGGAAAAGTGATCCAAAGATTGAGCACCAGTTGCATTTCAGGTCACACAATGTTTGTTACTGGGGAGCTGCATATTTTCTACTCCTATTTGAAAGCGTTTAATTTGTAATACTGTATACTTGGTCCTGAAATTCGGATAAGATGGTATGGAAAGTAAGAGGCAGATTTATTACCAAAATGTGAAATAATTTAAATGAAAAGGAGGAAATTCATTCACCGTGCCCTTCTAGTACTTGTTGGATTGCAATTTAAATCCATATTTGCATACATATTTATATGCAGAAAGATTATGAGATGAGAACTAAGGAAAACTGGAAAAGGGGTAGGGTCATTTTGGAAACAAAACAAGGTTCTTGCATTGCTCATCCTATCTCAACTGCATCCCACCATGACTTCATTGCTTCAATTTTTCTGCTGTTTCCTATCAGGAGAAGACTAGCTAAATGCTGGGATGGGTTTGCTTCCTTAATCAGGACCAGGCAGCTTTGCCTCTAAAAATTTGGGGTCCATTTTTAGTATAACCCGCCCAGAGTCCCTTGCATGGGAGATGGGCGGGGAATAAATTTGAATAATAAATAAATAAAATAAATAAATAACATTTCCGGAATTAATGAATTTCTGAGGCCTCCCGCTATGTACTTATACTACAATTACAGCTATTGAGTGAAAATTCTGCACATCAGTTCTTTCGGAATATGGTTAGATATCTGTTAATGTTTGCAACGAAGACTATAAATTAAGAACAGAATAATTCAGAAATAATGACTATTTCATTTTGGAAAACCATTTCCCCCCTTTTTTTTTATTTAGGTCATATATGGATCTTCTCCATTGATAGATGACAAGATACAAGCTGTTTTCTTTCATCGTTTTTTCCCAAATGGTGACCAACAGATTATGGGTTTTCTCCAGTTGCTTTTGTATTTCAGGTGGACATGGATTGGGCTAATTTTCCAACGTAATGAGAGTGGAGAGAGGTTCGTACAAAATGCTCTTACTTCGTTTTCCCAGAAAGGTATCTGCTTTGACTTCATGCAAGACATGCCCAAGGAAATATTTTCTAATGAATTTGCAGCTGCATTAAAAGAATTTAGTAAAATGTACATGATTATCATGAAGAGCACTGCCAATGTTATTATCCTATATTGTGAAAACCAGGTCACTATCATTTTTAGAATGTTGCCCTATTTTACAGAATTTGAAGAGATGCCAATTAAGAGAAAAGATAAAGTTTGGATAATGCCAGCCCAGATGGAGTTTACATCACTTCCTGCTCAAAAAACGTTCGATATGGACTTCTTCCATGGTGCTATAACTTTTGCAGTTTCTTCTAAGAAGATCTCTGGATTCAATAAATTCCTTCAGATGAGAAACCCAACTTCAGAGGAGGAAGACCATTTAATGAGAGTGTTTTGGGAACAGGTTTTTGACTGTTCTTTTCCTAAAGATAAGTTTGATGAAGTTGCTGGACTGCTGTGCACTGGAGAAGAGAAGCTTGAGAATCTTCCTAAGTCTGTGTTTGACACCACCATGACTGGGCAGAGTTACAGCATCTATAATGCCGTCTACGCTGTGGCACATGCTTTACAAGTCATGCTTTCCCCCAAATCCAAACCCAGAGCAAGGACAGAAGTTGGGAGAACAACATTTTTTAATCAAAAAGTATGGCAGGTAATAGAATGAATGAACATTTCCCTTTGCTCTTATCTCTAGTGCAATGAGCTGTAGTACTTTGGGTATGTTTGTGGCTTGAATCATGTCAACTGGATTTCTATTTTTCTCAGTAGAAACGTTTCACTCCTCATCCAAGGAGCTTCTTCAGACTGAAGAAGCTCCTTGGATGAGGAGTGAAACGTTTCTACTGAGAAAAATAGAAATCCAGTTGACATGATTCAAGCCACAGACTGTTCCACCTGGATGACTGAGAACCTTCATCGACATACTTTGGGTATGGCCACTGAGAACACTGGAGTGATGATTTTAAGTGACTCGCCACTTGATGTTCCTCATAGTTTCCGGACTTAGAGAAACTTTTGTAATTGTGAATATCTGGCTCTTTGTACGCTACCCAGAGTCACTTGTTTGTGAGACGGGCAGCAATATAAATTTGAAAAATGAATAAATATTGCTAAAACAATATAAAAGAAAGGATTAAGATGCAGCAGCAGCAGCTGCATGTTTGGCAGAGGTTTAAAACATCTGTGGCAGGGACGAAACATAGATGAGGGGCAGAAGAGCACTAATTCTATTAATGTGCCCAATCATATTAAATGGATGACCGATATCTTAATACCACTGCAATTGATTCTTCTTTCTTTCTCCCTTTCTTTCTCCCTCCCTCCCTCCCTCCCTCCCTTATTTCCTTCCTTCCTTCCTTCCTTCCTTCCTTCCGTCCGTCCGTCCGTCCGTCTTCCTTTGCTTCTGTGTAGCTCCATCACCATTTGAGAACCATCTCATATAATAACACTGCAGGAGAGAAAGTTTCCTTTAATGAAAATGGGGACTTAGAGACTGGATTTGATATTTTCAACTGGGTCACATTTCCAAACCAGAGCTTTGTTAAAGTCAAAGTTGGAAAGATAGACCCAGTAGCTTCGCCAGATAAGCTATTCACCATTTCTGCACAGGACATCATCTGGCCCACCATGTTTAACCAGGTATTTCAAACTGTGCACATTCATTCCCTTCTTGTTTTCAGAATTATAGATGTGAATAGATCCTGTCCTTCAAGTTTTGAGGTTTAAAACTGTGAAGATGAAGGAATAATGACCAGAGATTTTGAAATACAAAGACTTAAACCTCTGTATAGTAAGGGTTAAAATAATTTCCTTATGTCTCCTCATTAAATCTTTATGATTTTTAGCAGAATTTAATCCAATGCAATAGTCTATTTCTTAATCCGTCTATTTCTGCTGGCATTTCAAGTTTCCCTAGTTAAAACACACACAGAGAGACATTTGAAAGTGCATTAAAGTAATTAAAGCTATATATGATATAATTCACAAGGCTTTAACAGTGACAGAGCTGAAATTTTAATGCCTACTATATGTGCTGGGAGATTTCCATAATAATGAGAGGGTATGTTTGGGAAATCCTTGCAAATCCTGCATGCATCATCAGCATATGGATGGTTGCTCTAGTATGCAAACTCACCATGCCTTTGAGGAAGCTGTTTGTGGCCACTCCCACTTCCTCTCTCTCTCTTTCTCTCTCTCTCTCCTTCTTCAACTGGGAGCAAAGCAAATGGCTGTGTGCTGCTCCATCTTAGGCCATGGATGGGCCTAGGAGATTTTTCCCCCTTCCTACACGCATCTCTTGCCAGCAATGAGGAGCAAGAGTTAACTATGTTTAGGGAACAGAAAGAAGAAATGGAACATCATTTATCTACCAAAAACGCTGTACCTGCAATGAATAAATGTAAGGACTCTTTTGTACTTACCTTGCATACCTGCCAAGTCAAAGTGCATGTTTCTTTATGTTAAAATGGGCTAAACATACAAGACTAACCTGGATCTCTCTCATACAGTCATGGGCTCTGTTTTTTAAAGAATCTTCTTTTTCTGTATATGAGTTTTGGAGCTCTGCTCCATTTCAGTAGTTCTAACAGACTGATAAATGGGCTTCAGAAACAAGTTGTGAAAAATATAGTATGAAACAAACTGGCATCTCTTTTCTTGAGGACGTATTGTAGTTAATGGTTATTAGGTCCCTCTGAGTTGGGTTCTCCGCTAGTAACTATATGGATAAATGCTCACCCCATCTTGACATAATAACTCATCACTGTTTCACAGATATTCAAGCAATTGTTTTGATCCTATCCTTTCAGCTACTCTGTTGCCTTCCTATTCTCCTTCAACCTTGTCAAACATAGCATTTTTCCCCTACTCTTCTTTTTCCATGGATTGCATGTCCAGATTTTCAAAGTTTCCATTTGCTAATCATTATAGTTGGGGAGCAGTCAGCCTCTATTTGATCCAGGAGTGATTGATTAGCTCTTCTTACAATCTATGGTGTTCTAGGTAATAATCTTCAAATTTATAATTTGCAGCTATCTACCTTTTTCTTTCTTGCTCATTCTCAATGTCCACATTTCCACAGCTGGCAAGACCATCACTTTTAGTGACTGGCTTATCATAATTGTCAATGAAATATCCCCACCCTTCATCTTCTTTTTAAAGTTGTCATTGGTTTCTTTCCTAGTGTTAATCTCTTCTATATGTCTTCTGCATACTGTCCATCTTTACCTGTTCTTGAGTCCTTGGAAACAAACTGATCAGCAACCTCTCCTTTTCTGCTGTTCATTGTATGTGCAAACAAGCATGCAGATGCATGTTACTTTTTTTTCTTAATCATTTTCTCTTTTACTTTCATACTGAGGGCTAAACCTCCCTTTTTCCTTGCTCCAGCCACAGGATGGGCCATCTACCATTTTGGGTACAGAGGAATTAATAAGATTATCTCAGCCTGTCCCTAGGGTGCTGGGAAGGCTATTTCTAGTCACGTTTTCTTTCCCTGCATCAAAAGCAATGTTTCCCCCCCATCTGCTTTATCTCATATGAATACTGGTTTACTCTGGCAAGTATCCCCTCACACCATCTTCAGGCTCTGCTTTCATTCTTCAATGGTCTTTCATACTGGGATTCTGGGCTGCCTGATTGCTCCTTTTTCTTATGGGGTGGGTGGTGTTCAGCAGTGAAATGGAGAAATTATGCTTTAAAAAATGAATCAGCAGAGGAATAGTGAATGCTGGATACAGAGATAAATACTGTGGATGGATGGATGGATGGATGGATGGATGGATGGATGGATGGATGGATATTCTGCCAAGTTCCCCTTTATGCCCCAAATGACAAGAAGAATGATAAAACTTCCGCTCCCAGTTTGCTTGTTTTTCCACCAGTCCTTGAAAGACACAATCACCCAAAGAAAAGCAAGTGGTGCTTACTTTCCTGGCATGGCTGAGAAGGAGAATAGAAACAGGGGAATCCCGTGTCAGGGACCATGTTAACCTTGGTCCTTACATAACGCCTGTCCATGGCTGTGGCCAAAGTAGAGAAAGGAATTGAAACTCAGGGGGAAAATATAATTCATCTCTATTTCCAGCTAATTTATACATGGGAAGCAAGTTCTTCTGGACCTCTACTTTCATGTAGCCAAATGATGCAATCTTCATGTCCTCAATTCTTAGTGTTCCTAGCTTCAGTTTTGATTATAGCTCTCATTCCCTACAATACTTCCATTCATTTAATATAATTGCCCTAAAACGTAAGGATATTTTGGGACATCTGCATCCTACATTCATTATTTAAAAGTAAAATGCATATTGAAATGGAATTTTCTGAAAGAAAACTTATGACATTTAATAAATCCTGGTTTCACTTCTTTATAGGTTCTACCTCTTTCTTTATGCAATGACAATTGCTATTCAGGCTACAGTAAGATGAAAATAGAAGGGAAGCCATTTTGCTGTTATGATTGCCTACCATGTGCAAAAGGGAGAATTTCAAACCATAGGGGTAAGAGTTGTCTTGTGCAAAACTATTCAGACTTCTTAACTGTGATTCAAAATACTAATATTTAAACCTCCTACAAATGACTACTAATGTGGTGACTGAACCAATGATATTGCTGTATAAATACTAAAAATGAAAGCATATTTCAGAACATCCAAAAATAAATGCCCAATCTGGGTTGTTCTAGATTGTTACAGATTATGGATTCTGATTAAAGCAGAACTGAATAAAGAAAGGAATGCCAATGAAAACCTTTTTCTTTTGTAAGATGAGGAAAGATCTATTACACATACACATACACATACACATACACATACACATACACATACACATACACATACACATACACATACACACACACAGTGTGTGTGTGTGTGTGTGCGTGTGTGTGTGTGTGTGTGTGTGTGTGTGTAAAATAGGAACAGGATAGAATTGGGATATAGTTGCTGAAGTTAAGACCTTAATTCCATTAAACAACAGGATACCATGTAAAATACAGTTTCCTCCCCCACCTAAACTTAAACCACTTTTTGCTATTCATTTTTTCAGGGAAGTTCTGAATGATAAAAGATTATTACACAAATCATTCTTAGATTTTGTAATAAGGACAGTCCTTCCCACAAAGCAATATGTAAGTCTCAGAAGATTTCCTATACTTACAACATGACACTAAATATAAACAGGCATTACTTAATTAGGATTAAATGAATCCCATTAATTAACTCTCAGTCCCAGTACTTTAGTATAGAAACTGACCTTGATGTTTTCTTTTTCCAGATGCAGTTGATTGCTTCAAATGTTCAGAAGATCAATATCCAAACAAAGCTCAAAATCTTTGCATTCTAAAACAAATAACGTTCTTGTCTTACAGTGAGCCACTGGGAATCACCTTGGCCACTGTTAGTCTCTCCTTTTCTTTCATTACAGCTTTGGTGTTGGGAATCTTCATTAAACAGAGGGACACCCCCATAGTCAAAGCCAACAACAGGAACCTCACCTACATTCTTCTCATTGTTCTCCTGCTCTCTTTCCTTTGCAGTTTGCTCTTCATTGGGCAACCTGACCAAGTGAAATGTCTCATGCGACAAACTGCTTTTGGCATCATCTTGTCTGTCGCCATTTCTTGCATATTGGGGAAAACGACCATTGTTGTCCTTGCTTTCATGGCCACCAAGCCAGGCTCCAAAATGAGGAAATGGGTGGGGAAAAGGCTGGCCATCACTATTGTCCTATCTTGCTCCCTAGCACAATTCACCATTTGTGTAGTGTGGTTGGCAAATTTCCCCCCATTCCCAGATTCAGACATGCACTCCATGGCTGAAGAAATTGTCCTAGAATGTAATGAAGGCTCAACCACTATGTTTTACAGTGTTCTTAGTTTTCTGGGGTTCTTGACTGCTATCAGCTTCACGGTGGCTTTCCTGGCTAGGAAGTTACCTGATAGCTTTAATGAAGCCAAATTTATCACCTTCAGCATGTTGGTCTTTTGTAGTGTTTTGATATCATTTGTTCCAACCTATCTGAGTACGAAAGGCAAATATATGGTGGCGGTGGAGATCTTCTCCATTTTGGCTTCTACAGCTGGATTACTGGGCTGCATCTTTTTCCCCAAATGTTATATCATTATTCTGAGACCTGATTTGAATACAAAGGGGCAGTTAATAAAGAAATAATCCTGAATATGTAGTTCAGTTTGCTCAATGATTCAATGAACTATAGCCTTCCCCCTACTCTAATACAAATTGCAGGGCTCATTACATGATGGAGTTTGTTGATCCTGGAATCAGTACCAAAAATAATCATCATCATCATCATCATCATCATCATCATCATCATCATCATCATCTCAACACAAATGTCTATCAAATATCCCTGACACATACGAAAGAGTAAAATTCATATGCAGAGGTCTATGACCAGGAAAGACCTACAACATTCTATCAAGTGACACTAATTCTGGTTCCTTTGAGTACAATTGCTACTAAGAGGAACAGGTACTGAAGTAGAAGCAACTCAGATTTAGAAAATATGAGACGTTTCAAGGAAATTACAGAAATTAGAGGGCATGGCTTTGCAAATAAGTTTTGTGGATCTTTTCATTATTCTTCTACTGGGTGAGTTGAAGACAAGCTCCATCATTGATGAAGAGTATTTCAGGCTTACCATTATTCAGAGGACTGATTTAAATGAAAAGGGACGATTAATAAAAAAAATTAAAAAATTCTGTGCTTTATGGATATTATTTTGCTTGCTTGATCAGTGCCATATAGCCCTTCAACTTATAAGCTTTTAAACTTTTAAACTATTACATTTCAGTAATAAAGAAAAATAATTATTATGCTTCCATATATTAGAAACTCATTTTACTGTACATTTAGTTTTAGTGATCTATAGAAGAGGGTTCTATGAATGAGGAAAACTGCGTGATAAATTAGCATATGTGTAAAAATTTACAAGAGAAATGTTTATACAGCATTAGGAATGTGTAATTCTAATTATTATGCCTTTATAGGTAAGGGAACAATAGCCAGTTTCGTGCAGTGTTTAAGGCACCAGGCTAGAAACTGGGAGACCATGAGTTCTAGTCCTGCCTTGGGCACGAAGCCAGCTGGGTGACCTTGGGCCAGTCCCTCTCTCTCAGTCCTAGGAAGGAGGAGGCAATGGCAAAGCACTTCTGAAATCTTGCCAAGAAAACTTCAGGGTCTTGCCCAGGCAGTTGCAAGAAAAGAAGGAAAGGAAAGGAAAGGAAAGGAAAGGAAAGGAAAGGAAAGGAAAGGAAAGGAAAGGAAAGGAAAGGAAAGGAAAGGAAAGGAAAGGAAAGGAAAGGAAAGGAAAGGAAAGGAAAGGAAAGGAATAGCAGAACTGCTACTAGAGCCACTTTGGAAGGTTATCCATGGCACTAGAATACTAGGGCCCACGTCAGTGTTTCAGGGCCAATCTGGATCCCTAAGACTACATATTAATGGGATTGCATCTCTGGGCTCAACTTCATTTCATCACCTCTGAGATCTTGGGGGCTGGGACTTCTTTTTTCCCAATAAATCACATTTTGTGCATTTAGGGTTTCTGCTTGCAAAATGTCCCCATTCACAAAGTATGACCCTTTGTTATATTGCTTCAGAAGGCCAGGTCTTAGCAGGGCACTAATGCATAAAGCAGCCAGGTTCTCCACAGTATAGACATAGTTCTGCATGATATGGGACTTTTCACAAGCAGTACTTAGAGCTTTACTAGCTCCCAGCTGCATAAGTTCAACTTTTGAAATCTCTGATCTATGGGTAAGGGAAGGAGAGGAGAATGAAAGAGAACAGTTGTGTTTTCCATTCCTATACACATTTCCCTTACCTTCGCAAATCTTCTATTGATGCCCAAGCGTATGTGAAGTGATGCTATCTTAATTACTGAGTGCCTTGATGAATGAGCTCTTTGACTTATTTCCTTTTTGAACTGGTCAGTTGGGCCTCTTTCCCTCCAACCCACATTCTGAGTTAACAGCTGAAACTCAGCAGCACATCACCATTCTTTTGTGGGAAGCAGGTTTCATAGTTGGCAATCACTTGACTAGATCCTCAGAGTTTCTCTCAGGCATGCCATAAACTTGCCATGATTGTCTAAGCATGCACTGCTCTCACCAAAAAGTGGTGCTACCCAATTAACAGCTCACTGAAAACATTAGGCTAATTATAAATCCTACATAGGTTCAATCAGTGGAGGACTCATCGACTCAGGGTGACATCTAGTTCACCCTGAGCACAGTAGGTAATATACTTGTTTGGGTATTCCTAACATATTTGTCAGGCTAATATGGGACCAGTGGCTGTGGTGAATTCTGTCTCACCTACTGGGCTGGCTGGTTCATTGCCTGGGCTAAATGATCCATTTTATTTTCACTTGGTTCTGATACTGGAGCAAGATATCAAAAACTGATTCATGATTAATGAGGTTGCTAGAGGTTTTGTAGCTGTTATGTTAATCCTTGCCCCCTGGATGACAAGTCACATACTTAAGCAGTGTGAATAAAAATAGGTAACCAAAATCTCAGGGTTCATATTTAGGCTTGTCAATGAATCACCAATGTCCAGACAATTAACTCAAAATTTAACTTCTCTGATTAGATTGGAAAAAGACTTCCATAAATGACTTGACTGGATTAGATTCTTTTTGCTAACAGGAATGAAATCTCTCATACAACATTTGATTTCCCACAACAGTGCATTCTGAGCAGTTGAAACTCAAAACTTCTTCCGCCTGTTCTTTTGAATTAACAGATACTTCGCAGGTGACCTAGGCAATTAAAAAATGTTCTAGGTCATCCATGTAAAGGCCATATCTAACCTGGGAACTTGTGTTTCATCATAGCATAGAGTTGCAGACTCCAAGACCTCTAGAAGTAATTGATTGTCTCCAAGTATTTATTTCACTGATAGATGTCAAGGTTCAGTCTGAATTAGAAGTTCACAAAGATTACAAAAAAGCCCCATAATATTTTTCTCCCTGAATCTATTCAGGTATGGGCTTGGGAAGGAAAGTACAGGTAGTCCTCATTTACTGACAATAATTGGGACTGGGAACTCCATCACTAAGTGATGCGGTCGTAAGGTCTCTAAGTGATGCTACTTAAGACAGACTTATGACAGCAGTTCTGGCATTCCCAGTTGTTGTCGTTAAGTGAATCCCATATGGTTGCAGCATCCTGTGGTCATGTGATCACCATTTGTAACCCTCTGCTGGCTTTCCCATTGACTTTGATTCTAGGAAACCAGCAGTGATGGTTGCAAATGATAATCATGTGACTGCAGGACACTGCAATGTTGTAATTGTGAGCCAGTTGCCAAGCACTAGAATCATGATCATGTGACCGTGGGGATGCTGCAATGGCCTCAACTATGAGGACCAGTCATAAGTACCCCTTGTTCAGTGCCATAACTTTGAATGGTAGCTGAATTAAGGGACATTAAACGAGGACTACCCATAAACAGTTAAATGATTATTGATATTGCAGGATATTAAAATATCAAGAGATAAATGGATAAGATTGCAGCTCAGTGCTCTCATCATACTGGCTAAGTTGTGGCACACATCTCTTGATTATGAATTAATAATTTTATGCAGTAAATGAATGAAGAGAAACAAGTCATCCTTTTTACTCTGCATTTTAAAAAGTGTTGAAAATGTGGGTCTCCCTGATTAAAAAATCTCTCTTTTGAAATTTCCTCACTTTCTAAACTGGGATCAATTGGGGATTAACCTTCAATAGTAATTACAAGCTTTTCTGGAGAAACTAATTGCAGACATAAGATTCTCTTGCTATTTCAGAAAAAAAAGTTATTTTCTGTTCAGTGTCTATGGAAGGTGTCATGGCGATCTCTTCTACAGTATAATTACATTATTAGTTAAATCCCTTTTGAAATCTCTAAGGAGCTTCACAGAACAGAACAGAACAATGAAATACAACTGAAGGGAGCAAATAATGTTCCTTGTTCCATCCATGGGAGGGATGAAAAAGACAGAGCTGTGACAATCTGGTTCTTCCAACTGCACTTTCGAAGTTCCAGGCAAGCAAGTAAAAGAACATATATGGAGGCTATTACACTTCAATGAGGCTTTTAGTCTTCAGAAGGAAATTCATATTTCTTGTAAAATATGTTATTGTTCATGTCACTGATGATATTGCTACTGCCAGATGTGGTATGCCATATTCCTGCTACTGCTACCTGTGTGGTGGGCAAGCCTAACCTTCTGAAGCATAATTATTATCATACAGGAGATCTCATCATTGCTGGCATTATTTTGCAGTTCTACATGATTTCTGATCCAGTGGATTTTACAAGGCATCCATCTGAAGAACTGGTTGATGAGCTCATGTATAGACTTACTGTAACATATAATAAAACAGATAATATATTTATTTACTATGATGACTTGAGTGTTTAACTTTATTTAAATAGGGAGGGTCCAACTGAGGAAATCCTATCTTCCAACTGCATTATTATTAGTATCATCATTGTCATCATCATCATCATCATCATCATCATCATCATTCATACCAATAATTCTCAGTATTTCTTGTTGATTGATCCAAGTTTCTTGTATGCATTTAGGTGCCCTCAAATGCTTCCTGTCTCCGAGGAAAAATAAAATAAAACAAAACCTATAATTTCCAGTGACTAAGTAAAATGTGCAGTAATTACTTTCAGTTCTAGAAACTACGAATGCCTGTAGTTCCCTTTTTCATTTATTTACTGCAGGATGAATCACCAGTAATGTATTCCTGATCACTTTTTGTCATTAACCAGACATCAGTATTTAGGATTTGAATCCTTATCATGGATATTAAGGAAAAAATGGGTCTGAGTGTCATGGTTGAGGTGAAGAAACAACGCTGAGCCAGAAATGAAGCTCTAGATCTTTATTGTTTCTACCTTACACAGAATCTTGCCAAACTAAGCTAGGCTAACAGGTTCTCAGGAGAAAAAGCCCAGGCACCCTAGGGCAGATCCTGCCTGACCTTCTTGGTTGGGCGCCCAAGGTCAATGAATGCGCTTCTCCCCCTGGAATGCACCCCCTCCTTCCTCGCCTGCACTCTCCATCACACCGACTGCATTTTGGATTCAATTCCTGTAAGATCTTTTAGACTGTGTGGAGGATAAAATATCTCTCCGACCTGTTTACAGTAGCCACATTTTCTCCCAGGACTGCATATCTGCCTTCTGCAGTTGTTGCATGATCCTGGGAAACAGCACAGTTGCTTTAAACAGTTACAAAGAATTATTATATTTATGCTCCTGCATGCTCCAGAGCTTAGCTTTTTACAGAAGAAAGTGAAGGCAGAAGATGTAGAAAGCAGGACTAGAAGTAGCTCTAATAAGCACAAGCAAAATTTAATACCATTCATGAATAGTCCATTTGGTAATTCATCCATTCTCTGGTGAAAGCTGCTTATAAAGCACTAATGGGTTTAGAATAGTGAGGATCCATTTAAAGAGTAATTTTCCATCCTCTGCATGATAATATTGTTTTTGTCATAAAATATACATACATTGGATGCTTAAGGACATTTTGAAATAGTTGAAAACAAAAAATCACTTCCAGATGCTACAAAAAGTTCACATTGGTTTTCATGCTAGAACTTTATACATCTTTTTGAAATAGTTTACAACCACAATTCTCATTGCAGATTTTTTCTTCAGAACTATCAACATGTCCTGGCTTTGATTTTTGCTGTAGAGGAGATTAATGAAAACCCTCAGTTCTTATCCAACATGACTCTGGGCATTCGCATCACCAATAGCAATTTCATGGCAAAATGGACCTATTTTGCTTCGCTGGAGCTACTGTCCACACAGGGCAGATTCATCCCTAATTATAAGTGTGATATCCAAGAGAAGGTCCTGTTATTGCAGGACCTAATGCAAACATCTGTCCATTCATGCCAAATATTCTGAATATATACAAGATGCCACAAGTAAGAACTACTTATAAATAAAGACCTTTTTTTCATAACGTCTAAAATCTGTGCTTGGTTACGTTTTTAATATGTTTCTAAGATCTTTTAAATTAATTTTTGTGATTTGCATAAAATGTGATCATCTGAACATGAATAAAAAGGCAAAACTGCCTAAACGGTAGGGATTTGTTGTGTGATACATGCCTAAATCTGAAACTTGATCAATATTATATATTGCCACTGCTTGACTTCCTTGTCCCTGAGAAAGACTGATCCATGATAAAACAATGCACGCTATATCTGTACAGATATTCAGTTTAACCTAAACAACACCTATTTGGAAGACTACAGTATATACAGTACTTAGCAAACTTCTCTTTCGATTCCATACAAGAGATTTTGTCTTGCCGTCTACAATATCTTTGACTTTAAAAAACAAATAAAAAACAAATGTCACCTACGTGTGATGGTGCCTGGGTATGGCTAGCTAGGGACTTGGTTGGTTTGATTATTTTTGCAGAGTCATATGAAGGTGTTGAGAGAGTGGAAGAAGGAAGTCAGAGGAGTTTTAGAGAGATAGGATGTTGGTTCTATTGTAGCATTTTGTGAAGAAGAGACCATCTAGAGAAGAATGGGATGGGCAGTGTTGGTGAAAAGAAAGAGATAAAGACGCACATTGCAAACTTTATGAACTTTTCTGGTTTGGGTGCCAGTTGGGCAGAGACAAGCAAAGTGAACAAGGTGGCATCTTGCAATCAACGTGCGGTTCATTTGAGTTTGTGGAACCTGAGGACATGGATAGGGTGTTCAGTATCTCTGGCCTTCAAATATTATTACATTTATAGTTATTAAAGGAAAATTCTGCAAATCAGTTCTTTCTAGACTGGACTATATTTCTCTTGAAGTATGTGATGAATACACTTATTATAGTCTAAAAATAGAATCTAAAACCCAAATATTTTAACTCATTTTTTCTTAGCTCATATATGGATCTGCTCCAATGATAGACAACAGGGAACACACAGTTTTCTTTCATCGTTTTTTCCCAAAGGAATTGCTTCAAACTAAGGGGATTCTCCAGCTTCTGTTGCATTTAAGGTGGACATGGATAGGGCTGATTTCCCAACGTGATGAGAGTGGAGAGAGGTTTGTACGGGATGCCCTCACATTGTTTTCCCAGAAAGGGATCTGCTTTGCTTTCATGGAAGAGGTGGCCAAAGAAACTTTTTCTAGTGACCTTGATGGTGTATTTAAATATTATATTCAAATGTACAAGGTTGTCATGAAAAGCATTGCCAATGTCGTGATCCTCTATTGTGAAAATCACGTCGTTACCATTTTCAGAGTATTTCCCTATCTTCCAGAGTATGAGGATATACCAGTAAGGAGAAAAGATAAAGTTTGGATCATGCCAGCCCAAATGGAGTTCACATCAGTCCCCTTTCAAAAATAGAGTCAGCAGTTTATCTTCATCTAAAGGAAAAAGGACACTCATTTGTGGACATTAATGTTCACATTTTAGACAGAGAAGATAGGTGGTTTGAGAGAGGGGTCAAGGAATCCATTTATGCCAACTTGGAAAATCCTTCCTTGAATAGAGGTGGGGGCCTCAGGCACAAACTCTCCCCCATCTTCCTCCCTGTTTTGTCTTCTGTGCCTAGGAAGATTAAGACCATTTCAGAAGCTCAACAGCAGCATGGTGATTTTAACGACTCTCCTTTAGATGATAAAAGAACTTAAAAATTACATCTCAATATAACCATGACCTAGCCCCAGGTGTAAGGTCACACAGCTACCTAGGAACATATTTAGGATTCCCTTACCAACTTTGCTCAGACTGAAGAAGCTCCTTGGATAAGGAGCGAAACGTTTCCACTAAGAAAATAGAAATCCAGTTGACATGATTCAAGCTACAGACAATTCCACCTGGATGGCTGAGAACCTTCATAGTCATTTGCATGTTCTTTCCCTAAAGACATGTTGGATGAGGACACTGGAGTGCTGTGCACTGAAGAAGAGAAGTTGGAGACTCTTCCTAATTCTGTGTTTGAGACCACCATGACTGGGCAGAGTTACAGCATCTATAATGCAGTCTATGCTGTGGCACATGCTTTGAAAGCCATGTTTTCCTCCAATTCCAAACACAGAGCAAGGGCAGACAGGGGGAGACTGATGATTCTCAATCAAGAAACATGGCAGGTAATAGTAGAAGAAATGACAATGGCACATTATTTAAGCCTCTCTGATGCAATCCTGGGTGCAGAACCAGTACATTTCAGGTTCAGTATCCTCATAGTTTAGAAATTACATGAATCTTTGCACTGGTTCATGTTTCATTACAACAGTGTGGAGGAACTGCATAAGTATGATCTGATTCGAAAAATGCATTTGACTAAAACCACGGATTCATAATTGAGTTTGAAGTTTTGTCAAGCCAGTTCAGTTTGATGAAAGTGCATTTGTTAATATTTTGATTCACCTGCACGGTAGTACCCACAACTTCTAAACGCTAGTAGTGTACATTTAGTGTAGGAATATTTATTTGGCCAGATCAATTGCATTTGTTTGTTTGTTTGTTGTATTTATATAGCCGCCCATCTCACACATGTGACTCTGGGCAGTGTACAAAATTAAAACACAAATCAACATAATTCAAACACAAACATTTGTGTTTGATTTGCTTCCATTTAGCTCCATCATTACCTGAGAAAAGTCTTATTTAACAACAGTATTGGGGAAAAAGTTTTCTTTGATGAAAATGGGGAATTAGAAACTGGATTGGATATAATCAACTGGATCACATTCCCAAACCAGACTTTCCTTAAAGTCAAAGTTGGAAAGATAGACCCATTGGCTTCTCCAGAAGAGCCTTTCACAATTTCTGAAGGAAACATCATCTGGCCAACCATGTTCAACCAGGTATTTCCTACTGACATTTAAGGTTATCTAGAATCCTCCTCCATGCCTTTTTCAGAATCACTTCTATCATTTGAGTGACTCATTAGTATTAAAATTGAGGCAGTACAAATATGATAAAAAATGAACAGTGCGGAGATTGGAATATATAGGGCTTCCATTATAAAACTTGTACTGCCTTACCATACATTTATGGGCATTCCTGAATGTATACAATTACCAGCTGTCATTTTCAGGTTGCCTACAGAGGAAACCATCTTTGAGAAAGGAAAGCTGAAAATTATTTAATAATAAACAAGCTACTGTATATGTTGAGATAATGTACTGATTGAAATATCTTATACCTTCCCATTGTTCCAAGTTTTTTTTTCTTCATAAGGTAAGGGTAGTGAATCTCTACCTTGTAATTTTATTATATTCTGACTGCACATTGTCCAAGACATATCTTGTAATGCCATCTATACTCTTTAGTTTTCTAAATTTAACCTGTAACTTTGTCGCCATTAATACCCGGACAGTTCCATAATTTCTACAAGGCTGAAATCTCTATAATCTATTTCATGTTAAGTAATTAGTTTCTAGTTAGTAAAGAAAACCCAGTTTGGCATAGTGGTTAAGGCACTGGGCTAGAAACCAGGAGACCATGAGTTCTACTGCGTTAGGCATGAAGCCAGCTGGGTGACCTTGGGCCAGTCCCTATCTCTCATCCCTAGGAAGGAGGCAATTGCAAACCACTTCTGAAAAACCTTGCACAGAAAACCTGGAACTTGGAATCCCATGAATTACAGCATACATTCCCTGCAGTACTACTTTTCAGGACCTATCTGATAGAAAGGACTAGAGTCAATGGAAATGCAGATCATTCCAAGATTAATTTCCCCTATATAAGCAATGTCACTTTGGTATGGTGGCATTTATTAAATGTGCATGTCTAATAATATGTTGAGGTTGGATGCCATGCACAGCATTTCTCAAAAAGTCATGCAGATTTATCAGAATATCATATACACAGTGAAACACTAGTTTATAAAATACAAATTTTGCTTATTGCTCCATCCTGGTTTCATTTCTGAACAGGCACTACCACTTTCTGTATGCAATGACAATTGTTATTCAGGCCACAGCAAGATGAAAATAGAAGGGGAGCCATTTTGCTGCTATGATTGTCTTCCATGTGGAAAAGGGAAAATTTCAAATAAAATAGGTAAGGTGTGTCTTGTATATAATTGATATGACTTATGAACTATCACCCACAGTACTGTTTACCTGTAAATACCTGATTGTATTTATAGATTAAATACAATCTGTACCTCACTTTTCTTGAATGTAATCCGTTTTTCAGAATTTAGAGTATTAAGCTCATTGAACAAATTCTACCTCTGCCTATGTACTAGATTTTTTACAGAGTTTTTCATAACATCCAAATCTGAACATCTGGTCCATGTTGTCCCTGAATTAAGCCTGATTCTGACTTCCCATAAATGCACAACCAGATAAAAAAATCCATCCCATGAAAAAGATGCTTACTAAGTGAGAGAAAAGTCTTCCTAAAATTGAGGGAAGTCCTTTTCGGGGGTAGGGGGGAAGGAATGGAACACTTGTGTTTTATTATCAATCATCAATGAAAGAAGAAGATTGAATCTGATGCTATGTTAGGTATAAAGAAGGAAGAAGATGAGTTTGACCTTGCTGGAAAGCAGCAGGCATATAAAAACCCAGTTTAGAGGGTTAATGGGAGTAACAATTGAGGGTGCTTGGTGTACATTCTCAGACATTAGCCTTGAAAATGGCATGGCATTTGTCATGTAAGAACAACCTCCCAAATTAAACGTTTTGAATTATGTGAAATCAGATTGATTGAAAACTGGGTGAAGTGAAGCTTATTAAGGAAGCTTTCAGGTTTTTTTTTTAAAGCTTTTAGCTTTTTTTCTCAGACAGCAGCCTTGCTGGCTGGGTGACCTTGGGCCAGTCCCTCTCTCTCAGCCCTACTCACCTCACAGGGTTGTTGTTGTGGGGAAAATAGGAGGAGGAAGGAGTAATAGGTATCTTCCCTGCCTTGAGTTATCTATAAAAATAATAAAGGTGGGATAGAAAATAAATAAATAAATAAATAAATAAATAAATAAATAAATAAATATATATATATATATATATATATATATGGATGGCATGGCATGGCATGGCATGGCATGGCATGGCATGGCATGGCATGGCATTTGCCATGTAAGAACCACCCACCAAATTATTAGTTTTGAATTGTATGAAATAAGATTGATTGAAAACTGGGTGAAGTGAAGCTTATTAAGGAAACTTTTAGTCAAATCAAATCAAATCAAATCAATTTTATTCGACCATAGACCAGCAAATTAAACAGAAATTTCACTTCTGATTAGAATAAAAGAAAAGAAAAACACTTAAAATTCTAAAAAAATCTAAGAAAAATTAGAAGAGATATTGTGGCGTGCTGTACAAATTATAGAGCAATATTTAGCTGTGCTCAATGAAGTAAAGTCAGATTGGTCTGATAGAAACAGCTTGAGATAAAAAGAATCTGAACGACCTGAATGTTTAGTAAAAAATTGAGATAATAATTCCTGGTGAGCATCTGCATAGAGAGGACAATATAAAATGATGTTTTCCATTGTTTCAATTTCTCCTCTGCCACATGGGCACAGTCTGATCAATTGGGATATTTCAATATCTCCCTTCAATAACAGCTGTTGGAAGGACATTGAATCTGGCCAAGGATAAGGCCCTTCTAAATTTTGGAATCATTATGCAGCTAAGATATCTGGCTAGTTGGAGAAGATGTGCAGAGTGGCCCAAAATAATGTTTTTAGATAAAACTGATAAATCTGATTGTAGCTCTAAATCGATGGCCTGTTGTTTGAGATCAGCTAGTGCATGTTTATAGCCCAATAAGATGATGGCTGTCCCTGAAAAGCCATATAATCTCAGTTTGGCATGTATTGCCTGGCACCAAGAAGATTGAAAGCTATCGGTCATAATCAAAGGGGCCAAGCTAACTGGGAAAAAAGAAAGCTTAAGCCAGTAAGAAAAAGTGTAAATCCAAGAAGTTTCTATTTTTACTAGGCCAGCTTCATCGCGAAGCACCACGTTGAGGACGCAGCGAGGTACTTGAAAGATAGATCTTAGAAACTTGGATTGGATTCTTTCAAGAGAAAGGAATGACCTGTAGGGGCCCAACTGAGCTCCAAAAAGGAGCTGAGCTCAGATCTTAGCTGAGAAAACTTTAATATATGTTGAGCTCCTTTAGAGAAATAGAAAGATTGTAGTGCTGCTGCTGTTTTCTGTGCATTCAGGCTGACATAGTCGGCATGGAATTTGCAGTTACCCATGGCATGAAAAACAGTCCCCAAATATTTAAAGGTCTTAACTTGCTCTATTAAATTGTTTAGCCACCAGACATGTGCCTTAGGGCGCTTGGCAAAAACCAAAACCTTGTTTTTTGAGTAGTTTATTTCCAGCCATTCTTCTCAGCAGTGCTCAGCAAGCATACAGAGCGCCCGCTTCAGGCCAATCTGTGTCCAAGAAAGCAACATGGCATCATCTGCATATAAAAGAACACAGATGTGTCTATTTCCCAGCTTTGGGGGATGAAGAGATAGGCTATTCAGTTTGTCTACAAGAGACTTAATATATAGATTAAAAAGAAGGGGAGCTAGAATAGACCCTTGTCTCATTCCTCTCTTCACTGGGATTTCCTTGGTGCAATGTCCATACATATTACATTGCACGTTCATCCGGGAATTTTCATAAAACTTATATATAAGAACAAGTAATTTTCTATCTCTTCCAACAACCTAAAAGATGACTTTATACATGGACTTCACCAGATGGTCAACCCCGAAATCAGATTGACTACATCCTTTGCAGCCAAAGGTGGCGGACATCTATACAGTCGGTAAAAACAAGACCTGGAGCTGACTGTAGTTCAGATCACGAACTTCTTATTGCAAAATTTAGAATCAGACTAAAGAGAATAGGGAAGACCCACAGATCAGTTAGATGTGAGCTCACTAATATTCCTAAGGAATATGCAGTGGAGGTGAAGAATAGATTTAAGGGACTAGATTTAGTAGATAGGGTCCCAGAAGAACTATGGACAGAAGTTCGCAACATTGTTCAGGAGGCGGCAACAAAAAACGTCCCAAAGAAAAAGAAAACCAAGAAGGCAAGATGGCTGTCTGCTGAAACACTGGAAGTAGCCCAAGAAAGAAGGAAAGCAAAAGGTAACAGAGATAGGGGGAGATATGCCCAATTAAATGCAAAATTCCAGAGGTTAGCCAGAAGAGATAAGGAATTATTTTTAAACAAGCAATGTGCGGAAGTGGAAGAAGACAATAGAATAGTTTTGTAAACCGCCCAGAGTTCCCTTGCGGGGAGATGGAGCGGTATATAAATTGAAACATAAATAAATAAATAAATAAAATAGGAAGGACAAGAGACCTCTTCCAGAAAATTAGAAACATAGGAGGTAAATTCCAGGTAATTTCCAGGTAAATTCCAGGCAAAAATGGGTATGATCAAAAACAAAGACGGTAAGGACCTAACAGAAGCAGAAGAGATCAAGAAAAGGTGGCAAGAATATACGGAAGATCTGTATAGGAAGGATAATAATATTGGAGATAGCTTTGACGGTGTGGTCAGTGAGTTAGAGCCAGACATCCTGAAGAGTGAGGTTGAATGGGCCTTAAGAAGCATTGCTAATAACAAGGCAGCAGGAGACGACGGTATCCCAGCTGAACTGTTTAAAATCTTGCAAGATGATGCTGTCAAGGTGATGCATGCCATATGCCAGCAAATTTGGAAAACACAAGAATGGCCATCAGATTGGAAAAAATCAACTTATATCCCCATACCAAAAAAGGGAAGCACTAAAGAATGTTCAAACTATCGAACAGTGGCACTTATTTCACATGCCAGTAAGGTAATGCTCAAGATCTTGCAAGGTAGACTCCAGCAATTCATGGAGCGAGAGTTGCCAGATGTACAAGCTGGGTTTAGAAAAGGCAGAGGAACTAGAGACCAAATTGCCAATATCCGCTGGATAATGGAGAAAGCCAGGGAATTTCAGAAAAACATCTATTTCTGTTTTATTGACTATTCTAAAGCCTTTGACTGTGTGGATCATAACAAATTGTGGCAAGTTCTTGGTGGTATGGGGATACCAAGTCATCTTGTCTGCCTCCTGAGGAATCTGTATAATGACCAAGTAGCAACGGTAAGAACAGAGCACGGAACAACGGACTTGTTTAAGATTGGGAAAGGAGTATGGCAGGGTTGCATACTCTCACCCTACCTATTCAACCTGTACGCAGAACACATCATGTGACATGCTGGGCTTGAGGAATCCAAGGCTGGAGTTAAAATCGCTGGAAGAAACATTAACAATCTCAGATATGCAGATGATACTACTTTGATGGCTGAAAGCGAGGAGGAGTTGAGGAACCTTATGATGAAGGTGAAAGAAGAAAGTGCAAAAGCTGGGTTGCAGTTAAACCTCAAAAAAACCAAGATTATGGCAACGAGCTTGATTGATGACTGGCAAATAGAGGGAGAAAAAGTGGAGGCAGTGACAGACTTTGTATTTCTAGGCGCAAAGATTACTGCAGACGCTGACTGCAGCCAGGAAATCAGAAGACGTCTACTTCTTGGGAGGAGAGCAATGGCAAATCTTGATAAAATAGTTAAGAGCATAGACATCACACTGACAACAAAGGTCCGCATAGTTAAAGCAATGGTATTCCCTGTAGTAACCTATGGCTGCGAGAGCTGGACCATAAGGAAGGCTGAGCGAAGGAAGATAGATGCTTTTGAACTGTGGTGTTGGAGGAAAATTCTGAGAGTGCCTTGGACTGCAAGAAGATCAAACCAGTCCATACTCCAGGAAATCAAGCGAGACTGCTCACTTGAGGGAATGATATTAAAGGCAAAACTGAAGTACTTTGGCCACATAATGAGAAGACAGGATACCTTGGAGAAGAAGCTGATGCTGGGGAAAGTGGAAGGCAAAAGGAAGAGGGGCCGACCAAGGGCAAGATGGATGGATGGTATTCTGGAGGTAACGGACTCAACCATTGGGGAGCTGGGGATGGTGACGGCCGACAGAAAGCTCTGGCGTGGACTGGTCCATGAAGTCACGAAGAGTCAGAAACGACTGAACGAATAAACAACAACAAATTTTCTATCAATCAAGGAAGAGTTCAATTTCTCCCACAGTTTCTCCTACAGTTTCATTGCTAGTTTGGCTCTAGCAATGAAATCAAAAGCACATCTAAGATCAATAAACACTGCATAGAGTATTGAACAAGCTCCGGAGGAATATTTCTCAGTTGGATGTTGAAGAGTTAAAGTGTGGTCAAAGATTGAGTGGCCAACTCTAAAGTCTACCTGCTCATCAGCCAAGATATTATCAGTTATAACCCAATCCAGGAGCTTATTGTATACAGTATGAAGAGCAACCTGATTTAACTGCAAAGAGCAGGTCAGCTTTGATGGGGTGACTTCTTTGAGTACTTGAACACCTCCATCGGTAATCAGGTTGACATCTTTATTGGCTTGTGATTTATTATTCTTTTGCCCTAAGGGGTGTTGTTTAGCTAAGTTGTGTGTTTGAGTTTGGGCTTCAATAAAGAAAGAGAGTCTTTCTGTATGCTTTTGTGCAAAGACCTCAACACCACTTTTTAGCAGGTCCAAGTTGTTTTTAATAGAGGCTAATTGCTCGAACACTGAAATTACAGTTTGCGCTGTGAGCAAATATTGTTTTGTCATAAATTCGGTCGAGCCATCTCATGCTAACAGCTTTTCCCAGTCCTTGCCCTGTGCAATCTTGTTGTCATTTTCTTTAGAGGAAACTAGAGAGCTAGTAAAATGAATGGAAGAGTGATGGGGGAGGGCTGACATAGAATCAGACCAGTCTATTAAATCATCTTTAATAGATACAGAAAGCTCCAACAGTTGCTGTTTTTCTATTTCTGTTTGCAAATCCCATTCGAGAGCCGCAAATTTATTGGAGGTGAGAATTGGGGAGAGTTTACCTACTGTCTCTTTGTAGAAAAAGTTAATCAATTCCTGGTTGTTTGGCTGTCTTGGAAGAGTGCTGTGAGCCCGGACTGGCTCCATGATGCTTCTTCCTCTTCCCCATTCTCTAAATCAGAAGACATTTCTCTTGTCTTTCTCCTTCCTTCTTGCTGTCAATGTTCTGTCTTTTCCTCTGAGGAAGTCACTGTTGTGTAGGAGATGCCATCTGATTACTTTAATAAGTCTTGAGCAGCTCTAAACCAGAGGCAGGAACATAAATCAAGATCTCGCAAAAAAATGTCCTCTCCCGTTAGGCAGCCATCTTGACCCCCTCTTTTAGTGTTTTAGGTCAAAGAAAGGATAGGGAAAGCTAGAGGTTTTTTGCAGATTTCAGAGGTCATAGGACAGAACGTCTACCACTTTTAAATCTTTATTTAAAAAAAAAAAAAAAGTATATGGGAAAATTTAGTGCATTAAACCACCCAAGGCTTCTCTTATGGAAAAAAACAAACATATATATTTCAAAACACTTTAAAAAAAGAAATATGTACCATAAATATTGATCCTTCTGCTGCTCTGATAACAATTTTAACTCTTCAAGGATCTGTAACCCTTAGAAATAACTGGAATTCTTGCTAAAATGTTTGTCACTTGAACATGAAGAAAACCTGACTTCCAGTGGGGACATGGCAGACTGAACACCTCTGCCTGCGGGCTTAGCAGGCCGAACTGACAACAAGGCATTCTTTTTGGGCTCAGGCAGGTTTTTCCTGAAGCCCAGGAGTGATTTTCTGGGAAAGGAAAACACTTGGAATCACCCCATTTGTCCTCTGGACAGTGGCTTTCAGCCAGAAGATCGCAAACAGAGTTCGCGCTCGACTGGTAAGAGCTAGCTGGGAGGCTGAGATGTCACCATTTTCCAAGCTGTGCTGTAGCCTTCAAGGGACATGAAGACTGGCCACCACATTTCTAAATCACCCAATATATATATACTTTTTAAGTATATGTACTCTAAGAGAGGCTTTCTACAGCAAGGAGAAGCAGTTCTCTTGGTGCTTATCACAATTTTTGGGATTATTATTTTTAAAAAATTCTTTTCAAGTTTTGGCTTGTTTTCCATCCAAATATTAAGAAGGATTGAGAGCAAATAATTGTCTCCCTGTTATTATTTCTGTACTAAATTTGAAGATATTAGCATTTTCCTACATGTTGAATCGGCTATTTTGAACTTTCAGCTTTCTGCTTCTACTTTCCCTGGGGAATTGTCTGCTTATCACTTTCACTTGTGTAAACATATTCTGTAACTTCTTCATATCCTTGACTTTCCCTGGTTGAGCTCCTAGGGGGTGCCATAATCTACTGCATGGAGAATCTTAAGCAAACTTTCTCTGACTTCCACCAAGACTTCAAACAGATTATTTCTGATTCTTACCAAGTTTTTATGCCAGGCATTCAGGACATTGTGGAAAGTATGAGCTTTAAAATGTGTCACTTGGATGGAGATGCCAAGGATGGAATTGAAGAATTTTACAGTGACAGAAATGTCTCTTCGTTCTCTGTTGAAATGCTGGAGGAAGAATGGATAGTCGAGTTGAAGAAATTAAAGGGAGAGATTGAGTTGCAAGCCATAAGTGAAATTGTTCTTTTGATGGAATGCCATAGAAAGGAAGGGGTGATTATGTATGGGAGGTTTCCTGAAGAGAAGTTGGAGTTTTTGAGGGGGGGCAGTTGGGCTATTTGATTTCTTTTTTTTTTAGATATGTTTTATTATTTAATATATATATATATATATATATATATATATATATATATATATATATACACACACACACACACACACACACACACACACATACACACACACACACACACACACACACACAAACATTTACATATACATAAAATTACAACATAAATTACATACTTACATTCCAAAAATTATCCTTGAGGGGATAGTTGATTAGGAGATTATATATATATAATCCCTTCTCACCCCAAATATGGGTGGTATATGTCTTCCTCAACCTCAGGTCCTCTACCAGAGGCCTGGGAGTTTGAGGGTTCTGTGCAGTATCTTAGATGTTCCTAGTAACGCGCATTGTGAATATGCAGCTGCCATTGGCCAGAGATCAGCCAACGCCATTCTCAAATTTCTATGCTAGAAAGGAGGACATTATGTCCCAGCTTTAATTATGCTTTTTCAGGCTAAGTCACTTGCACAGCTACTGTATGGGACCCAGCTTGGACCCTCATCTTATTCTTTTATACCTTTGGAGAGAGTTCAATCCAAATTTATAAGAGCAATTTTACAGATCCCTCATTGTGTTTCTAATGCTCACTTACGCCTGGAGACAAGATTGATAAAAGTTGAATCAAGAATCTGTATAGCTTCCTTAAATCTATGGCTAAAACTCAAATTTTTCTGCAAGGCCTTCCACTACTAATTCTCCAAGACAAATTTTCTTCCTCATGGATCAAGGCAGTTGAATACAATCTCACATAATTAGGTTTTTCTCCATCTTCAATACTCAATTTTATATATATTATCTCCTAATCGACTACAACAAGACAAAACAAAGCCTGAGACAAAGGGTAGAGGACATGGAGAGGCAAGCAGATCTAGAGAAAGCCCCGTCATTTTGCTCAAAGATGAGTGGATTACAGTCACAGTGCAAGTAGCAAGATTCTGCGCAGCAGCACTAAAGAGCCATCGTAACTTAGTAAATATTTTACTTCCTTTTATAATTATACACGTAAAACTTTGATATTAACACTTAATTTTAATAGTTAATAATTAATTACCATAAAAAGGTAAAGGTTCCCCCCGCATATTTGTGCAGTCATGCCCGTCTCTAGGGGCTGGTGCTCATTAGAGATACTATTTCAATCTATCACAAGTCAAGGGTGGGAAATTGGAACTGGCTTCCCACCCATAGAAAAAAACAGACAAAATACATATAAAAATGAAATCAAATGCTAACTTAGCTCAATTTTGCCTAACCCCAATTATAACAGGACTTCCTAATCCATAAAATCTACAGCTATTATCTGCTAAAGACCAAATTCAGGGTGTCCAGTGCAAACTTTAAGAGCTAATTTATGTGTTTGTGTGTGTGTGTGTGTGTGTGTGTGTGTGTATCAATTAAAATGTTGCAAATGTCCGATTCTGAAACAGAAATATGTTGACATAGTTTATAACTCTCACTGAAGGTTCCTCACTCATAATTACCAACAGACCTTGGCTCTGGCATTTGCTGTAAAGGAGATCAATGAACTTTCTGGGATTTTACCCAATGTTAGCCTTGGTTTCCACATTGCTACCGACTATATTGAGGAAATTACAACTTATCTTTTAGCAATGGAATTTATATCTACAAAAGATAAATTTATCCCCAACTACAAATGTAATGACCAGACCAATACGGTAGCTGTCATTGGAGGACCCCGTTCTAAGACCTGTCTCAACATGGCAACCACTCTGTGCAACTACAAGTTTCCTCAGGTGAGAACAAAAATGGAGAAAGATGGAAGTTCACAAGCCATTCATTACTTTCAGATGTTGAATCCTCATAATAACTCTTCTCAGAAGTATCCCAAAACATCAGACAAGAATGCAACCAATTCCTGATCTGCAATGGGAATCACCACCACTGCTGTTCTTTAACAACGTATGAATCTTCCTGATGCCAAATTGTTCAACTGATAAGGAAAGCTCTGATTCCCTTTCTACCCAAACAACAGGTTGGCTTACACTAAGGCTTGGGGACTGTCTTCAAAAATTAAACATGGGTGCCAATAAACAAACATACATATTGCACAATTTTCTTTGTAGAAATTCATTTTTGCCTCTATTCCCCCCTTTCCCCCCCATTTAGATCACATACGGATCAGCTCCATTGATGAATAATGAACCAGCAGACCTTTTTGTCAAGTGGATGTTCCCAAATGAGATCCACCAGCTTAAAGGAATCCTACACTTGCTGTTGCATTTTGGATGGACCTGGGTTGGGTTAATTTCTTGGCATCAGCAAGATAGAGAGAGGTTCATTCAAAATAGTCTTTCCATGTTTTCAGAGAAAGGAATCTGCTTTGACTTTATAGAATGTCAGCCCCAAATGATGTATGGTAATGAAGCTGCTGAAATGGTGGAAGAGGCAGATAAATTATACAAAGTGATCATGGGGAGTACAGTCATTGCAGTGATCTTGAATGCTGAAATTACAAGCATGGTGACTTTGAGAGTAATGGTCTACCTTTTAGATTCTGATGATATTCCAAAGGAGAGAAAAGCCAAAGCCAAAGTTTGGATTATGACAGCCCAGATGGAATTCACCTCCATTCTGATGCAAAGACAGTTGCCCATTGATTTTCTCCATGGTGCTCTTTCCTTTGCAATTCACTCAAAGCAGCTGACAGGATTCCAACCATTTATGCAGAAGAGAAACCCAAACTTAGAAAAAGAAGATGGTTTTATTAGGGATTTCTGGAAAGATGCATTTGAATGCTCATTCTCCAGTGAGATGATAGATGGGAATGCTGAAAGGATCTGCACTGGAATAGAGAAGCTGGAGACTCTTCCTAATTCTGTGTTTGAGACCACCATGAGTGGACAGAGTTACAGCATCTACAATGCAGTCTATGCTGTGGCACATGCTCTGAGGGCCATGCGCTCCTCCAAGCTCAAAGGGGGTGGAATAATTAATGAGAACAGGTGGAAGCTGTTGCTTCAGTCACCATGGCAGGTAACGTTGGCTAATGCAAAATTGAGGAAGGTCATTAGGTTGTGTAAACCATACTAGATTGCTCAATAATCAGAGCAAAGTGATCTGTTGGATTTTTCTGTTTCTCAATTTTGTGATGGAATTCTCACATGAAAATTTTTCAACTTAAATATTTTAGTTAGGCGACAGGGTAGAAAATGCATGCTATGGAGAACATAATTCTCTTCCATAATTTAAGAGGTTACTTTTCATTAAGCATAGGCCAAATTGAAAGGAACAAACTGAGATTTGTCTATCCCTTTTTAGGAATCCTGATAACTTCCCTGTGTTATTTTTTTTCATTTAGCTCCATGCTTTTTTGCAGCAAGTGTCCTTTAACAACAGTGCCAGCAAAGAGGTTTCTTCCAAATTTGAGTGAACAAACAAATTTTTCCAGACCCTGCAAGGAACCCTGTTAACTTTCCTGTTTCTTCTTCTTTTTCCTTCATTTAGCTCCACCATTTTTTGCAGGAAGTCTCCTTTAACAACAGTGCTGGGGAAGAGGTATCTTTTAGCCCAAAAGGGGAATTAGTAACTGGATTTGATATTTTCAATTGGGTCACATTCCCAAACAAGTCCTTTCTGAGAGTCCAAGTTAGAAAGATCGACCCCATGGCTCCCCCAGAAAATCTTCTCACCATTTCTGCACAGGATGCCACTTGGCCCCACATATTTAACCAGGTGTGTATCGTTTTTCCCTTTCCTTGAAATCATTTAGCCACTGACCCATGTAAATAATTAAGTTAAACCACAACAACCCTTGGATTAAGCTCATAAGCTATTTAGCAGCCTCAGAGTAATTTTTTTTCTTTTAGATGTGATATGAACATTAATATTAAAGTAGGAGTGGTGGCTTAACATTTAAATAACCACAACATTTATTTAGTTATTTCCAATGCAAAGCTATCTTAATATGCAGGATGTGTTTCGAAATTAGTAAATTAGTACGAAATTAGTAAAATAATGACACTCTAGAAAGATATGAAGCTTAACAGTCCAACAGAATGAAATTATTTTAAAAATGGCATACACATGGTTGATCATGTCTTCTTCTTACAGATAAATTTTTAATAGCCTCCTCTGAAATTGTTAAAATAAGGAACAGAAACTATTTGTTTTTGAAATATATTCCAAACTAGTTAGCAATATTTATCTAACTAGCTATGCTAATCCATGTGGAGTAATATGATTGCATACTATCCAGAATTTAAATAGCTTTCCTGAAATAGATGAAATAGACTCCATAAACTCTGTTTCTGTAATATATTCCAAATATTTTGAATATATATCAAATATATTAAAATGTATAATTGAAAAACAAAGAATTTCTGCTGGAGATTCTTTCTTTGTATCTCACTATCTCTCTATCATCTATCTAATCAAAGTACAGCACCATTACAAATAAGATTGCATATTATCTATAAAATTCATTAAAGGGGAGGGGGGGAGGCATGTATTTTTTTCTAAAAATAAAACATAAACTAATTAATCAGGGAAGGAATATGACAGGGAAAAAAAACTTCTTATGTGTTTCTACATTTGTAAGACAGAATTCTAAATTTAATTTAGAAATGACAGTATATCCCAATTCAGTCAAATAATTTCAGAGACTCATACCCCCAGGATTCTTGAGTCTCTGGCAAAAAGGAACTCTTTTTAATCTTTGGTGGAAGTGCCCGAAAGTAAACTTCTTTTGGAAACAGGTGAATAAGGCAATGATCAGTATTATTTGAAAATCATTAAAGAGAAGACAAAAATTTGTTTCTTTTTAATCTACTCAAAGTTGCAAAAGTATAAACAATCCCCCCTCCCCCCAAAAAACTTAGTTACTCTACTATAAGCAACCAGATGGAAAATAGCTCAATTTTGAAAATCAGATTTTTGCTATGAAATTGTCAGAGTCAGGCCAAGAACCACGCTGAGTCAATGTTTTCCAACTCTAGTTCTTTATTGTTCACAACATATAGACAGAATCTTGCCAGACTAAAGCTACCTAAGTAACCTAAGGGTAAATAGCCTAGGAGAGGCCCTAGTTTGGAGCTACCTTGAACCTCTTAACTTTCCCAGCAACAGAGTCCGTGCTGCAATGGCACTTATCTGCCTGGAATGCGTTCCCTCCCTGGGAACCAGCGGCAGAGGTGGAATCCACCAGACATGTTCACAAGGGTTTAAATAAAATATGCCCTATGGTATCAATGGAAAAGTCAACCAAGCTTTGAAAGAGGTATAGTAAATGTAGGACCACAACCAAAAAAATGGAACTGCAAGGAGAGCATATTCCAAAGACTCCATAGTAAAAAGCTCTCCCACACCAGATTCTGGTACTGATTTCTATGGAACAGATCTTTAAAATACTATGTTTGGCACAATCACACCATTAGTTAATAGGTGTGAGAAAAGGAACAGTTAAGGCAGTGTTTCTCAACCTCAGCAATTTAAAGAAGTCTTTTAAGAACTTCAAGATGTTTCCTGGGGAATTCTGAGAGTTGAAATCCACACCTCTTCAAGTTGTTGAGGTTTGAGAAACACAGAGTTAAGGGATTCAGTGGAGAATTTAAACCAGAAAGATAACTGGAAAATGCAACACAAAGGTTTCAATAAGATATGAAGAGTTTGGGTATGTATAACTGATGAAAAGAAAAATCACGAGAAATAAATTCTTCATGTGAAAGAATTATGATGTTATTTATTTACAGACATCACCTCTTTCCATCTGTAACATGAAATGTCCTTTTGGCCATAGCAAGATAAAAGTGGAAGGGAAATTGTCTTGCTGCTATGACTGTAGACGGTGTCCAGAAGGGAAGATAGCTGACCAAATGGGTAAGCAAAGGAATATATTGAATATATTGATAATTTAATATTAAATGGGAGCTGAATTTTTAATTAATATTATAGTGAGCTGAATTTTTAATTAATATTATAGTGATGGAAAATCTTGAGCTTCACATAATATTGTACAGCTCAGCAATGAAGTATTTCAACTAATTGTTCATAGTTCAGTAAGATATTTGATAATAAAACCAGTTCACTCTAACTAGGAAGATCAATAGATTTATCAGATTTGGATTGTCCCTTCTTATGTTTCCTTAAAAAAGTATAAACAGTTTTAACAAGAAACCCAAGTTTGTTGATAGACTTTCCAAAATTCTTCTTTTGTACCTTCTTTTTGGCAGTAAAGGTAACTTTGCAATGGTAATGTTTTTCACTGGTTTCTACTTGTTTTTACTTCCTATTCCACCCAGATGTATTGATTGATTTGTTTACTTACTTACAGAATTTATATAGCTTCCTCTCTCATATAATGATCCTAGGCAGGTCACCACAACCCATAAAACGCAAATGAAAACAAAACCACCAATCCCAGCAGTTGCTGAACCAATGAACCTCATAACTCAACACACATTCTAGCCCAAGCTTTGGGAAGAGCCTGGCCTTCACAGACTTCAACAAACATAAAAGGGCAGGGATCCCTCAAAACAGATGGGAGAGTATTGCAAAGGGCTGGGTCAGCTACAGAGAAAGAGCACCTACAAAGTCCCATCAGACAAGATTGAATGGGGGAGACCTGAAGGGTGTCCACCTATCTGACCTATTGGGACAGGCAGATACCCTTGAAGAGAGGTGGTCCCACCAATAACTTGGCCCGCTGACATGTGGGGCTTTAAAGGTACTTAGCAGCAGCATGAATTGCACCCGGAAATCAATTGTGAGGCACTGCTGTCGCAGCAAGTGTGTGATTCAGGTGAGCCATGGGGTACCCAGAACTGCATGTGCCATGGCATTATGGACCAGTTACTGTTTCCAAATAATCTTCAATGGCAGCCCCATGTAGAGTGCATTCCCATAATCTAGGTGAGTGGTCATTAAAGCTAGAGATAACTGCAAAAATCAGGGGATATTGAAATTGAACTGATGATGCTTCAAACCAATAGGGTTTCTGTGAAGGGTTTTGTCTTTTGTTTCATTTTTTCCAGACTTAGATGATTGTTTGCCATGTCCAGAAGATCAATATCCAAACAATGACCAGGATAGTTGCCTTCAAAAAGGGATAACTTACTTGTCTTTCCAAGAGCCTTTGGGGATTTCTTTGGTAATGATTTCACTGTCCTTTCCTTTCCTCTCAGCTGTGGTACTAGGGATCTTCATTAAACACCAGGACACTCCCATCGTCAAAGCCAACAACAGGAATCTCACTTTTACCCTTCTCATTGCTCTCCTCCTCTCCTTCCTTTGCACTTTGCTCTTTGTTGGGCAACCTGACCAAGTGAAATGTCTCTTGCGACAAAGTGCTTTTGGCATCATGTTCTCAGTAGCTCTTTCTTGTATATTAGGGAAAACAACCATTGTTGTTCTTGCTTTTATGGCCACCAAACCCGGGTCCAAAATGAGAAAATGGGTGGGGAAAAGGCTGGCTATTTCTATTGTCCTATCTTGCTCCTTGGCACAATTCACCATTTGTGTATTGTGGCTGGCACTTTCTCCCCCATTCCCAGATTCTGACATGCACTCCATGGCTGAAGAAATTGTCCTGCAATGTAATGAAGGTTCAACCACTATGTTTTATTTTGTCCTTGGCTTTATGGGGTTCTTGACTGCTGTCAGGTTCACTGTGGCCTTCCTAGCTAGGAATTTACCTGACAGCTTCAATGAAGCCAAATTTATCACCTTCAGCATGTTGGTCTTTTGCAGTGTTTGGGTGTCATTTGTTCCTACCTATCTGAGCACCAAGGGCAAATACATGGTGGCAGTGGAGATCTTCTCCATTTTGGCTTCAGCAACTGGATTACTGGGCTGCATCTTTTCCCCCAAATTGTATATCATTATTCTGAGATCTGATTTGAATAAGAAGGAGCAACTGGTAAAGAAATAAAATTGAATTTTTAGCAGACACATTGTTCATTCAACCAAGCCAAATTGGTTACCTCCATCCTTTTGTGTTTTGTAATGTTTGAGTCTCCTGTGTTCCATCTTATTGGACCACCAAGTTCATATACATGATGTTAACTATGAAGATCTCTTCCAGGTAAGCTCCTGAACCTAGACAGCTGCTCTGCAACTTTTCTTTCAAATATTAGAAAAATTTGTGGAGCCCTGTAATGAATAAAGGAAAATTGGTACTCAAGAATAAAATCTTTGTTTAGTGTTATAATGTGTAATAAACTGAAAAGGATGGTATTGGTATCCTTCAGGCCATGAGTTTCATACCCTGCCCTTTCAAAAAAAAGTATTATTTTTTATCACCCATAACACTGACAGCATCCCCAGTGGGCCAAAATGTTTCTCCTTATGTTTTGTTTCATTCTGAAAGTATTTTACAAATTTTAATGTGTAAAATAAGTAATTTATCTGCCATGTACCCTGCTCCCAGTATCCCCCCTTATCTTTTTTTTCCTTCAAAGGAAAATACCACTAATATCCCTTTCCTATATCTGAAACTCTAGGTTTCACTTCATGATCTCAATTACCATTCCCTTACACATCTCAGAAGTAATAACAAGAACACATTCTTTTGCAACAGCAACACTTTCCTTTGTAGCACAAAGATATCAAACTTAGTAATAGTGTCAGGTAAAAAAGATGTGGTTGGAGGTGCAGAATCTTTTCTCTCTTCGCCTCTGTAATTATCTTCCCTTTTAAAAATTTAGGACATAATGCAACCCTATCTGTGAGGGATCCAGGAAAAGATGCAATTGAAATAATAGACGCCTATAATAATAAATGCCTTCTCCTACTGCTTCTTGGCATAACAGCTGATCAAAGACAATGACATGACAGTGAAGGTTGGAGATCTGGCCGTCACATTTAGGGATTGGCTTTAGGATTGGGAAAGGAATGAGCAAGACATTTGTGTGGGCTTTCAGAAAAGATTATTCAGATTTAAGAAAAAATAAAGAGTATTAAAAAAAAAACTCAACATAAACCCACCTCAACATTGTTTGCTCTAAGAGGGGATAGGCTCTCAAAATTCTCTCATTCTACCCTACAACAATAAAGAACATTCCTTGGATCTCGGACATATCTCTTTCTTAATATTGCATGCCTGAAATGCTGACAGTGCTCCAGAGTCCAAGTGGATCAACATCCAATCCAATCGCTTTTGATGAGGGAGCAGTCCCAGTATGATTGATTATATGCTAATAGTGTAAATCTACTATACAGATTTTAAAGTAACTACCCACCTCATTAGGGATTATCTCCCCGATAGGATGTTCTGATTTTAGTCCTGATTCTCAGAGAAAGACCCAGAAATTCCTTGAAGTACCCAACACAGGTGATCCAACTAATCCTGAGTGCAAGATCTTGAGTACTAACCATCTCTACCATCTTTTCTAAACCATGGTTTGATAGGGATTATATCTTAGTGAGAGAACAAGTTATTTCTGCTTAGAAGAATACAATGGTGTGTAATGACATTCCAACACATGAAAGCAACAACAACAATAGCAAAATAACAACAAAGGAAGAAAACAACTTTGCCCTACATAACCATTTGTTTGGGGGTGAGGTTCCTGTCCCCCAACCAGTGCAAATAAATCCAACGGTAGCTACTCAATGCTCTTACAAACCTGGGCCAGATATTTTAGTGCCATTTTTATGCTCCCCCAAGTGACAACCTGGTCACTAGATGACTCCTTTCCTGACTGGCCCCCAGTTTTCTCTTCAAAAGTTCAAAACTAAATTGGTTAATTAAGAAATTGAAAGGCACTCAGCTCTGAATTAATTATGCCAGAATTTGAAAAATCTAACCCAATATTGCCCATATAAATAACTTCTTAAAATCCCAAAAGACTGGCTAAATTCAATCATTTTTCCAAACAATAAAAAGGGTGACCCTGCCAATTATGGACCAATTAACTTGCTATTCTCAGTTAGCAAACTCCATGCCAGATTTCTATGCAGCAAATTTTCAGACTGGTTTCCCTCAGAAAGCATTCAGGCCTCAGAGCAGGCTCAATTTAGGACCAGCTATTCCACAGTGGTTCAAAGTGTAATTTTCCCTCAGTTAGCCCCAAAAAAGCAGGATAGAGAGAATATTGACATTCTTGAAATTTGGTGTTGGGGAAGACCTCTAAAAATAGCATTCATAGTCCAACAAAGTAGGTGAAAAATGATACAGCTAATGATCACGGACGCCCACCTCAGATTAAACAAATATCAACATACAATAGACAGCCTCAAGGAGCAACTAGAACAGACTATGACCCCTGAACAAATCAACATGCTGACTACTACCATCAAGACCACATCACTGAGACAAGCAGAAAAAAGGAAAGCTAAACTCCAAACTAAACTACTTAAGTTAAAACCCAGAAACAAGGAACTACCAGAACCGGAATGGGTGGTCAACATGTCCAGCCACCCATTATCCACTGCAGAACACAATATCCTAAAAAGAGGCCTACACAGAGGACGCAAATACATTAGAATTCTTTGCAGCTTTAGAAGCAGAATTGAAAACTACAGGGCTTACTACAGAAACCCAAGAGAAAGTAAGACAGACAATCATACCACAAACCAGAAGGACATGGAAACAGAACCAACTGAAAGCAGAGGACAGAGCAGCACTCAAAAACCTAAAGATGGACCAAACTATAATCATCCTCCCAGCAAACAAAGGCCACACCACTGTCTTTATGGACAGATCACAGTATATACAAAAAGCCAAAGACTTACTTGAGGACAAAGAAACCTACACCCCAGTAAACACCAATCCCATACAGAAACTGGACAACCAGGTCAAAAGAATCCTCAACAACCTAACCAAGAAAAGTCAAATCACAAAAGAAGAAAAGAGGCAGATGAAAAGCAGCGAACCCATCATCCCATGCTTCTACGGATGCCTCAAAATACACAAGCCTGACATACCGCTACGTCCAATTGTATCATTACCAGGGACCCCCACATACAACATAGCTAAATAAATTACAAGGAAACTTGGACATCTCACAGAGGAGAGTGAATACTCTATCAACTCCCCACAACATTGTCTCCAGAAAATCAAAGACCTAAAAATAGATGAAGATGAGATTATGGTGTCAATTGATGTCACTGCACTCTTTACATCCATAGACCCAGCACTAGCGATTGAATCCATCGCAACAGTTCTACAAAACACACCTGACCTAACCAGATACACTAAGATCAAAATACACAGAATTATGGACCTCATCAACCTCTGCCTCACCACCTACTTTCAGTTTGATGGACAAATATACCAACAAATAAAAGGAACACCTATGGTATCACCAATCTCAGGACTCATAGCAGAGATTGTAATGCAATGTCTAGAAAGGATAGCACTCCCACGCATACAACCCAAAGTAAGGATCTGGTATGTAGATCACACTTTCATCATAATTAAAAAGGAACAACTGGAGGAAACACATGAAACCATCAACATCTTCAAAGGAATAAAATTCACAAAGGAAGAAGAAAACAACAACACACTACCCTTCTTGGACATCCTCATCAGTAGAGGAAATGAGGGCATTCTAGAAACACAAGTCTACTGGAAATCTACCCACACTAACCAAATGTTCCACTACCAAAGCAATAACCCAACCTCCCACAAGAGGAGCTGTGTAAGAACACAATTCATATGAGCACAAATGCACTTCAGCAACCCAGAACACCAGAAAAAGGAAACAGACCACTTATATGGCATCTTCCTGCAAAATGCAAAATACCTGCAAAATACCCAAGAAACTTTATCAAAAAGTGCCTGGCCGAAAAATCACACTCGAAGAGAGGGTGAGCAGAAGATTGATCAAAAGGGTCGCTGGATTAGCCGCTCTTTTCCTACCCCCGTATTTCCACCATGGGGGAAGAGAGATTGAAGCGGCAAAAGGTGACTGGAATTGACATGAAGCTCTGCAGAAGCCGTGAATCTGGAAAAGATAAGTAGCTCCTCAGTCAACCTTTTAGATACACTTTTTTATTTTTAAATATTACTTTTTCTATTAAGCTCTAAGATTTATCTCTGGACTGGTTTTTAATTGCTGGTGTTTTACTTCTTTCCTTTCAAAGGATGATTAAACGGTGGGAAAGGAAAGTTAATTGATTTTGCCATAAGTGAAAGTGTTTTTTTTATCATTATTATTCTTACTTTGGTTTAGGTTTCCTATCTGTTGACAATTGTAAGCGTTTTATCTTTTCTTTTTGGAACTATAGTACTAGAGTTTTGATTTATATGGATTGATTAATGCAGGGCTTTCCAAAGTGCCTGCGACACGCCAGCGGCGGTGGCACAGCGGCGGTGCGCGAGCGCACGGCAGCGGTGCGGGGAGGCACGTGCGGCGGCGACACAGGAGGGGGTGCGGCGGCTCGCACGTGCACGGTGGCGGCACGGGGGTGTGTGCGGTGGCGTGGGGGGGGTGTGGCGGTGCGAGCGTTCATAGCAGCGGCGGCAGTGGTGGCCGCTGCCACCATGCATGTGCGTGCCGCCGCTTCCGGGTGGTGTGGCGACACACCACGCTGTTCGTGGCGACACACTTTTGTGTCACGACACACAGTTTGGAAAGCTCTGGATTAATGCCTTGCTTTTTATGAATTTTTTTTTGGGGGGGGATTACTGCCAGAAAGAAAGAATCTTTTTATTTTTCTCTTTATACAAGTTCCCCTTTTTCTTTTGTATTTTGGGTTCTGTTTGGATCTTTGGAGGATTCCAAAAAGAAAAAAAAAAGAATGAAAATCAGCACCTGAGAACAGCTCTGAAGGCCTGTGGATATCCAAACTGGGCCTTCACTAAATCTAAGTCTACCAGACCTAAAACAGCGACAGATAGGGCTGAGACTCAGAGTAAACGGAAGAACCTGGTCATTCCTTACATGGCTGGCGTGTCTGAAAAGATAAAACGGATATTTGGCAAACACCACATACCTGTATATTTCATACCCACCAACACACTGAGACAGAGGCTTGTACACCCCAAAGATCAAACTCCAAAACACAAGAAAAGCAATGTAGTTTATGCAATCCAGTGCAGTGAGGAGTGCTCTGAACTCTACATTGGAGAAACCAAACAACCTTTGTACAGGAGGATGGCCCAACACAGGAGAAGTAACACCACAGGACCAGAGTCAGCAGTTTATCTTCATCTAAAGGAAAAAGGACACTCATTTGAGGACATTAATGTTCACATTTTAGACAGAGAAGATAGGTGGTTTGAGAGAGGGGTCAAGGAATCCATTTATGCCAACTTGGAAAATCCTTCCTTTTTTTTTTTAACAAATTTTATTAGATTTTAATTTTACATAGATAAAAGTTTGAAACAGAAAAGAAAATGGAAATACAAATCAAGAAAAAAGAAAAGATAAAAAAGTGTAGTAAAGGAAAAAAGAAAAAAAGATAAAGCTGAAACAGAATTTGGTCAACTTCCGATTTGTATCTGGTCATGGTATTTTAAAAATTTTATCTTACATGCTAGGTCTATATATAATATTAAAGAATATTTCTTGTCTATTACATCAATATATATATATTTTAATCTTCAAATCCCCATATAAGCTTTGCCCCTCCCGCATCTTGTAAATAGTCAGTTAATGGTTTCCACTCTTTAAGGAAATAATTATTTGGATTTTCTTTTAATAAACATGTCAGTTTATCATTCTCTGCCATATCCATCAATTTTAACATCCAATCTTGTATTGTAGGCGATATCTGGTTTTTCCAATTTTGTGCAAAAATAAGTCTTGCTGCTGTAATCATGTATTGCATAATCCTTGTAAATTGCTTCCCAGGTTGTCCATCAATTATTCCCAGTAAGAAAAATTCCGGTTTAAATGGAACTCGAATTTGTAATATATTTTGCATCAATGCATGTATTTGAGTCCAAAATTTCTTTGCAGTCGGAAAATCCTTCCTTGAATAGAGGTGGGGGCCTCAGGCACAACCTTTCCCCTATTTTCCTTCCTGCTTTGTCTTCTGTGACTAGGAAGACTAAGACCATTTCGCAAGCTCAACAGCAGCACGGTAATCTTAACGATCCTCCTTTAGATGATAAAGGGACTTAGAAATAACATCTCAAAATAACCATGACCTAGCCCCAGGTGCTAGGTCACACAGCCACCTAGAAACATATTTAAGGATTCCCTTACTAACTTTGCTCAGACTGAAGAAGCTCCTTGGATAAGGAGCGAAACGTTTCCACTGAGAAAATAGAAATCCAGTTGACATGATTCAAGCTACAGACTATGATAACTGGTGTTTCATGGGTGATTGGAATGGGGTAATTTACCCCAGGATGGACAGACAGTCACAAAAAGAAGTGAAGCAAACACAGGGAAAATTGCCACAAACATGTTTTGACTTAAAAGAGATGTTGGATTTACAAGATATTTGGAGATTTATGAATGGGACTTCTAGAGAATATATGTATTATTCAGAGAGATTTACTGTAAATCACATTCCAGAATAGATATGATTATCTATATTATCTATATGATAATACATATTATCTATACATATTATCTATATGATTATCTATATATTATCTAAAAGTCGAATGATGGACATTAGTAAACTTGAAATATTACCCAAGACTCTTTCAGATCATAATCCAGTAATGTTGACTGTTAAAGGAAAACGGAATGTATTTAGATGGAGATTAAATGAGTCAATATGTAGGAAAAATGATATAGTTGATGCATGCAAAAAAAAGTTAAGAGAATATTTCCAACTGAATTCAAACAAAGGCACAAATACCCAGTTTGTATGGGATGCTAGCAAAGCATATATGAGGGGTTATTTTATACAATACAATGCTCAGATGAGGAGAAAGAAACAAGAGAGAATTCAATTGATTTTAGATGAAATAAAAAGTAAAGAGACATTTTAAGAGATAAGCCAATGGATGATACTTTGCTTACTCAAATGAAATTGTTACAGAAACAGATATCAATGATATTGACACAAGAGATAGAGACTCAAATGAAATTTACAAAGCAAAAATATTTTGAATATGCTAATAAACCAGGTAGATGGTTGGCTTATAAATTACGGAAACAAAGACAAAAAAACCTGATTTCTAATATACAACATGATGGAAAAGTTATGGTGAACAATATAGATATACAAGAAGCTTTTCATGACTATTATTCAAAATTATATAAAAAACAAGAAGTTAATTTAATTGACATTGACGACTATCTGAGTAAACTGAAATTCACTGTTCTCGATGACCAACAAAGATTAATATTTAATAACCCTATAACAACAGAGGAAATGGTAAAGGCTTTGAAGAAAATTAGTAGTGGAAAAGCACCAGGACCAGATGACCTGTCAGCAGCTTATTATAAATGTTTTGAGGATGAATTATGTTTACATTTACAGAAGACTATTAATTCGATTTTGGAAACAGGAACAATGCCAGAGACTTGGAAAGAAGCACATATAACATTGATTCCTAAATAACAACTTTAACTAAGAATTATAGACCAATATCTTTATTGAATAATGACTATAAGATTTTTACAACTATATTGGCAGAAAGAATGAAAAATATTCTTAAAAATTTTATTCATCAAGATCAAGCTGGATTTCTACCTAAGAGACAAATCCGAGACAATGTCCAAAATATATTAGACGTATTGGAATACTTGGAAAAACATTATGAAAAACAAGCTGCCTTGGTATTTATAGATGCTGAAAAAGCCTTTGATAATTTAAATTGGCCATTTATGTTTAAAGGGTTAGAAAATATGAATTTCGGAGGAAACTTTACTAAATGGATTAAATAAATATATACTCCCCAATTTGCAAAAATAATTGTTAATGGAGAATTTACCAAATCATGTGAAATTCAAAAAGGTACAAGACAAGGTTGTCCATTATCCCCACTTTTGCTTATATTGGTATAAGAGGTCCTATTGAGAGATGTTAGACAAGATGAAGGTATCCATGTTATTAATGTTAAAAGAGAAGTTTATAAATTAAGAGCCTTTGCTGACGACTTAGTCTTTACTTTGGAGAACCCACTAGATGGAATTGAATTACTGATGCAGAAATTGAAAGACTTTGGGTCGTTAGCAGGGTTTAAAGTGAATTTACAGAAAACAAAAGTTTTGACTAAAAACATGGACCATCATCAACAAGAGAAATTGAAAGAAATAACCAGATATGCAATGGAAGAAAAAGTAAAATTTGTTGTTTATTCGTTCAGTCGTTTCCGACTCTTCGTGACTTCATGGACCAGTCCACGCCAGAGCTTTCTGTCGGCCGTCACCATCCCCAGCTCCCCCATGGTTGAGTCTGTCACCTCCAGAATATCATCCATCCATCTTGCCCTTGGTCGGCCCCTCTTCCTTTTGCCTTCCACTTTCCCTAGCATCAGCTTCTTCTCCAAGGTATCCTGTCTTCTCATTATGTGGCCAAAGTACTTGAGTTTTGCCTTTAATATCATTCCCTCAAGTGAGCAGTCTGGCTTGATTTCCTGGAGTATGGACTGGTTTGATCTTCTTGCAGTCCAAGGCACTCTCAGAATTTTCCTCCAACACCACAGTTCAAAAGCATCTATCTTCCTTCGCTCAGCCTTCCTTATGGTCCAGCTCTCACAGCCATAGGTTACTACAGGGAATACCATTGCTTTAACTATGCGGACCTTTGTTGTCAGTGTGATGTCTCTGCTCTTAACTATTTTATCAAGATTTGCCATTGCTCTCCTCCCAAGAAGTAGATGTCTTCTGATTTCCTGGCTGCAGTCAGCGTCTGCAGTAATCTTTGCGCCTAGAAATACAAAGTCTGTCACTGCCTCCAGGTTTTCTCCCTCTATTTGCCAGTCATCAATCAAGCTCGTTGCCATAAATTTGGTTTTTTTGAGGTTTAACTGCAACCCAGCTTTTGCACTTTCTTCTTTCACCTTCGTCATAAGGCTCCTAAATTCCTCCTCGCTTTCAGCCATCAAAGTGGTATCATCTGCATATCTGAGATTGTTAATGTTTCTTCCAGCGATTTTAACTCCAGCCTTGGATTCCTCAAGCCCAGCATGTCGCATGATGTGTTCTGCGTACAGGTTGAATAGGTAGGGTGAGAGTATACAGCCCTGCCGTACTCCTTTCCCAATCTTAAACCAGTCCGTTGTTCCGTGCTCTGTTCTTACCGTTGCTACTTGGTTGTTATACAGATTCCTCAGGAGGCAGACAAGATGACTTGGTATCCCCATACCACCAAGAACTTGCCACAATTTGTTATGATCCACACAGTCAAAGGCTTTAGAATAGTCAATAAAACAGAAATAGATGTTTTTCTGAAATTCCCTGGCTTTCTCCATTATCCAGCGGATATTGGCAATTTGGTCTCTAGTTCCTCTGCCTTTTCTAAACCCAGCTTGTACATCTGGCAATTCTTGCTCCATGAATTGCTGGAGTCTACCTTGCAAGATCTTGAGCATTACCTTACTGGCATGTGAAATAAGTGCCACTGTTCGATAGTTTGAACATTCTTTAGTGCTTCCCTTTTTTGGTATGGGGATATAAGTTGATTTTTTCCAATCTGATGGCCATTCTTGTGTTTTCCAAATTTGCTGGCATATGGCATGCATCACCTTGACAGCATCATCTTGCAAGATTTTAAACAGTTCAGCTGGGATACCATCGTCTCCTGCTGCCTTGTTATTAGCAATGCTTCTTAAGGCCCATTCAACCTCACTCTTCAGGATGTCTGGCTCTAACTCACTGACCACACCGTCAAAGCTATCTCCAATATTATTATTCTTCCTATACAGATCTTCCGTATATTCTTGCCACCTTTTCTTGATCTCTTCTGCTTCTGTTAGGTCCTTACCATCTTTGTTTTTGATCATACCCATTTTTGCCTGGAATTTACCTCCGATGTTTCTAATTTTCTGGAAGAGGTCTCTTGTCCTTCCTATTCTATTGTCTTCTTCCACTTCCGCACATTGCTTGTTTAAAAATAATTCCTTATCTCTTCTGGCTAACCTCTGGAATTTTGCATTGAATTGGGCATATCTCCCCCTATCACTGTTGCCTTTTGCTTTCCTTCTTTCTTGGGCTACTTCCAGTGTTTCAGCAGACAGCCATCTTGTCTTCTTGGTTTTTTTTTCTTTGGGACGTTTTTTGTTGCCGCCTCCTGAACAATGTTGCGAACTTCTGTCCATAGTTCTTCTGGGACCCTATCTACTAAATCTAGTCCCTTAAATCTATTCTTCACCTCCACTGCATATTCCTTAGGAATATTAGTGAGCTCATATCTGATCTGTGGGTCTTCCCTATTCTCTTTAGTCTGATTCTAAATTTTGCAATAAGAAGTTCGTGATCTGAACTACAGTCAGCTCCAGGTCTTGTTTTTACCAACTGTATAGATGTCCGCCACCTTTGGCTGCAAAGGATGTAGTCAATCTGATTTCGGTGTCGACCATCTGGTGAAGTCCATGTATAAAGTCGTCTTTTAGGTTGTTGGAAGAGAGTGTTTGTTACGCACAGTGAGTTATCTTGGCAAAATTCTATCAGCCTATGTCCTGCTTCATTTTGTTCTCCCAGACCATGCTTCCTGCAATTCCAGGTGTCGTCTGACTACCCACCTTAGCATTCCAGTCTCCTGTAATGAAAATAACATCTCTTTTTGATGTATTATCTAGTAGGTGCTGCAGATCCTCATAGAACTGATCTACTTCTGCTTCTTCAGCATCTGTGGTTGGGGCGTATATTTGGATCACTGTGATGTTAAATGGCTTACCCTGAATTCGAATTGAGATCATTCTATCGTTTTTTGGATTGTATCCAAGCACTGCTTTAGCCACTTTATTATTAATGATGAAGGCTACTCCATTTCTTCTGTGGTCCTCTTGTCCACAGTAGTAGATCTGGTGGTCATCTGATGTGAAGTGGCCCATCCCAGTCCATTTCAGTTCACTGACACCTAAAATGTCTATATTTAATCTTGACATCTCACCAATAACCACATCCAATTTGCCCTGGCTCATAGATCTTACATTCCAGGTTCCTATGGTGTGTTGATCTTTAGAACATCGGATTCGTCATTCACCACCAGCACTGTCGGCCGCTAGCCGTCCTTTCGGCTTTGAGCTAGCTGCGTCATCACATCTGGGGCTAGTTGAACGTATCCTCTGTTCCTCCCCAGTAGCATTTTGACCATCTTCCGACCTGGGAGTCCCATCTTCCGATGGTATACCGACATATCTTTGGTTGTACTGATCCATTTAGTTTTCATGGCAAGAATACTGGGGTGGGTTGCCATTACCTTCCCCAGGGATCGTATTTAGTCTGACCTCTCTGCCACGACCTTCCCGTCTTGGGTGTCCCTTCACGGTTTAGCTCATGGTTTCATTGAGGTGCTCAAGCTCCAGCACCACGACAAGGTAACGATCTCCTTTGCTGGAGAAAAGTAAAATACTTGGGAGCATATTTAACAACTAAAAAATGTTAAGTTTTTTAAGAATAATTATATCCCGCTTTGGACAGATATTAAAAAAGACTTGGAACAATGGGCAAAATTACAACTATCATTGTTTCAGCAATTTCAGCAATTAAAATGAATATTTTGCCAAGAATTTTATATCTTTTTCAAACATTACCTATATTGGCATCAGAAGAACCTTTCAAACAATGGCAGCGAGATATTTTCTAAGTTTATTTGGCAAGGGAAAAAAACCAAGAATAAAACAAAAAGTCTTACAAGATTCAAAAGAAAGAGGTGGACTGGATTTACCGAATCTGAAATTATATTATGTTGCTTGCTGTTTGGTATGGATTAAAGAGTGGATAGTGTTGAAAAATGAAAAATTATTGAACGTGGAGGGTCATGAATTAAGATACGGATTTCATGGATATTTGTATTATGACAAAGTGAAAGTTAATGTGGACTTTAAAAATCATTACATTAGAAGATCTTTGTTAAGAATTTTGAATAAATTTAAACTAATTTTATGTTATAAAAGACCTTTATGGATTTCCACACAAGAAGCGTTTCAAAGAAGAGAAATAAGAGCTAAAGATAAATGGCTGACTTATAAAGACTTTTTTTAAAAAAGAACAAGGACAATATAAAATTATATCAAAAGAAGTATTGGCCTTAGAAGGATATACCTTTCAATGGCTTTCTTACATGCAACTTGTAGAAAAATTTAAATCAGATAAAAAAGAATTTGAATTTGAACAAACCAAATTGGAATTTGAGATACAATTATGTGAGATAGATGACGATTTAATAGCTAAGATGTATAAATTATTGTTCCCCTTCATGGATCACTGCCTTGTCATGGCGAAGGGGCTTTCGTAACTCAATGAAGTCAGGTCAAGAAGAACAGGTCATGATGGAGAGTTCTGACAAAACGTGGTCCAAAACTGGAGGAGGGAATAGCAAACCACTCCAGCATCCTTGCCAAGAAAACCCATGGACAGTATCAAAAGGTTAAAAGATATGACGCTGGAAGATGAGCCCCTCAGGTTGGAAGGTGTCCAAAATGCTACTGGGGAAGAGCGGAGGGCAATTCCGAGTAGCTCCAGAAAGATTGAAATGGCTGGGCCAAAGCAGAAAGGACGCTCAGTTGTGGATGTGTCTGGAAGTGGAAGGAAAGTCTGATGCTGTAAAGAACAATATTGCATAGGAACCTGGAATGTAAGATCTATGAATCAAGGTAAGCTGGATGTGGTCAAACATGAGATGACAAGATTGAACATGGACATCTTGGGAATCAGCGAACTAAAATGGACAGGAATGGGCAAATTTAATTCAGGAGGCCATTATATATACTACTGTGGGCAAGAATCCCTTAGAAGAAATGGAGTAGCTTTCATAGTCAATAAAAGAGCGGGAAAGGCAGTACTGGGTACAACCTCAAAAACGACAGAATGCTTTCAATTCGAATCCAAGGTAAACCATTCAACATCACAGTGATCCAAGTCTATGCCCCAACCACTGATGCCGAAGAAGCTGAAGTTGACCGGTTATATGAAGACCTACAACACCTTCTAGAACTAACACCAAAAACAGATGTCCTTTTCATCATAGGGGACTGGAATGCTAAAGTAGGAAGTCAAAAAATAATCGGAATAACAGGCAAGTTCGGCCTCGGAGTACAAAATGAAGCAGGGCAAAGGCTAATAGAGTTTTGTCAAGAGAACATGCTGGTCATAGCAAACACTCTTTTCCAACAACACAAGAGATGACTCTACACATGGACATCACCAGATGGTCAATACCGAAATCAGATTGATTATATACTTTGCAGCCAAAGATGGAGAAGCTCTATACAATCAGCAAAAACAAGATCTGGAGCTGACTGTGGCTCAGATCATGAGCTTCTTATCGCAAAATTTAGGCTTAAATTGAAGAATGTAGGGAAAACCACTAGACCACTCAGGTATGACCTAAATCATATCCCTTATGAATATACAGTGGAGGTGAGGAATAGATTTAAAGGGCATGATAAAGGACAAAAAAGGCAGGGACCTAACAGAAGCAGAAAAGATTAAGAAGAGGTGGCAAGAATACACAGAAGAACTATGCAAGAAAGATCTTAATATCCCTGATAAATACGATGGTGTGGTCACTGACCTTGAGCCGGACATCCTAGAGAGTGAAGTCAAGTGGGCCTTAGGAAGCATTACTAACAACAAAGCTAGCGGAGAAGACAGTATCACAGCTGAACTATTTAAAATCCTAAAAGATGATGCTGTTAAAGTGCTGCACTCAATATACCAACAAATTTGGAAAACTCAACAGTGGCCACAGGATTGGAAAAAGTCAGTTTACGTTCCAATTCCAAAGAAAGGCAATGCCAATGAATGTTCAAACTACCGTACAATTTCGCTCAGTTCACATGCTAGCAAGGTTATGCTCAAAATCCTACAAGCTAGGCTTCAGCAGTATATGAACCGAGAACTACCAGAAGTGCAAGCTGGGTTTCGAAGAGGCAGAGGAACTAGAGATCAGATTGCCAACATTCGCTGGATCATGGAAAAAGCAAGAGAGTTCCAGAAAAACACCTACTTCTGCTTCATTGACTACACTAAAGCCTTTGATTGTGTGGATCACAACAAACTGTAGGAAAGTCTAAAAGAGATGGGTGTACCAGAACACCTTACCTGTCTCCTGAGAAACCTGTATGTGGGTCAAGAAGCAACAGTTAGAACCGGACATGGAACAACCGACTGGTTCAAAATTGGGAAAGGAGTACGACAAGGCTGTATATTATCACCCTGCTTATTTAACTTATATGCAGAGTACATCATGAGAAATTCCGGGCTGGATGAATCACAAGCCTTAGTTAAGATTGCCAGGAGAAATATCAACAACCTCAGATATGCAGACGATACCACCCTAATGGCAGAAAGTGAAGAGGAACTAAAGAGCCTCTTGATGAGGGTGAAAGAGGAGAGTGCGAAAGCTGGCTTGAAACTCAACATTAAAAAAACCCAGATCATGGCATCTGGTCCCATCACTTCCTGGCAAATAGAAGGGGAAGAAATGGAAGCAGTGACAGATTTTATTTTCTTGGGCTCCAAGATCACCGCAGACGGTGACTGCAGCCATGAAATTAAAAGACGCTTGCTCCTTGGGAGGAAAGCTATGGCAAACCTAGACAGCATATTAAAAAGCAGAGACATCACCTTGCCGACAAAGGTCCATATAGTTAAAGCTATGGTTTTTCCAGTAGTAATGTGTGGCTGTGAGAGTTGGACCATAAGGAAAGCTGAGCGCCGAAGAATTGATGATTTCGAACTGTGGTGCTGGAGAAGACTCTTGAGAGTCCCTTGGACTGCAAGGAGGTCAAACCAGTCAATCCTAAAGGAAATCAACCCTGACTGCTCATTGGAAGGACAGATGCTGAAGTTGAAGCTCAAATACTTTGGCCACCTAATGCGAAGAGAGGACTCACTGGAAAAAACCCTGATGCTGGGAAAGACTGAAGGCAAAAGGAGAAGGGGACGGCAGAGAATGAGATGGTTAGATAGCATCACCAATGTAATGAACATGAATTTGAGTAAACTCCGGAAGACAGTGGAGGATAGGAAGGCCTGGTGTGCTATGGTCCATGAGGTCACGAAGAGTCAGACACGACTGAACGACTGAACAAAATAAATTATTGTTAAAAGGTGAAATGGTAGAGGAACAAGTTAAAGACTGCATGATCAAATGGGCAAAAAATATTGGTCATAATATTCAAATGCAACAATGGGAAGATATGTGGATCAAAGGACTAAAATTTACTTTGTGTTATAATTTGAAGGAAAACTTTTATAAGATGATGTATAGATGGTATATGACCCCGGAAAACTTAGCTAAAATGTATGGGAATGTTTCCAACTTGTGTTGGAAATGCAAAAAAAAAAAAAAAAAAAAGAGGGGTCATTTTACCATATGTGGTGGACATGTGAGATAGCAAAGAAATTTTGGACTCAGATACATTCATTGATGCAAAATATTTTACAAATTCAAATTCCATTTAAACCAGAATTATTCTTATTGGGAATAACAGAAGAACAAATAGGAAAAAAAATTATAAGAATTATGCAATATATGATTACAGCAGCAAGACTTGTACAGTATATGCACAAAATTCGAAAAATCAGATTACACCTACGATACAAGACTGGATGTTAAAAGTGATGGACATGGCAGAAAATGATAAATTGATATGTTTATTAAAAGAAAATTCAAATTATTATTTTCTAAAGAGTGGAAACCATTAACGGACTATTTGCAAAATGCAGGAGGGGCAAAGCTTATATGGGGATTTAAAGATTAAATATATATAAATTGATATATTAGACAAGAAATGTTTTTCAATATTATATATAGACCTAGCATGTAAGATAATTTTTGTTAAAATTAACTTGACCAGAGATAAATCAGAAGTTGACTAATTCTATGTTTCATCTTTCTATTTTTTTCTTTTACTTTACTACACTTTTAATCTTCTTTCTTTGATTTGTACTTCTATTTCTTTTTCCTTTTCAAACTTTTATCTATGTACTGTATACAGTATTTAAAACTCAATAAAATATATTAAAAAAAAGAAACATCTCAGAAACTACAAATAGACTGTTACAACCACATGGCATTACTGTAGCACATAAACCAACCAAAACCCTTCAGAACACTTTAAGTAACACAAAAGACCCAGTAGCCCAAGATGAAAAAACATGAGTTATCTACTAAGGACTGTAGCAGCCACTATGTAGGACAGACAGGCAGAAGACTAGCAGAGCGCATCCACAAACACCAACTAGCAGTCAGAATACATGATGAAAACTCCTTAATCTCACAAAACATGGACAGACTCAACCATACTTTCAACTGGGAAACTGTGAGCATCTTAAACCAAGCCAAATCCAAAAATGCTAGAGAATTCCTGGAAGCTTTGCATTCAGACAAAACAGCCATCAACAGACACATAGAAGTAAACAACATTTACATACCATTCATAAGAGACAGTAGAAAAGCCAAAAGACCAGAACACCTCCTTGCCAGCAATCAACATCCAGATACGCAAAGATTAACACCAGGATTAGCACCAAAGGAACAATCAAACAGCACAATATACCTTAATCAAGGAACTATTAACTCAGTCAATCAACCAAGCAGCAAACAACAGCCCAATCAAGGAACTACTAAGGAGAGAACAACACCCCCACCAATGCAAGCAGGACAAGCCATGGTACATAAACAGAGAGCAAGTCCCACTCCCTTTTTGCATTGAAGATGTTGCCTAGTCTGGCAATGAAATGTCTGCAAGAAAACAACAAGGCTCAGAGAGCACCAAGAACTCCTTAGCATACACAGCCTAAACCCCACAAACAGATCCCGAGTTCTCACTCAAGACATAAATGATCAAGCCCAAATTACAATATTTTAGACGTCATATTGGAAGACTCAGCTCCTTTGAGATTTCCCAACTGCTGGGAAATGTGGAAGGAAAAAAGAAGGGATGAGCTCAAAGATGGATGGACTCGATTGCAGCTTTGATGAGTTCACCATTGGGAGACCTGCAGGGCCAGGTTGGGCACAGGTAATGCTGGAACAGGTTGTAGTTTTTCAGATTCTTGGATAGAAGGCAACTTAGGTATCCAGTGTAAGTCATTCAGATATCAAATAGGCATTGCGTGTGTCATGACATCATTGTAAAAATGCTAAAAAAAATTTCTCTTTCAGTAAATTTGTGATGAAAACTGACAAAAGTAATAATTCATGACACTTGCTCAATGATAGAATCACATAGATAATGTATCTTGCCTTCTTATCCTTTTGGAAGCTGCATATAAAACTGAGGCAAATCACAAAGTTGGAGCCTTGAGACTTAACTTAGGGACAATTTTTGGTTTTACAAAATCTCTTTCAATGTCCTGGAAGTGTTCTCTTGAAGCAGGTAGGCCCAAAAGTCTCCTTTTGATATTAAAAGCTTAGTTAGCAATCTTGATGTTGCAAGCTTGCTCAATGTTCTTACAGGCTTGTTGACCCATGTAACACAAAGGAAAAGATGCTGAAAGTTCCCTTTATTCACAGATGGTGTAAGATAACTTCCCCTTTCTTGTATCCTGTTCAGATGTACCCAAGTATCCTGTTTTAATCTACTGTGTCTTGATTGCAAAACCTATAAAAGATAGACTCTGGGAGTAGCCCAGGGTTCAGATTTGCTGAGCTATCGCTCTGAACCATTGCTAGCAATAAACCTGTATTCTCTACCTTGCTGGTCTTGTCTCCTGTCTTTGGGGAAGAGGTTTTCCTGCTACATTTCTGGCGACTGCGGCAGGATGGCAACGGGACCCTGAGGTCCCTCTGGAGGGTCACCCCTCCTTTGGGGACTCGGTAATTTAACAGGAATTTCCCTGGCGCCATCGGACACTTTGTTCCGAGGGACTTCCCAGTGACGCCGCATCCTCGGGGAAGCGGTTGACGCCTTCAAGAACCACTTGCAAGGGACGGAGATCAGGGCCAGTTCCAGCGCTGGAAGACGAGGAAACAAGCCCTGCAGGCGAGTGTTGGGGAAAGGGAGCCCCGAGAAGCCTGTGCACCAGGGTGCACAGTGGCATAGGTCGGTTCAAATAAAAAGGGAGGGACTGATCACCCCCGAGGCACTCAGAGGCCAGGGTTGGCCATCTGTCATCCCTCGAGAAAATCCCTATCGAACTGAGACGACGGTAGGACCGTTGAAAGGAGGGGAGGCTGTTCAAGTTGTATGGTTTGGTTGATGTGCATGTCCGCTGTGGTTCCCATCGGTGACTGTGAGTGTCCAGCGCCTTGGGCCAGTGGAAAGCGTTCAGGGTCTGCAGTTCCCATCGGAGACCGTGAGTGTCCAGCTCCCTGGATCAGACCTGAGTGACTGTGAAATTATTCCTCTGTGTTAACCCAAGAACGAAGGACCACTTACCTTCTTCTCAAACCCCTTTCCTTGCTTGTCTTGTCTGGTGCCCCAGGTGGAATATGGGTGGGGGAGGAAGTGTGCCCCTCACTCCGTTAGGGTGTATGTTACAGCATTTTAAGTCTGCATATGTCAGTCAGGACTACGGCATTAAGTGGAGCAGACAGAAATTGAGGATTTATTGTAAGGGAGAATGGCCGACCGTTCAAGTCGGGTGGCCGGCCAAGGGTACATTTGATCCCACCATAGCCATTAGGCAAAAGGTATTCCATCCCACGGAAGGCTATCCCGATCAGGCCCTCTACATCGATGTGTGGCTCGATTTAATCCAACACATTTCAGCCCCCTTCGGTGGAAACCCCTGTCAAGATAGTTGTTCTGTGGGATAAATAGCCTTTAAAAGCTGCCAGCGTGTGCTGGGAGGCTGTTTGTGGGAGAGTAATAACCTTTAAAATTAGCCAGCATGTGCTGGGGGGTTATTGGGAGACAGGACCTTAAATTTATCTGGTGAACGAGTCCAGCGCGTGCTGGAGGTTCTAAATAAGGACCTTAAATTTGGTTACCAAATAAATCCAGCGCTTGGTGGAGGTCCTGGATCTAAGAGAAAATAACATTCAGAAGAGAACAACTTTCAATTGTGCGGTCCCTCGACTGCACTCCTCCCCCAACCCATCCATTCCTGTTCCTGTGATCTCCTCATGGGCTTCCGCTGACGGCCACGGGTGGCTGCCGTGGCCAGCGGAGACGCGGGGCTGGTGAGGATGGGAAGAACAGGAAACCCCCCCCCCAAAAAAAACCTTAAATGTGTTTTAAGAAACTGGAAGCTTTTAAAACCCAAGGCGGCATGACCACTGCAAGTCACACCTTGGAGCCTTTTGCTCTGATGTCTGGCCATTCTATCCACCTATTTACGGCCGCCACTGGCCCCACCATGGGACATTGGACTCTGATTATCTCCAAGCATTCTTTAATTACTTAATCTCTTTTTTTAAAAAAATTTTTATTGGATTTTAAATATACAAAGCTAAAAGTTAAGAATGAAATGGAAATAGAAATACAAATTAAAAGAAAAAGGAAAGAAAAGTGCAATAAAGGGAAAAAAAGAAAGAAAAACACACAAAGAAATTGGATAACCTCCGATCCAACTATGGTCATAAGAATAAAATAGATAGTTTGTTTTTACATGCTGGTTATTCATATAACATTCATATATTTTTCTTGTCTATTATATACTATTTATATATAATCTAATCATCAAAACCCCATATTAGCTTTACAACTCCTGCTTTTTGCAAATAGTCCATCAAAGGTTTACACTCTTTAAGAAAGTAACAATTTGAATTGTCTTTTAATAAGCAAGTCAATTTATCATTTTCTGCCATCTCTAATAATTTCAACATCCAATCCTGTATTGTTGGTACACTTTGATTTTTCCAGTTTTGTGCATATAAAAGTCTTTTACTTTTTTCTCCAAAGAATATCCTGTAATTTCTCTCAATTTCTCTTGTTGGTGATAGTTCATGTTCTTAGTCAAAACTTTTGTTTTCTGTAAGTTAATTTTGAACCCTGCTAACGACCCAAAGTCCTTCAATTTCTGCATCAGTAATTCAATTCCATCCAGTGGATTCTCTAATGTAATGACTAGGTCGTCTGCAAAGGCTCTTAATTTGTAAACTTCCTTTTTAACTCTAATACCATGAATACCATCATCTTGTCTGATATCTGTAAGTAGAACTTCTAAGATCAATATAAACAAAACCGGAGATAAAGGACAGCCTTGTCTTGTGCCTTTTTGTATTTCACAAGGTTTACTAAATTCTCCATTAACAATTATTTTTGCAGATTGAGGTGTATAAATTGATTTAATCCACTTAATAAAATTCCCACCAAAGTTCATAATCTCCAATACTTTAAACATAAAGGACCAATTTAAATTATCAAATGCTTTTTCAGCATCTATGAATATCAAGGCGGCTTGTTTTTCATTACGTTGTTCTAAATACTCTAACACATCCAAAACATTTCTAATATTGTCTCTAATTTGTCTTTTGGGTAGAAAACCTGCTTGATCTTGATGAATAAAATTTCCAAGAGTATTTTTCAATCTTTCCGCTAAAACTGTTGTAAATATCTTATAATCATTATTCAATAATGATATTGGTCTGTAATTCTTTGTTGAATTCAAATTTAGTTGTTCTTTCGGAATCAAAGTAATATGAGCCTCTTTCCATGTTTCTGGCATAATTCCTGTTTCCAAAATTGAATTTATAGTTTTTTGGAGAGGAAAACTCAATTCATCTTCAAAGTATTTGTAGTAGGCTGCCGATAGTCCATCCGGACCTGGTGCTTTTCCACTTTTAATATTCTTAAAAGCCATTAACATTTCTTCTTTTGTTATAGGATTATTAAGTAATCTTCATCATTTAAAACAGTTAATCTTTGCTTACTCATATATTCATCAATTTCAGCTATTTTAACATCCTGTTTTTTATACAATGCTGTATAGTAAGAATGAAATGCTTCTTGTATTTCCACATTGTTCACTAAGATTTTCCCTTTATGTTGTATATTAGAAATTATATATTTTTTTGTCTTTGTTTTCTTAACTTATGAGCTAACCATCTTCCTGGTTTATCTGCAAATTCAAAATATTTCTGTTTTGTAAATTTCATTTGAATTTCTATTTCCTGTACCAAAATCATTGAAATTTGTTTTTGTAGAAATTTAATTTGAGTTATCAATGTATTATCCATCGGTTTATCCCTCAGACATTTCTCTTTATTTTTAATTTCATCCAAAATCAATTGAATTTTTTCTTGTTTCTTTTTCCACATTTGAGCATTATATTGAACAAAGTAACCCCTCATATATGCTTTACTTGCATCCCAAATTACTTGTGTACTGGTATCCTTATTTGAGTTAAGTAGAAAGTATTCTCTTAGTCTTTTCTTACATACGTCAACAACATCTTCTTTCCGGAAAATTGACTCATTTAGCCTCCATCGAAATGAATGCCTTTTTCCTTTGATAGTTAATAAAACAGGGTTATGATCTGATATAGTTTTAGGTAGTATTTCAACTTTATTTACATCCATCATTAAGGTTTTAGAGATCAAGAACATATCTATTCTGGAAAATGATCTGTATCTTTCTGAGTAATATGTATATTCTTTAGAGTTTCCATTCATAAGTCTCCAAATGTCTTGTAAGTCCAACATATCTTTTAAATCAAAGAAAGTTTGGGGTAGTTTTCCCTGTGTAGGTTTCACATTTTTTTGCGAATGTCTATCTTCCATTGGGCTAATCACCCCATTCCAGTCCCCCATAAAACACCAATTCTCGTATGATAAGTCCAAAAGTTTATCCATTAAGTTTTTATAAAATAATCCTTTATCAAAATTTGGAGCGTAAATCCCAACTATCAATGTTTTAATCCCCTGTATATTTACTTCCACTGCAATATATCTTCCTTCGTCATCAGTCAATATTAATTTTGGATTAAGTTTTTGTTGTATATACAGGACTACCCCCTTAGTTTTTTTTAATCCATCTGAAATAAATTCTTCTCCTAGTTGTTTTTGAATCAAATACTTAATGTGTTTTTTACAAATGTGAGTCTCTTGTAAGCAAATTACATCCAATTTTATTTTTTTTCAAAAAATGAAAAATTTTCTTTCTCTTTTGGGGAGAATTTGCCCCATTGATATTCCATGTTAGATATTTAAAGTCCATGGTATTTGGATATTTAAAAGTTCTTTTTTAAATCCACTCCGGTAGGTCCCATCTCCGATAAGTCCTCACTCTTTTCCTTATCTTTAAATGTCTCTTTCATTTCTTCTAGAACTTTAGATACTTCGCTCATATCTGTCATATATTTCTCTATGAAGGCCTTTGCTTTCAAAATGGAATTTATTTTAAATCTTTGTTCTTTAAAAGGGAAAGATACTCCTATTCTTTCCCATCTAAATGATATGTTATTTTGCTTTAATTTATCTGTAAAGAAGGAGTATTCTTTTCTTTTTCTTAATATTCTTAATGGGACTTCTTTTAAGACAATTATCTCTTTCCCTGCTATATTTAATCTGTTACTGTAGTGCTTCTTCAAAACTTTCCTCACAAAATATATCAATATGTCTCTTGGCACTTTCTTCTCTCTAGCGTAATGTGAGTTAACTCTAAAGATTTTATCTATTTCTGAGTCCAGATCTTCTTCTTCTATCTGTGAGTATTGAGCTAAAGCACCAACTATATATTCTCTCGTATTCTCATCTGACTTTTCTGGAACTCCTCTCAATCTCAATATGAATTCTTTTTCTCTAATTTCTGCTAGAGCGATAGCATCTAAGTTGTATTCCATATCTTTAGTAATAGATTCTGATTTAATCTCTAATTTCTTTACCTGTTCTTGTGTCTCTTTGGATTCCCCTGATAAGGTATTTACTACCTCTTTAATATTTTGTGTTTCTTTTCTAAATTCTTCTTTTAAGTCTTCTTTCATTGCTTCCATTTTTTTATCTACTTGTTGACCTAAATTGTTGATTTTTTCCCCCATTTTTATATCTAAGGAGGCAATTGAGTCGTCCATCTTTTTCTCCAATGTAGCAATTGAGTCATCCATCTTTTTCTCCAGGGTAGCAGTTGAATCATCAATTTTTTGGTTCAGTGCTGCAATCGCATCCAATATTTTTTTCATGTCTGATGTTGGTACTTCAGAAGATGATGCGATGGAATCAGTAGGCATTCTCCCTGTTTCTTTCTCCTTTTCCTTATCTCTGTCCCTCTTCACTCTTGCAGCCAGAGTGGCCATATTGCGTATAGTATTCCTGTAAAAAAATAGAAAGACAAATAACGGAAGTCAAAAGGAAACAACAACAGACAGCAAAAAAAAAAAAAAAAGGGAGGGAAAAAAGGGAAGTGAAAGAGGGAGGGTAAAAAATTATTCAAAAATTCAAAAGCAAAAGGTGAATAGGAGAAGAAAAAGAAAAAATTCAATATACAATAAAAATTAAAAAGTAAAAATAATACTGCCTTTTCTTAATAGTTGTTGCATAAAAAAAAGGACAGAGTGTACTTTGGTAAAATCAACAGTTCTCACATAGAAAAAATAGAAGATAAGAGTACAACGGGTATTTCCTTTAACTGTAGTCAAAATATCCTTGAAAATTTTTAATAACAATCCAGTTCTCAGGCAAACTTGTAATCAGAAGTCCCAAAGAGGAGAGAGGAAAAAATAAAAAAAAAAGGGGGGGAAAGGGAGAGCTTCAGCTCTAGATGTCTTTACTCTCCAAGATAAAATATAACAAAGAAGTCTATTAAAATCCCATATAATAAGAAAATTCGAAAAACTGTTCAAAGCAAAGGAGCTCCAAAAATACCCTTTATAATCCAAATAATATCCAAACACATTGCAGGGGAAAAAAAAGAGAAAAAAGCCATATCAAGATGAAAAACATAAATAAAATAGAATAAAAGGCAGACCATTAATCCATTTGAATTCAAAAACCAGAGAGGAAAATAAATTAGTCCCACATAAGTAGATAAGCCATTTGTCAATAGTCAATGTCACTCAGTATCACTTAGCTCCGAGTAAAGTCATTATTCTTTAAACTCCCACCATTTTCTCAAGTCGTCTTGGCAAGAAAGTTACACAAGCACCAGAAATATCAATCAATCATGTCCATAGAAGGATCTTAGCAGATAATACGTAAAACTAAAATAAACACAAATATAAATCAGTGACTAAAAGTGCTGAATTTAGGTGCTACTTATCTGAAAAGATTTCGCCGTTTCCTGTAGAGCAATAACGATGTTTCTTCCAGTTGCCTTCACCGCTTCAATTTCCTTTTCCTGTTGTGGAAAGACGGGAATTGGGAAAGAGCAGCGATTCCAGCGACCCTTGTGGTTTATCTTCTGATCCCCTTTTCTTCAAAGGGGAGATTTCAGCAGTTTCTGTCTCTTTAAAAACCGCTGCAGCCAGGCAAACCGCAGAGCCGAGACAGGAGCGCTCGGTTCAGTGCACCGACATCTTCAGCACCCGGAAGCGATCTCTCCTTAACTACTTAATCTCAATGGCTGAGCAGATTCACTGGAACAAGTGGAATTTTTGTTCCTAACAAGCTGCTCTTAGCCGCACCTCCCTACCACCTCCAGAAGAAGGAGAAGGGGAGGAGGATGGTGTCCCTACGCCCCCCCCCCCGCTAACAAAGTGATATTTAAACTGGCCCTTGTTAGCCAAAATTGCCCAAAGGTCTAGAGAGAACTGTAGAAACTCCAAGCCCTTATAGCTGCATTCACTGAAAAAGAAAGAAAAATGCATAAACAGGCTAACATTCTTGTGGCTGCCCTTCAGCACGAAATCAAGAATACGGGGGCCATCCAACTGCTGTCAGCTAAGCCTCCAAAATGTGTGTGTGTGCCTGAAAGGGTGTGTTTAAGTTGTAAAGCAAAGGTGTGAAATTGTGTGAGTCTGTCTTTTTCCCTCCCCATTGACCAAATCTCCCCTGTCATGTTTCAATAAAAGCCTCTGTTTTGTACAGTTTGAATGCTGTTTTCCTGTGTGTATGTGTAACTATCTAGGCTCTGCCTTATGCCCTTGTGGGGGGAACGGAAGGGGAAAAAAAAAAAAGCCCACAAGAGCTCTGCCTCCCTGATATGAGCAAAACTAGAATACTGAGAAGTAACAGAGAAAATGCACACAAATGCTCCTCTCGCCTGTGTTGGCTCCCTAGAATATGGAAATGCCTTAAGTAAGAAAATGCCTTAAGTAAGCATGTAGATAGAACTGGGAATTTTCCAGAAGATGGGCAAGGAGACAGGGGAAAAGGCAAGGATTTTCCGATGCACAAGGGATTGATACTAAATCAGCTAAACTTTGGACCCCTTTACTAAAATCTTATCTGAGTCTTAACTTATGAGTGTGTGTTTATGTGTGTGTTTTCAGTTTGTTGAACTGTGTGGTGTGTGAATAGCAAGAAGAAAGAAGAATTTTTTTCTTTCCCTTTTTTTTGAAAATTCTGACTGTAATAGAGCCTCCATGGATTGGCATAGTCTATTTAATGGTTTTGTTTTGGTTTCTTTTTGAAATTTTTTTTATTGCAAAAACAGTTTATTCATTAAAATACATTCTGCCAATGCTCAGTTTTCTTTTTCTTAGCCTTTTAGGCTTGTTTTTTTTAAAAAAATTAATTGAAAATTTTATATCACTATGTGCATGGGGGGAGGAGCCCCTGCAACTGCAGGGCACATATACCCCCCCCCCCCGGTTGCTTAGAAATAAGCATAAACCCTGGAAGATTTGTTTTTATTGTTTTTTTTTTTATTACAGGTGGCTTTTTCAAATCTTCTTATTTTATATGCCCAGGCATACATCCCTGTGCCAATCTAGAACTCTCTGAACTCTTTTTGGATGGGTCTTCTCTTTTCGGTTGACGGAGTCCCATTAATAAGGGTTGCTAGTACTGCCTTTTAAATTCCTTTTTGTGAGGGTCCCCAACCTTGCCCATCCCAATCTTCGCAATATGGGTCCGGTTGGGACATTATCACACTTGAGCGGCTCCTGGCACTTAATGTGGTAGTCCGTAAATTGCAAGACTATGTTGTAACCTTGCAACCTCAAGTTGTGGTCACCCCTACTCACAATATTTCCCCTTGTCAGGAGGTTTGGTTAAAAGATTGGAGACGGAACACACTGGGTCCAAAGTGGAACAGTCCATTTACTGTTGTTATAAGCTCTCCCCTTGCTGTTAAGGTGGCTAAAATTAAACTTTTGATCCATTGGTCCCGAGTCAAACCAGCTGCGCCCTCAGCCTGGCGAGTGGAGCGGGACCCCGCCCAGCCCTTGAGGCTAAACTTGCGCTAAACCAAATGAAATGTCTCCCCTTCTGGTGACACTCCGGAAGCTGTCCCTCTACGAATGGGAGATGAAGACATTTCACCCCCTGCAGGTATTGCTCCGAAGGCCGACACCCGTCACACGGGCTCCAACCCACTTTCCTATTTTCCTTGGTTTCTGTATTTGTAGTACCTAGGGGGTGCGAAAAGGGGGGTGGCTCCTGGGATGAATGCCCACCAGAGGTTAAGAGACACCGCCTGCATCCGCAAGGGCCTCATGCCTTACCTATGGGTTGTCGTGCTTCTCCTTCTGATCAGTATCATCATTAACTCCCTTTACCTTTACCGCTTCCTGCTCCCGAATGGGGGGAATGGGGAAGTGGGGTGGGTGACTACCACACATTGATGTAGTCCCAGAAAAACTGTAAAATCATGTGTGTAAAATGCTTCCTAAAATGAAGATTGTGTGGATAGGACATTGTGTGTTTAATGTTTTACTGGGGTATCCCAGGATGGGAGAGTGTGTCTCAGATAGCCAAATGCATTCTGAGTTAAAACCCAGGAAATGTGCAAAAAGTTCCTTGATTGTGTTGTGTGTAAACTGTGTGTAAACAATCTAATATCAGGACTGTATCTGTTGCTAGGCAAAGTGACAGAGTGTTAACTAGACCATTTCAGTTGGTTCATAGAGACCTAGTTAGCCCCCATGTCCCAAGTAATGGTGGGGTGTGATTTCATGTCCCTTCTGGTTGATGATCATACCTGCTTTGTGTTGTTGCTACTTGTTAAAGTCTAAAGCGAAGGTCTGTGCTCGCTTTGAAGTGTATGTAGCAATGGTAGAAAGAAAATATGGTTATCTAATAGGTCAGTTCCGGCCTGATTGTAGTAGAGAGTTCCTGAGCCATGTGTTCTAGAATTGGCTTTGTAGGAAAGTATTCTCCCAAAGACTTGCCAATGTTGGAATTCTAGCTAAGTGTTGGTGTTGTGAATACCATTAGAGATAGCCTGATGTTAGTTGCTCAGATGTCCAGGTCACAGCGAAGGAAAAACCAACCAAAAGCACAGTGCTTCAGGTTGTTGGTTGTTGGTTGTTAATTAAAATCCAAGGCTTATCGTTGTTTCATTGGGCCATGGTCAAATCCAAATTTCCAGAAGTTCTTTATGTTTAAGCAGCCTACTGGTTGGAAAAGGTTGTATGGTAAGGTTGCAGAAGTGTTGCTGCATTGCTAGTGTTCACCCCCTGCAGGTATTGCAGGGGGTGAACACTACTGTCCATACTTCAGTAAATAAAATTCGATACCGTCGACCATGGTATACTTTTGGAGCGGCTCGAGGAGTTGGGGGCGGGCGGTGTGGTTTTGCGCTGGTTCGCCTCCTTTCTCCAGGGCCGCTCCCAGTCGGTGTTGATAGGGGAGGAGAGAGCTGACCCGCGACCCCTGACTTGTGGGGTGCCGCAGGGGTCGGTTCTCTCTCCACTCCTATTTAACATCTACATGAAGCCACTGGGCGAGATCATCCGTCACCACGGGATGAGGTATCACCAATATGCTGATGATACCCAGTTATACATCTCCGTCCCGGGTGAAGTAAGTGATGCGGTCAATGCCTTATCTCAGTGCCTGGAGGCTGTGGGGGTCTGGATGGGGAACAACAGGCTTCAACTGAACCCTGGTAAGACAGAGTGGCTGTGGATTGATGGCCCCCCTGGATCCGGGAAGTTGTCATCTTTGGTTCGGGGGGGGGTTGCACTACCCCACTCGGATCCAGTGCGGAATCTGGGGGTCCTCCTGGACTCGCGACTCCTACTTGAAGAGCAGGTGGCAGTCGTGGCCAGGAGGGCCTTTGCACAGCTGCGAGTTGTGCACCAGTTACGCCCTTTCCTGGATCGGGAGGCCCTCCGAACAGTCACTCACGCCCTTGTCATCTCCCGTATAGACTATTGTAATGCGCTCTACATGGGGCTACCCTTGAAGAGTATCCGGAAGCTTCAGCTGGTGCAGAATGCAGCGGCGCGAGCAGTTATGAGTGCCAGAAGATCGGCACATGTAACACCTCTGCTTCGCGAGCTGCATTGGGTGCCAGTTTGCTTCCGGGTCCAATTCAAGGTGTTGCTGATTACCTTTAAAGGCCTACATGGCATAGGACCAGGGTACCTGAGGGACCGTCTCGTCCCGATAACGTCGACCCGCCCCACCCGTACATGCAGGGAGGGCATGCTTTGGACCCCCTCAACAAGACAATTCCATCTAGCGGGGTCCAGGAGGCGTGCCTTCTCTGCGATAGCGCCCGCCTTGTGGAATATTCTGCCCCCGGAGGTGAGACTGGCCCCCTCCCTCCTGACCTTTCGGAAGGCCCTTAAGACCTGGCTTTGCCACCTGGCCTGGGACGACGGAGGTGGTAGTGCCTCCTGGGGTTGGCTGGCCCCATAGCTTTACTATCTATTCTGCGGGTCCAAGCCCATCCTGGATTTTATTTTATTATGTTTTGTTTGTGTTTTTAGATATTCTGTATAGTTTTAAATTTTTATTTATTGTAACCCGCCCAGAGTCCCTTGCATGGGAGATGGGCGGGGAATAAATTTGAATAATAAATAAATAAATAAATAAATAAAATGGGCAAACACCAGTTCAGGTTTCTTCTGTTCCCCCGTCTCCTAGTGTGTTAAAAAGGGCCCCTCAGGTGAAGGAAGTGGAAACTTCACCTGGGCAGATGCAGGGCCTGGAGAGGGAGTCAGGTAGTGGAATGAAGACGGTAATGAGGAAATACAGTGGTCATTCCTCATGGGTCCTCTTATTCCAGGGTGTGAAGCCTGACAGATTTATAAATTAGCAGGTGACAGTGTGTCAAATCACCTGAAACAAACCCAGTCTTTTCAAGACGTGTTGCTCCCGCCTGTTGAGAGGCAAGAACATTGGAACACAGCTGTGGACAGTGAGTTTGAGACTTTTGGTAAAGTGTTAAAAGTAACCAACCTGTCCTTTGTTTTAGTAAGCTGTAGGTTCCAGATGAGTGTTCAGTAAGATATTTCTTCCTAATAATACTCTGCAGTGTAAAGCCAGCTTTGTTGCCCAGGGATTTCTCTCTCCTTGCTAGTGGATAGGAAGGCAACCGCCAAGGCCATGGCATGGTGAGAATATAAAAAGGGTTATAACTTGGAGGACCTTCAGCCATTATATGAAACTCCACTGTAATTAGGGAATTTTGGTGAAGTTCCAAAGGGGGGAATGAAGCAGGTAGGCCCAAAAGTCTCCTTTTGATATTAAAAGCTTAGTTAGCAATCTTGATGTTGCAAGCTTGCTCAATGTTCTTACAGGCTTGTTGACCCATGTAACACAAAGGAAAAGATGTTGAAAGTTCCCTTTATTCACAGATGGTGTAAGATAACTTCCCCTTTCTTGTATCCTGTTCAGATGTACCCGTGTATCCTGTGTTAATCTACTGTGTCTTGATTGCAAAACCTATAAAAGATAGACTCTGGGAGTAGCCCAGGGTTCAGATTTGCTGAGCTATCGCTCTGAACCATTGCTAGCAATAAGCCTGTATTCTCTACCTTGCTGGTCTTGTTTCCTGTCTTTGGGGAAGAGGTTTTCCCGCTACACTCCTACAAACAGTTCCTTTATTCTCAGGTAGGCAAATGTGATAGATATGTATGTAGATAGATCCGTAGGAAGGTAAACAGATAGAAAGATTGATATTAGAATTTCTTGTGATAAAGGAAGGGCGTAGTAGAAATAACCTCAACAGCTGCATTTCTGTTCTATATTTGTTCACTATCTAATTCTGCTTTGAATCATAAAGGTTTTGAATGTGGAGTTATATATAAGGTGAAAAGCAAATGTCAAGATATACTTAAATGACAAAGGCAATAACCCAAGTGCTTATAGAGCTCTCCAAACAATAAATAAAGGGGGGTGGGAGCCTATAACATGAAGGGTCCACTTCCCTTTGGCTCCTTGGAAAAGTCATGTTTGAATGTACGTCCTAAAATCCAGCAGGGTGGGAGGTAGGATAAGTTGGGTAGTTCTCTTATTCCAGAGAATTCCATCTTTACAGCTACAGAACCAGCAAAATGTTTCTTGTTTGGCATTTGTTCACTGGGATTTTCTTTTTCTTTTTTCCCTTTAGCTTCTATATTGTTTTCAGTTATGAGGCCTTTTCTTCCTAGCCCATAAATATCATCATTCTATTTTCTACTCAAAGTCTCTAAGGAGTTTCACTGAACATCCATTGATTTCCCCTATAATTACCCAAGGAGTCTTAGTAATGAAGCTTCTTCTCAAATCCTTGAGGAATTCCAAGGGACAACGCAGAAGAACAGCTCAAGATTGAAAGGTGCTATTAAATGTGGGACCAGAGAGCCAGAGATGCAACAATCTGCTCTTTGAGAAAGAATATATATGTGGGCTATTCTAATTAGGGAGAGTTTTTTCTTACGTTTCATTGTTGCAGATGGAAGTGGTTCATATGTGGTGACATATGTTTTCTTGAGGAAGATGTTATTATTCATGGCAGTAATAGCAGTGTTTCTGCCAGGGGTTACATGCCTTATTCCTGCTACTACAGCATGTGCTGTGGGGAAACCTCACCTTATGAAGCACAAGTATTTTCTATCAGGGGATTTCATAATGGCTGGCATACTATCTCAGTTCTACATGATATCTGATCCAATGAGGTTCACAAGGCATCCATCTGAAGAACTGGTTAATGAACTCATGTAAAGACTTTCTCTTCTTAACTGTAGCATATCTCAAACCAGATATCTTTCTTTAATATGATGCCTGGACTGAGTTAATTCCTGTTATTACTTGTAGCACAAGCTATTTTTCCTGTTTCTTGCCGGTTAGTTCCTTAATTCTTAAGTAATATAGATTGTTCCCTACTGATATTTCTTACCTGGCAAATAAATAAACACACACACACACACAGACACACTTATGGCAGATCTCAACATATAGTGGTTTAATTGTTTCTCTGAGTATTAGGGAACAATGGTGCTGTGTAGCACTTCGAATTTGTTTCTAGACAGCTGCTTCAGCATGCAGGGAGCATAAACGTAGGGTCTGTCTACTCTAATGAAACAGCTACCACTTTTCCTAGGTTAATCATGATCATGTCTATCATGATCCCAGACAGACAGTGACATGCAACATTTGCCCTCAAGCGTGCTTCAAAACACATTCTTCCCCCCCCCCCAAAAGAAACACCCAAGGGGAAGAGGGAAGAGCTAAAGGTACAAGATTAGAAATAGGTCTAAGAATTACAGGTAGACTATATTATTATTATTATTATTATTATTATTATTATTATTAATGTTCCTTCAACCAATTCATTTGTTTCCTGCTGAAAACTGTTTATAATGAATAAAAGAAAACATAACAGCCAGCCTAGATCCATTGAAAAATTATTTGTTTATGTTTTGCCCAAGAACATTTCCCCTTTAATCAGAAGTAACGTTTTAGAACACTCTGAAATATCTCTGCAGAATATTTCAATTATTATACAAGTTCAAATCAGATTTCATACTCTTCCATTAGAACATTCTACATTTGGTGGTCATGTAATTTACACATTACTCATATGATTCAGGGCATCTGTAGAAATGGAAAAAGTTTCTGAGTGCAAATGCATTTACATGATTTCCTGCACGGTACTATACAATCTATTTTTCTGTATACTGCTTAGCTTAATTATAACTAAAGTATATGTAATGTCATATTCTTTAAGAGAAGAAATATGATTTGGAATATATCTCTCATTGCAGATTTTTCCTGCAGAATTACCAACATATCCTGGCCTTGGTTTTTGCTGTAAAGGAGATCAATGAAAACTCTAACATATTATCCAACATGACTCTGGGTATTCACATCTCTAATAGTTATTTCATGGCAAGATGGACCTACTTTGCTTCAATGGAGCTTCTCTCAACACGGGGCAGATTCATCCCCAATTATAAGTGTGATGCCAGGGACTGGGCAGTATCTGTTATTGCAGGACCTAACTCTCACATCTGTCCCTTCATGGCAAACATTTTGAATGTCTACAAGATGCCCCAGGTAAGATTTGCTTTTGAAATAACTCTAATGGGCTGTGAGAATAACCTTGAGAAACAGAAGGAAGAGGCACAGCCTAGAAAATGGTCTGATAAATGAAACCAAACCAGAAATGTAATTTGAGAAAGCATCTCAGAATTGGCCCTCCCTAGTTCTCTGGAATCTAAAGGCAGGGAAGGGTTGAAGTGCTTTCAGACTTGCAAGACTGATGTCAACCCTTTGAGGTAGTGCAGACCAGGAAACCAAAATCATGAATACTAATACTACTTTTAATATAAGGTTACCATAACAGAATCTTGCAGGTCTGAAAGCACTTCCCCCCTCCCTTGTTACATTTACAAGGTTATGTTTAGAAAACAACAACAAATAAGCAAGTAATTCTTCTTTTATATTACATTTTGTGATTTGGAAATAAAGTGTCAATCCAAACAGGGATTAACGAAGTATGTGGTGGCCTGATGACATGGATATTTTTAGATACTGTCCTTGATTTATTCCACAGTCTGAATCCAAACCAATTAATATACTATCATTCCTTGACTTATTTATAAATACACTGTATAAAAACGTCAATACATTTTCATCAATAAATTTTCTAACCATGTTTTAATAATAATATTAAGGATTCCTGGACCTGATTATGCAATTCAATGTATTATTATTTGGGAATCGTTATCTTGATCTTTATATTGCAGAATGCCCTCCCTCTCCTTCCTTCCTTCCTTCCTTCCTTCCTTCCTTCCTTCCTTCCTTCCTTCCTTCCTTCCTTCCTTCCTTCCTTCCTTCCTTCCTCTCCATGAATGTTCCATATTAATTGAAATAATTAAAAAATGTAGTGCAAATGGAAGAAAACTGCATAGAAAGTTAAATAAAATGCTTGATGGGTGAGTTATCATTAATTCCCTTATACCACATCCAAACACAGCTGTTTTACTGGGCTGTGAAAAGCATGAGGGCAGCTAGGAAAAAGAGCAGAAGTGAAAGATAAATAGCTGGCTGACTTACCACACTGCTTATTACATTTTCTTGCTAATATTTGCTAATACGTGGTAAACACAATCAGAGTATTGTGATATTTCAACAATTTCTCCTTCTCCTGAAATCAAAATAATCAATAATCAATAAATCCTAAGTGGACATGGGCAATTCCATCAGCTGGAATGTGATATCAGGATTTCCATGGCACATTGAATGTGGCAGCATTGTGGGACATTTTATCCCTGAACTTCATGACTTAAGTCTCTTTAAAGCATTTTTGCATCTCCAAAATTGTGAACATGGGAAAAGTGATCCAAAGATTGAGCACCAGTTGCATTTCAGGTCACACAATGTTTGTTACTGGGGAGCTGCATATTTTCTACTCCTATTTGAAAGCGTTTAATTTGTAATACTGTATACTTGGTCCTGAAATTCGGATAAGATGGTATGGAAAGTAAGAGGCAGATTTATTACCAAAATGTGAAATAATTTAAATGAAAAGGAGGAAATTCATTCACCGTGCCCTTCTAGTACTTGTTGGATTGCAATTTAAATCCATATTTGCATACATATTTATATGCAGAAAGATTATGAGATGAGAACTAAGGAAAACTGGAAAAGGGGTAGGGTCATTTTGGAAACAAAACAAGGTTCTTGCATTGCTCATCCTATCTCAACTGCATCCCACCATGACTTCATTGCTTCAATTTTTCTGCTGTTTCCTATCAGGAGAAGACTAGCTAAATGCTGGGATGGGTTTGCTTCCTTAATCAGGACCAGGCAGCTTTGCCTCTAAAAATTTGGGGTCCATTTTTAGTATAACCCGCCCAGAGTCCCTTGCATGGGAGATGGGCGGGGAATAAATTTGAATAATAAATAAATAAAATAAATAAATAACATTTCCGGAATTAATGAATTTCTGAGGCCTCCCGCTATGTACTTATACTACAATTACAGCTATTGAGTGAAAATTCTGCACATCAGTTCTTTCGGAATATGGTTAGATATCTGTTAATGTTTGCAACGAAGACTATAAATTAAGAACAGAATAATTCAGAAATAATGACTATTTCATTTTGGAAAACCATTTCCCCCCTTTTTTTTTATTTAGGTCATATATGGATCTTCTCCATTGATAGATGACAAGATACAAGCTGTTTTCTTTCATCGTTTTTTCCCAAATGGTGACCAACAGATTATGGGTTTTCTCCAGTTGCTTTTGTATTTCAGGTGGACATGGATTGGGCTAATTTTCCAACGTAATGAGAGTGGAGAGAGGTTCGTACAAAATGCTCTTACTTCGTTTTCCCAGAAAGGTATCTGCTTTGACTTCATGCAAGACATGCCCAAGGAAATATTTTCTAATGAATTTGCAGCTGCATTAAAAGAATTTAGTAAAATGTACATGATTATCATGAAGAGCACTGCCAATGTTATTATCCTATATTGTGAAAACCAGGTCACTATCATTTTTAGAATGTTGCCCTATTTTACAGAATTTGAAGAGATGCCAATTAAGAGAAAAGATAAAGTTTGGATAATGCCAGCCCAGATGGAGTTTACATCACTTCCTGCTCAAAAAACGTTCGATATGGACTTCTTCCATGGTGCTATAACTTTTGCAGTTTCTTCTAAGAAGATCTCTGGATTCAATAAATTCCTTCAGATGAGAAACCCAACTTCAGAGGAGGAAGACCATTTAATGAGAGTGTTTTGGGAACAGGTTTTTGACTGTTCTTTTCCTAAAGATAAGTTTGATGAAGTTGCTGGACTGCTGTGCACTGGAGAAGAGAAGCTTGAGAATCTTCCTAAGTCTGTGTTTGACACCACCATGACTGGGCAGAGTTACAGCATCTATAATGCCGTCTACGCTGTGGCACATGCTTTACAAGTCATGCTTTCCCCCAAATCCAAACCCAGAGCAAGGGCAGAAGTTGGGAGAACAACATTTTTTAATCAAAAAGTATGGCAGGTAATAGAATGAATGAACATTTCCCTTTGCTCTTATCTCTAGTGCAATGAGCTGTAGTACTTTGGGTATGTTTGTGGCTTGAATCATGTCAACTGGATTTCTATTTTTCTCAGTAGAAACGTTTCACTCCTCATCCAAGGAGCTTCTTCAGACTGAAGAAGCTCCTTGGATGAGGAGTGAAACGTTTCTACTGAGAAAAATAGAAATCCAGTTGACATGATTCAAGCCACAGACTGTTCCACCTGGATGACTGAGAACCTTCATCGACATACTTTGGGTATGGCCACTGAGAACACTGGAGTGATGATTTTAAGTGACTCGCCACTTGATGTTCCTCATAGTTTCCGGACTTAGAGAAACTTTTGTAATTGTGAATATCTGGCTCTTTGTACGCTACCCAGAGTCACTTGTTTGTGAGACGGGCAGCAATATAAATTTGAAAAATGAATAAATATTGCTAAAACAATATAAAAGAAAGGATTAAGATGCAGCAGCAGCAGCTGCATGTTTGGCAGAGGTTTAAAACATCTGTGGCAGGGACGAAACATAGATGAGGGGCAGAAGAGCACTAATTCTATTAATGTGCCCAATCATATTAAATGGATGACCGATATCTTAATACCACTGCAATTGATTCTTCTTTCTTTCTCCCTTTCTTTCTCCCTCCCTCCCTCCCTCCCTCCCTTATTTCCTTCCTTCCTTCCTTCCTTCCTTCCTTCCGTCCGTCCGTCCGTCCGTCTTCCTTTGCTTCTGTGTAGCTCCATCACCATTTGAGAACCATCTCATATAATAACACTGCAGGAGAGAAAGTTTCCTTTAATGAAAATGGGGACTTAGAGACTGGATTTGATATTTTCAACTGGGTCACATTTCCAAACCAGAGCTTTGTTAAAGTCAAAGTTGGAAAGATAGACCCAGTAGCTTCGCCAGATAAGCTATTCACCATTTCTGCACAGGACATCATCTGGCCCACCATGTTTAACCAGGTATTTCAAACTGTGCACATTCATTCCCTTCTTGTTTTCAGAATTATAGATGTGAATAGATCCTGTCCTTCAAGTTTTGAGGTTTAAAACTGTGAAGATGAAGGAATAATGACCAGAGATTTTGAAATACAAAGACTTAAACCTCTGTATAGTAAGGGTTAAAATAATTTCCTTATGTCTCCTCATTAAATCTTTATGATTTTTAGCAGAATTTAATCCAATGCAATAGTCTATTTCTTAATCCGTCTATTTCTGCTGGCATTTCAAGTTTCCCTAGTTAAAACACACACAGAGAGACATTTGAAAGTGCATTAAAGTAATTAAAGCTATATATGATATAATTCACAAGGCTTTAACAGTGACAGAGCTGAAATTTTAATGCCTACTATATGTGCTGGGAGATTTCCATAATAATGAGAGGGTATGTTTGGGAAATCCTTGCAAATCCTGCATGCATCATCAGCATATGGATGGTTGCTCTAGTATGCAAACTCACCATGCCTTTGAGGAAGCTGTTTGTGGCCACTCCCACTTCCTCTCTCTCTCTTTCTCTCTCTCTCTCCTTCTTCAACTGGGAGCAAAGCAAATGGCTGTGTGCTGCTCCATCTTAGGCCATGGATGGGCCTAGGAGATTTTTCCCCCTTCCTACACGCATCTCTTGCCAGCAATGAGGAGCAAGAGTTAACTATGTTTAGGGAACAGAAAGAAGAAATGGAACATCATTTATCTACCAAAAACGCTGTACCTGCAATGAATAAATGTAAGGACTCTTTTGTACTTACCTTGCATACCTGCCAAGTCAAAGTGCATGTTTCTTTATGTTAAAATGGGCTAAACATACAAGACTAACCTGGATCTCTCTCATACAGTCATGGGCTCTGTTTTTTAAAGAATCTTCTTTTTCTGCATATGAGTTTTGGAGCTCTGCTCCATTTCAGTAGTTCTAACAGACTGATAAATGGGCTTCAGAAACAAGTTGTGAAAAATATAGTATGAAACAAACTGGCATCTCTTTTCTTGAGGACGTATTGTAGTTAATGGTTATTAGGTCC
>JALMGJ010000011.1:8375000-8675000 GCA_023362775.1 Charina bottae | reverse complement strand
GTTCTCCACAGTATAGACATAGTTCTGCATGATATGGGACTTTTCACAAGCAGTACTTAGAGCTTTACTAGCTCCCAGCTGCATAAGTTCAACTTTTGAAATCTCTGATCTATGGGTAAGGGAAGGAGAGGAGAATGAAAGAGAACAGTTGTGTTTTCCATTCCTATACACATTTCCCTTACCTTCGCAAATCTTCTATTGATGCCCAAGCGTATGTGAAGTGATGCTATCTTAATTACTGAGTGCCTTGATGAATGAGCTCTTTGACTTATTTCCTTTTTGAACTGGTCAGTTGGGCCTCTTTCCCTCCAACCCACATTCTGAGTTAACAGCTGAAACTCAGCAGCACATCACCATTCTTTTGTGGGAAGCAGGTTTCATAGTTGGCAATCACTTGACTAGATCCTCAGAGTTTCTCTCAGGCATGCCATAAACTTGCCATGATTGTCTAAGCATGCACTGCTCTCACCAAAAAGTGGTGCTACCCAATTAACAGCTCACTGAAAACATTAGGCTAATTATAAATCCTACATAGGTTCAATCAGTGGAGGACTCATCGACTCAGGGTGACATCTAGTTCACCCTGAGCACAGTAGGTAATATACTTGTTTGGGTATTCCTAACATATTTGTCAGGCTAATATGGGACCAGTGGCTGTGGTGAATTCTGTCTCACCTACTGGGCTGGCTGGTTCATTGCCTGGGCTAAATGATCCATTTTATTTTCACTTGGTTCTGATACTGGAGCAAGATATCAAAAACTGATTCATGATTAATGAGGTTGCTAGAGGTTTTGTAGCTGTTATGTTAATCCTTGCCCCCTGGATGACAAGTCACATACTTAAGCAGTGTGAATAAAAATAGGTAACCAAAATCTCAGGGTTCATATTTAGGCTTGTCAATGAATCACCAATGTCCAGACAATTAACTCAAAATTTAACTTCTCTGATTAGATTGGAAAAAGACTTCCATAAATGACTTGACTGGATTAGATTCTTTTTGCTAACAGGAATGAAATCTCTCATACAACATTTGATTTCCCACAACAGTGCATTCTGAGCAGTTGAAACTCAAAACTTCTTCCGCCTGTTCTTTTGAATTAACAGATACTTCGCAGGTGACCTAGGCAATTAAAAAATGTTCTAGGTCATCCATGTAAAGGCCATATCTAACCTGGGAACTTGTGTTTCATCATAGCATAGAGTTGCAGACTCCAAGACCTCTAGAAGTAATTGATTGTCTCCAAGTATTTATTTCACTGATAGATGTCAAGGTTCAGTCTGAATTAGAAGTTCACAAAGATTACAAAAAAGCCCCATAATATTTTTCTCCCTGAATCTATTCAGGTATGGGCTTGGGAAGGAAAGTACAGGTAGTCCTCATTTACTGACAATAATTGGGACTGGGAACTCCATCACTAAGTGATGCGGTCGTAAGGTCTCTAAGTGATGCTACTTAAGACAGACTTATGACAGCAGTTCTGGCATTCCCAGTTGTTGTCGTTAAGTGAATCCCATATGGTTGCAGCATCCTGTGGTCATGTGATCACCATTTGTAACCCTCTGCTGGCTTTCCCATTGACTTTGATTCTAGGAAACCAGCAGTGATGGTTGCAAATGATAATCATGTGACTGCAGGACACTGCAATGTTGTAATTGTGAGCCAGTTGCCAAGCACTAGAATCATGATCATGTGACCGTGGGGATGCTGCAATGGCCTCAACTATGAGGACCAGTCATAAGTACCCCTTGTTCAGTGCCATAACTTTGAATGGTAGCTGAATTAAGGGACATTAAACGAGGACTACCCATAAACAGTTAAATGATTATTGATATTGCAGGATATTAAAATATCAAGAGATAAATGGATAAGATTGCAGCTCAGTGCTCTCATCATACTGGCTAAGTTGTGGCACACATCTCTTGATTATGAATTAATAATTTTATGCAGTAAATGAATGAAGAGAAACAAGTCATCCTTTTTACTCTGCATTTTAAAAAGTGTTGAAAATGTGGGTCTCCCTGATTAAAAAATCTCTCTTTTGAAATTTCCTCACTTTCTAAACTGGGATCAATTGGGGATTAACCTTCAATAGTAATTACAAGCTTTTCTGGAGAAACTAATTGCAGACATAAGATTCTCTTGCTATTTCAGAAAAAAAAGTTATTTTCTGTTCAGTGTCTATGGAAGGTGTCATGGCGATCTCTTCTACAGTATAATTACATTATTAGTTAAATCCCTTTTGAAATCTCTAAGGAGCTTCACAGAACAGAACAGAACAATGAAATACAACTGAAGGGAGCAAATAATGTTCCTTGTTCCATCCATGGGAGGGATGAAAAAGACAGAGCTGTGACAATCTGGTTCTTCCAACTGCACTTTCGAAGTTCCAGGCAAGCAAGTAAAAGAACATATATGGAGGCTATTACACTTCAATGAGGCTTTTAGTCTTCAGAAGGAAATTCATATTTCTTGTAAAATATGTTATTGTTCATGTCACTGATGATATTGCTACTGCCAGATGTGGTATGCCATATTCCTGCTACTGCTACCTGTGTGGTGGGCAAGCCTAACCTTCTGAAGCATAATTATTATCATACAGGAGATCTCATCATTGCTGGCATTATTTTGCAGTTCTACATGATTTCTGATCCAGTGGATTTTACAAGGCATCCATCTGAAGAACTGGTTGATGAGCTCATGTATAGACTTACTGTAACATATAATAAAACAGATAATATATTTATTTACTATGATGACTTGAGTGTTTAACTTTATTTAAATAGGGAGGGTCCAACTGAGGAAATCCTATCTTCCAACTGCATTATTATTAGTATCATCATTGTCATCATCATCATCATCATCATCATCATCATCATTCATACCAATAATTCTCAGTATTTCTTGTTGATTGATCCAAGTTTCTTGTATGCATTTAGGTGCCCTCAAATGCTTCCTGTCTCCGAGGAAAAATAAAATAAAACAAAACCTATAATTTCCAGTGACTAAGTAAAATGTGCAGTAATTACTTTCAGTTCTAGAAACTACGAATGCCTGTAGTTCCCTTTTTCATTTATTTACTGCAGGATGAATCACCAGTAATGTATTCCTGATCACTTTTTGTCATTAACCAGACATCAGTATTTAGGATTTGAATCCTTATCATGGATATTAAGGAAAAAATGGGTCTGAGTGTCATGGTTGAGGTGAAGAAACAACGCTGAGCCAGAAATGAAGCTCTAGATCTTTATTGTTTCTACCTTACACAGAATCTTGCCAAACTAAGCTAGGCTAACAGGTTCTCAGGAGAAAAAGCCCAGGCACCCTAGGGCAGATCCTGCCTGACCTTCTTGGTTGGGCGCCCAAGGTCAATGAATGCGCTTCTCCCCCTGGAATGCACCCCCTCCTTCCTCGCCTGCACTCTCCATCACACCGACTGCATTTTGGATTCAATTCCTGTAAGATCTTTTAGACTGTGTGGAGGATAAAATATCTCTCCGACCTGTTTACAGTAGCCACATTTTCTCCCAGGACTGCATATCTGCCTTCTGCAGTTGTTGCATGATCCTGGGAAACAGCACAGTTGCTTTAAACAGTTACAAAGAATTATTATATTTATGCTCCTGCATGCTCCAGAGCTTAGCTTTTTACAGAAGAAAGTGAAGGCAGAAGATGTAGAAAGCAGGACTAGAAGTAGCTCTAATAAGCACAAGCAAAATTTAATACCATTCATGAATAGTCCATTTGGTAATTCATCCATTCTCTGGTGAAAGCTGCTTATAAAGCACTAATGGGTTTAGAATAGTGAGGATCCATTTAAAGAGTAATTTTCCATCCTCTGCATGATAATATTGTTTTTGTCATAAAATATACATACATTGGATGCTTAAGGACATTTTGAAATAGTTGAAAACAAAAAATCACTTCCAGATGCTACAAAAAGTTCACATTGGTTTTCATGCTAGAACTTTATACATCTTTTTGAAATAGTTTACAACCACAATTCTCATTGCAGATTTTTTCTTCAGAACTATCAACATGTCCTGGCTTTGATTTTTGCTGTAGAGGAGATTAATGAAAACCCTCAGTTCTTATCCAACATGACTCTGGGCATTCGCATCACCAATAGCAATTTCATGGCAAAATGGACCTATTTTGCTTCGCTGGAGCTACTGTCCACACAGGGCAGATTCATCCCTAATTATAAGTGTGATATCCAAGAGAAGGTCCTGTTATTGCAGGACCTAATGCAAACATCTGTCCATTCATGCCAAATATTCTGAATATATACAAGATGCCACAAGTAAGAACTACTTATAAATAAAGACCTTTTTTTCATAACGTCTAAAATCTGTGCTTGGTTACGTTTTTAATATGTTTCTAAGATCTTTTAAATTAATTTTTGTGATTTGCATAAAATGTGATCATCTGAACATGAATAAAAAGGCAAAACTGCCTAAACGGTAGGGATTTGTTGTGTGATACATGCCTAAATCTGAAACTTGATCAATATTATATATTGCCACTGCTTGACTTCCTTGTCCCTGAGAAAGACTGATCCATGATAAAACAATGCACGCTATATCTGTACAGATATTCAGTTTAACCTAAACAACACCTATTTGGAAGACTACAGTATATACAGTACTTAGCAAACTTCTCTTTCGATTCCATACAAGAGATTTTGTCTTGCCGTCTACAATATCTTTGACTTTAAAAAACAAATAAAAAACAAATGTCACCTACGTGTGATGGTGCCTGGGTATGGCTAGCTAGGGACTTGGTTGGTTTGATTATTTTTGCAGAGTCATATGAAGGTGTTGAGAGAGTGGAAGAAGGAAGTCAGAGGAGTTTTAGAGAGATAGGATGTTGGTTCTATTGTAGCATTTTGTGAAGAAGAGACCATCTAGAGAAGAATGGGATGGGCAGTGTTGGTGAAAAGAAAGAGATAAAGACGCACATTGCAAACTTTATGAACTTTTCTGGTTTGGGTGCCAGTTGGGCAGAGACAAGCAAAGTGAACAAGGTGGCATCTTGCAATCAACGTGCGGTTCATTTGAGTTTGTGGAACCTGAGGACATGGATAGGGTGTTCAGTATCTCTGGCCTTCAAATATTATTACATTTATAGTTATTAAAGGAAAATTCTGCAAATCAGTTCTTTCTAGACTGGACTATATTTCTCTTGAAGTATGTGATGAATACACTTATTATAGTCTAAAAATAGAATCTAAAACCCAAATATTTTAACTCATTTTTTCTTAGCTCATATATGGATCTGCTCCAATGATAGACAACAGGGAACACACAGTTTTCTTTCATCGTTTTTTCCCAAAGGAATTGCTTCAAACTAAGGGGATTCTCCAGCTTCTGTTGCATTTAAGGTGGACATGGATAGGGCTGATTTCCCAACGTGATGAGAGTGGAGAGAGGTTTGTACGGGATGCCCTCACATTGTTTTCCCAGAAAGGGATCTGCTTTGCTTTCATGGAAGAGGTGGCCAAAGAAACTTTTTCTAGTGACCTTGATGGTGTATTTAAATATTATATTCAAATGTACAAGGTTGTCATGAAAAGCATTGCCAATGTCGTGATCCTCTATTGTGAAAATCACGTCGTTACCATTTTCAGAGTATTTCCCTATCTTCCAGAGTATGAGGATATACCAGTAAGGAGAAAAGATAAAGTTTGGATCATGCCAGCCCAAATGGAGTTCACATCAGTCCCCTTTCAAAAATAGAGTCAGCAGTTTATCTTCATCTAAAGGAAAAAGGACACTCATTTGTGGACATTAATGTTCACATTTTAGACAGAGAAGATAGGTGGTTTGAGAGAGGGGTCAAGGAATCCATTTATGCCAACTTGGAAAATCCTTCCTTGAATAGAGGTGGGGGCCTCAGGCACAAACTCTCCCCCATCTTCCTCCCTGTTTTGTCTTCTGTGCCTAGGAAGATTAAGACCATTTCAGAAGCTCAACAGCAGCATGGTGATTTTAACGACTCTCCTTTAGATGATAAAAGAACTTAAAAATTACATCTCAATATAACCATGACCTAGCCCCAGGTGTAAGGTCACACAGCTACCTAGGAACATATTTAGGATTCCCTTACCAACTTTGCTCAGACTGAAGAAGCTCCTTGGATAAGGAGCGAAACGTTTCCACTAAGAAAATAGAAATCCAGTTGACATGATTCAAGCTACAGACAATTCCACCTGGATGGCTGAGAACCTTCATAGTCATTTGCATGTTCTTTCCCTAAAGACATGTTGGATGAGGACACTGGAGTGCTGTGCACTGAAGAAGAGAAGTTGGAGACTCTTCCTAATTCTGTGTTTGAGACCACCATGACTGGGCAGAGTTACAGCATCTATAATGCAGTCTATGCTGTGGCACATGCTTTGAAAGCCATGTTTTCCTCCAATTCCAAACACAGAGCAAGGGCAGACAGGGGGAGACTGATGATTCTCAATCAAGAAACATGGCAGGTAATAGTAGAAGAAATGACAATGGCACATTATTTAAGCCTCTCTGATGCAATCCTGGGTGCAGAACCAGTACATTTCAGGTTCAGTATCCTCATAGTTTAGAAATTACATGAATCTTTGCACTGGTTCATGTTTCATTACAACAGTGTGGAGGAACTGCATAAGTATGATCTGATTCGAAAAATGCATTTGACTAAAACCACGGATTCATAATTGAGTTTGAAGTTTTGTCAAGCCAGTTCAGTTTGATGAAAGTGCATTTGTTAATATTTTGATTCACCTGCACGGTAGTACCCACAACTTCTAAACGCTAGTAGTGTACATTTAGTGTAGGAATATTTATTTGGCCAGATCAATTGCATTTGTTTGTTTGTTTGTTGTATTTATATAGCCGCCCATCTCACACATGTGACTCTGGGCAGTGTACAAAATTAAAACACAAATCAACATAATTCAAACACAAACATTTGTGTTTGATTTGCTTCCATTTAGCTCCATCATTACCTGAGAAAAGTCTTATTTAACAACAGTATTGGGGAAAAAGTTTTCTTTGATGAAAATGGGGAATTAGAAACTGGATTGGATATAATCAACTGGATCACATTCCCAAACCAGACTTTCCTTAAAGTCAAAGTTGGAAAGATAGACCCATTGGCTTCTCCAGAAGAGCCTTTCACAATTTCTGAAGGAAACATCATCTGGCCAACCATGTTCAACCAGGTATTTCCTACTGACATTTAAGGTTATCTAGAATCCTCCTCCATGCCTTTTTCAGAATCACTTCTATCATTTGAGTGACTCATTAGTATTAAAATTGAGGCAGTACAAATATGATAAAAAATGAACAGTGCGGAGATTGGAATATATAGGGCTTCCATTATAAAACTTGTACTGCCTTACCATACATTTATGGGCATTCCTGAATGTATACAATTACCAGCTGTCATTTTCAGGTTGCCTACAGAGGAAACCATCTTTGAGAAAGGAAAGCTGAAAATTATTTAATAATAAACAAGCTACTGTATATGTTGAGATAATGTACTGATTGAAATATCTTATACCTTCCCATTGTTCCAAGTTTTTTTTTCTTCATAAGGTAAGGGTAGTGAATCTCTACCTTGTAATTTTATTATATTCTGACTGCACATTGTCCAAGACATATCTTGTAATGCCATCTATACTCTTTAGTTTTCTAAATTTAACCTGTAACTTTGTCGCCATTAATACCCGGACAGTTCCATAATTTCTACAAGGCTGAAATCTCTATAATCTATTTCATGTTAAGTAATTAGTTTCTAGTTAGTAAAGAAAACCCAGTTTGGCATAGTGGTTAAGGCACTGGGCTAGAAACCAGGAGACCATGAGTTCTACTGCGTTAGGCATGAAGCCAGCTGGGTGACCTTGGGCCAGTCCCTATCTCTCATCCCTAGGAAGGAGGCAATTGCAAACCACTTCTGAAAAACCTTGCACAGAAAACCTGGAACTTGGAATCCCATGAATTACAGCATACATTCCCTGCAGTACTACTTTTCAGGACCTATCTGATAGAAAGGACTAGAGTCAATGGAAATGCAGATCATTCCAAGATTAATTTCCCCTATATAAGCAATGTCACTTTGGTATGGTGGCATTTATTAAATGTGCATGTCTAATAATATGTTGAGGTTGGATGCCATGCACAGCATTTCTCAAAAAGTCATGCAGATTTATCAGAATATCATATACACAGTGAAACACTAGTTTATAAAATACAAATTTTGCTTATTGCTCCATCCTGGTTTCATTTCTGAACAGGCACTACCACTTTCTGTATGCAATGACAATTGTTATTCAGGCCACAGCAAGATGAAAATAGAAGGGGAGCCATTTTGCTGCTATGATTGTCTTCCATGTGGAAAAGGGAAAATTTCAAATAAAATAGGTAAGGTGTGTCTTGTATATAATTGATATGACTTATGAACTATCACCCACAGTACTGTTTACCTGTAAATACCTGATTGTATTTATAGATTAAATACAATCTGTACCTCACTTTTCTTGAATGTAATCCGTTTTTCAGAATTTAGAGTATTAAGCTCATTGAACAAATTCTACCTCTGCCTATGTACTAGATTTTTTACAGAGTTTTTCATAACATCCAAATCTGAACATCTGGTCCATGTTGTCCCTGAATTAAGCCTGATTCTGACTTCCCATAAATGCACAACCAGATAAAAAAATCCATCCCATGAAAAAGATGCTTACTAAGTGAGAGAAAAGTCTTCCTAAAATTGAGGGAAGTCCTTTTCGGGGGTAGGGGGGAAGGAATGGAACACTTGTGTTTTATTATCAATCATCAATGAAAGAAGAAGATTGAATCTGATGCTATGTTAGGTATAAAGAAGGAAGAAGATGAGTTTGACCTTGCTGGAAAGCAGCAGGCATATAAAAACCCAGTTTAGAGGGTTAATGGGAGTAACAATTGAGGGTGCTTGGTGTACATTCTCAGACATTAGCCTTGAAAATGGCATGGCATTTGTCATGTAAGAACAACCTCCCAAATTAAACGTTTTGAATTATGTGAAATCAGATTGATTGAAAACTGGGTGAAGTGAAGCTTATTAAGGAAGCTTTCAGGTTTTTTTTTTAAAGCTTTTAGCTTTTTTTCTCAGACAGCAGCCTTGCTGGCTGGGTGACCTTGGGCCAGTCCCTCTCTCTCAGCCCTACTCACCTCACAGGGTTGTTGTTGTGGGGAAAATAGGAGGAGGAAGGAGTAATAGGTATCTTCCCTGCCTTGAGTTATCTATAAAAATAATAAAGGTGGGATAGAAAATAAATAAATAAATAAATAAATAAATAAATAAATATATATATATATATATATATATATATATGGATGGCATGGCATGGCATGGCATGGCATGGCATGGCATGGCATGGCATGGCATTTGCCATGTAAGAACCACCCACCAAATTATTAGTTTTGAATTGTATGAAATAAGATTGATTGAAAACTGGGTGAAGTGAAGCTTATTAAGGAAACTTTTAGTCAAATCAAATCAAATCAAATCAATTTTATTCGACCATAGACCAGCAAATTAAACAGAAATTTCACTTCTGATTAGAATAAAAGAAAAGAAAAACACTTAAAATTCTAAAAAAATCTAAGAAAAATTAGAAGAGATATTGTGGCGTGCTGTACAAATTATAGAGCAATATTTAGCTGTGCTCAATGAAGTAAAGTCAGATTGGTCTGATAGAAACAGCTTGAGATAAAAAGAATCTGAACGACCTGAATGTTTAGTAAAAAATTGAGATAATAATTCCTGGTGAGCATCTGCATAGAGAGGACAATATAAAATGATGTTTTCCATTGTTTCAATTTCTCCTCTGCCACATGGGCACAGTCTGATCAATTGGGATATTTCAATATCTCCCTTCAATAACAGCTGTTGGAAGGACATTGAATCTGGCCAAGGATAAGGCCCTTCTAAATTTTGGAATCATTATGCAGCTAAGATATCTGGCTAGTTGGAGAAGATGTGCAGAGTGGCCCAAAATAATGTTTTTAGATAAAACTGATAAATCTGATTGTAGCTCTAAATCGATGGCCTGTTGTTTGAGATCAGCTAGTGCATGTTTATAGCCCAATAAGATGATGGCTGTCCCTGAAAAGCCATATAATCTCAGTTTGGCATGTATTGCCTGGCACCAAGAAGATTGAAAGCTATCGGTCATAATCAAAGGGGCCAAGCTAACTGGGAAAAAAGAAAGCTTAAGCCAGTAAGAAAAAGTGTAAATCCAAGAAGTTTCTATTTTTACTAGGCCAGCTTCATCGCGAAGCACCACGTTGAGGACGCAGCGAGGTACTTGAAAGATAGATCTTAGAAACTTGGATTGGATTCTTTCAAGAGAAAGGAATGACCTGTAGGGGCCCAACTGAGCTCCAAAAAGGAGCTGAGCTCAGATCTTAGCTGAGAAAACTTTAATATATGTTGAGCTCCTTTAGAGAAATAGAAAGATTGTAGTGCTGCTGCTGTTTTCTGTGCATTCAGGCTGACATAGTCGGCATGGAATTTGCAGTTACCCATGGCATGAAAAACAGTCCCCAAATATTTAAAGGTCTTAACTTGCTCTATTAAATTGTTTAGCCACCAGACATGTGCCTTAGGGCGCTTGGCAAAAACCAAAACCTTGTTTTTTGAGTAGTTTATTTCCAGCCATTCTTCTCAGCAGTGCTCAGCAAGCATACAGAGCGCCCGCTTCAGGCCAATCTGTGTCCAAGAAAGCAACATGGCATCATCTGCATATAAAAGAACACAGATGTGTCTATTTCCCAGCTTTGGGGGATGAAGAGATAGGCTATTCAGTTTGTCTACAAGAGACTTAATATATAGATTAAAAAGAAGGGGAGCTAGAATAGACCCTTGTCTCATTCCTCTCTTCACTGGGATTTCCTTGGTGCAATGTCCATACATATTACATTGCACGTTCATCCGGGAATTTTCATAAAACTTATATATAAGAACAAGTAATTTTCTATCTCTTCCAACAACCTAAAAGATGACTTTATACATGGACTTCACCAGATGGTCAACCCCGAAATCAGATTGACTACATCCTTTGCAGCCAAAGGTGGCGGACATCTATACAGTCGGTAAAAACAAGACCTGGAGCTGACTGTAGTTCAGATCACGAACTTCTTATTGCAAAATTTAGAATCAGACTAAAGAGAATAGGGAAGACCCACAGATCAGTTAGATGTGAGCTCACTAATATTCCTAAGGAATATGCAGTGGAGGTGAAGAATAGATTTAAGGGACTAGATTTAGTAGATAGGGTCCCAGAAGAACTATGGACAGAAGTTCGCAACATTGTTCAGGAGGCGGCAACAAAAAACGTCCCAAAGAAAAAGAAAACCAAGAAGGCAAGATGGCTGTCTGCTGAAACACTGGAAGTAGCCCAAGAAAGAAGGAAAGCAAAAGGTAACAGAGATAGGGGGAGATATGCCCAATTAAATGCAAAATTCCAGAGGTTAGCCAGAAGAGATAAGGAATTATTTTTAAACAAGCAATGTGCGGAAGTGGAAGAAGACAATAGAATAGTTTTGTAAACCGCCCAGAGTTCCCTTGCGGGGAGATGGAGTGGTATATAAATTGAAACATAAATAAATAAATAAATAAAATAGGAAGGACAAGAGACCTCTTCCAGAAAATTAGAAACATAGGAGGTAAATTCCAGGTAATTTCCAGGTAAATTCCAGGCAAAAATGGGTATGATCAAAAACAAAGACGGTAAGGACCTAACAGAAGCAGAAGAGATCAAGAAAAGGTGGCAAGAATATACGGAAGATCTGTATAGGAAGGATAATAATATTGGAGATAGCTTTGACGGTGTGGTCAGTGAGTTAGAGCCAGACATCCTGAAGAGTGAGGTTGAATGGGCCTTAAGAAGCATTGCTAATAACAAGGCAGCAGGAGACGACGGTATCCCAGCTGAACTGTTTAAAATCTTGCAAGATGATGCTGTCAAGGTGATGCATGCCATATGCCAGCAAATTTGGAAAACACAAGAATGGCCATCAGATTGGAAAAAATCAACTTATATCCCCATACCAAAAAAGGGAAGCACTAAAGAATGTTCAAACTATCGAACAGTGGCACTTATTTCACATGCCAGTAAGGTAATGCTCAAGATCTTGCAAGGTAGACTCCAGCAATTCATGGAGCGAGAGTTGCCAGATGTACAAGCTGGGTTTAGAAAAGGCAGAGGAACTAGAGACCAAATTGCCAATATCCGCTGGATAATGGAGAAAGCCAGGGAATTTCAGAAAAACATCTATTTCTGTTTTATTGACTATTCTAAAGCCTTTGACTGTGTGGATCATAACAAATTGTGGCAAGTTCTTGGTGGTATGGGGATACCAAGTCATCTTGTCTGCCTCCTGAGGAATCTGTATAATGACCAAGTAGCAACGGTAAGAACAGAGCACGGAACAACGGACTTGTTTAAGATTGGGAAAGGAGTATGGCAGGGTTGCATACTCTCACCCTACCTATTCAACCTGTACGCAGAACACATCATGTGACATGCTGGGCTTGAGGAATCCAAGGCTGGAGTTAAAATCGCTGGAAGAAACATTAACAATCTCAGATATGCAGATGATACTACTTTGATGGCTGAAAGCGAGGAGGAGTTGAGGAACCTTATGATGAAGGTGAAAGAAGAAAGTGCAAAAGCTGGGTTGCAGTTAAACCTCAAAAAAACCAAGATTATGGCAACGAGCTTGATTGATGACTGGCAAATAGAGGGAGAAAAAGTGGAGGCAGTGACAGACTTTGTATTTCTAGGCGCAAAGATTACTGCAGACGCTGACTGCAGCCAGGAAATCAGAAGACGTCTACTTCTTGGGAGGAGAGCAATGGCAAATCTTGATAAAATAGTTAAGAGCATAGACATCACACTGACAACAAAGGTCCGCATAGTTAAAGCAATGGTATTCCCTGTAGTAACCTATGGCTGCGAGAGCTGGACCATAAGGAAGGCTGAGCGAAGGAAGATAGATGCTTTTGAACTGTGGTGTTGGAGGAAAATTCTGAGAGTGCCTTGGACTGCAAGAAGATCAAACCAGTCCATACTCCAGGAAATCAAGCGAGACTGCTCACTTGAGGGAATGATATTAAAGGCAAAACTGAAGTACTTTGGCCACATAATGAGAAGACAGGATACCTTGGAGAAGAAGCTGATGCTGGGGAAAGTGGAAGGCAAAAGGAAGAGGGGCCGACCAAGGGCAAGATGGATGGATGGTATTCTGGAGGTAACGGACTCAACCATTGGGGAGCTGGGGATGGTGACGGCCGACAGAAAGCTCTGGCGTGGACTGGTCCATGAAGTCACGAAGAGTCAGAAACGACTGAACGAATAAACAACAACAAATTTTCTATCAATCAAGGAAGAGTTCAATTTCTCCCACAGTTTCTCCTACAGTTTCATTGCTAGTTTGGCTCTAGCAATGAAATCAAAAGCACATCTAAGATCAATAAACACTGCATAGAGTATTGAACAAGCTCCGGAGGAATATTTCTCAGTTGGATGTTGAAGAGTTAAAGTGTGGTCAAAGATTGAGTGGCCAACTCTAAAGTCTACCTGCTCATCAGCCAAGATATTATCAGTTATAACCCAATCCAGGAGCTTATTGTATACAGTATGAAGAGCAACCTGATTTAACTGCAAAGAGCAGGTCAGCTTTGATGGGGTGACTTCTTTGAGTACTTGAACACCTCCATCGGTAATCAGGTTGACATCTTTATTGGCTTGTGATTTATTATTCTTTTGCCCTAAGGGGTGTTGTTTAGCTAAGTTGTGTGTTTGAGTTTGGGCTTCAATAAAGAAAGAGAGTCTTTCTGTATGCTTTTGTGCAAAGACCTCAACACCACTTTTTAGCAGGTCCAAGTTGTTTTTAATAGAGGCTAATTGCTCGAACACTGAAATTACAGTTTGCGCTGTGAGCAAATATTGTTTTGTCATAAATTCGGTCGAGCCATCTCATGCTAACAGCTTTTCCCAGTCCTTGCCCTGTGCAATCTTGTTGTCATTTTCTTTAGAGGAAACTAGAGAGCTAGTAAAATGAATGGAAGAGTGATGGGGGAGGGCTGACATAGAATCAGACCAGTCTATTAAATCATCTTTAATAGATACAGAAAGCTCCAACAGTTGCTGTTTTTCTATTTCTGTTTGCAAATCCCATTCGAGAGCCGCAAATTTATTGGAGGTGAGAATTGGGGAGAGTTTACCTACTGTCTCTTTATAGAAAAAGTTAATAAATTCCTGGTTGTTTGGCTGTCTTGGAAGAGTGCTGTGAGCCCGGACTGGCTCCATGATGTTTCTTCCTCTTCCCCATTCTCTAAATCAGAAGACATTTCTCTTGTCTTTCTCCTTCCTTCTTGCTGTCAATGTTCTGTCTTTTCCTCTGAGGAAGTCACTGTTGTGTAGGAGATGCCATCTGATTACTTTAATAAGTCTTGAGCAGCTCTAAACCAGAGGCAGGAACATAAATCAAGATCTCGCAAAAAAATGTCCTCTCCCGTTAGGCAGCCATCTTGACCCCCTCTTTTAGTGTTTTAGGTCAAAGAAAGGATAGGGAAAGCTAGAGGTTTTTTGCAGATTTCAGAGGTCATAGGACAGAACGTCTACCACTTTTAAATCTTTATTTAAAAAAAAAAAAAAAGTATATGGGAAAATTTAGTGCATTAAACCACCCAAGGCTTCTCTTATGGAAAAAAACAAACATATATATTTCAAAACACTTTAAAAAAAGAAATATGTACCATAAATATTGATCCTTCTGCTGCTCTGATAACAATTTTAACTCTTCAAGGATCTGTAACCCTTAGAAATAACTGGAATTCTTGCTAAAATGTTTGTCACTTGAACATGAAGAAAACCTGACTTCCAGTGGGGACATGGCAGACTGAACACCTCTGCCTGCGGGCTTAGCAGGCCGAACTGACAACAAGGCATTCTTTTTGGGCTCAGGCAGGTTTTTCCTGAAGCCCAGGAGTGATTTTCTGGGAAAGGAAAACACTTGGAATCACCCCATTTGTCCTCTGGACAGTGGCTTTCAGCCAGAAGATCGCAAACAGAGTTCGCGCTCGACTGGTAAGAGCTAGCTGGGAGGCTGAGATGTCACCATTTTCCAAGCTGTGCTGTAGCCTTCAAGGGACATGAAGACTGGCCACCACATTTCTAAATCACCCAATATATATATACTTTTTAAGTATATGTACTCTAAGAGAGGCTTTCTACAGCAAGGAGAAGCAGTTCCCTTGGTGCTTATCACAATTTTTGGGATTATTATTTTTAAAAAATTCTTTTCAAGTTTTGGCTTGTTTTCCATCCAAATATTAAGAAGGATTGAGAGTAAATAATTGTCTCCCTGTTATTATTTCTGTACTAAATTTGAAGATATTAGCATTTTCCTACATGTTGAATCGGCTATTTTGAACTTTCAGCTTTCTGCTTCTACTTTCCCTGGGGAATTGTCTGCTTATCACTTCCACTTGTGTAAACATATTCTGTAACTTCTTCATAACCTTGACTTTCCCTGGTTGAGCTCCTAGGGGGTGCCATAATCTACTGCATGGAGGATCTTAAGCAAACTTTCTCTGACTTCCACCAAGACTTCAAACAGATTATTTCTGATTCTTACCAAGTTTTTATGCCAGGCATTCAGGACATTGTGGAAAGTATGAGCTTTAAAATGTGTCACTTGGATGGAGATGCCAAGGATGGAATTGAAGAATTTTACAGTGACAGAAATGTCTCTTCGTTCTCTGTTGAAATGCTGGAGGAAGAATGGATAGTCGAGTTGAAGAAATTAAAGGGAGAGATTGAGTTGCAAGCCATAAGTGAAATTGTTCTTTTGATGGAATGCCATAGAAAGGAAGGGGTGATTATGTATGGGAGGTTTCCTGAAGAGAAGTTGGAGTTTTTGAGGGGGGCAGTTGGGCTATTTGATTTCTTTTTTTTTTAGATATGTTTTATTATTTAATATATATATATATATATATATATATATATATACACACACACACACACACACACACACACACACACACACAAACATTTACATATACATAAAATTACAACATAAATTACATACTTACATTCCAAAAATTATCCTTGAGGGGATAGTTGATTAGGAGATTATATATATATAATCCCTTCTCACCGCAAATATGGGTGGTCTATGTCTTCCTCAACCTCAGGTCCTCTACCAGAGGCCTGGGAGTTTGAGGGTTCTGTGCAGTATCTTAGATGTTCCTAGTAACGCGCATTGTGAATATGCAGCTGCCATTGGCCAGAGATCAGCCAACGCCATTCTCAAATTTCTATGCTAGAAAGGAGGACATTATGTCCCAGCTTTAATTATGCTTTTTCAGGCTAAGTCACTTGCACAGCTACTGTATGGGACCCAGCTTGGACCCTCATCTTATTCTTTTATACCTTTGGAGAGAGTTCAATCCAAATTTATAAGAGCAATTTTACAGATCCCTCATTGTGTTTCTAATGCTCACTTACGCCTGGAGACAAGATTGATAAAAGTTGAATCAAGAATCTGTATAGCTTCCTTAAATCTATGGCTAAAACTCAAATTTTTCTGCAAGGCCTTCCACTACTAATTCTCCAAGACAAATTTTCTTCCTCATGGATCAAGGCAGTTGAATACAATCTCACATAATTAGGTTTTTCTCCATCTTCAATACTCAATTTTATATATATTATCTCCTAATCGACTACAACAAGACAAAACAAAGCCTGAGACAAAGGGTAGAGGACATGGAGACGCAAGCAGATCTAGAGAAAGCCCCGTCATTTTGCTCAAAGATGAGTGGATTACAGTCACAGTGCAAGTAGCAAGATTCTGCGCAGCAGCACTAAAGAGCCATTGTAACTTAGTAAATATTTTACTTCCTTTTATAATTATACACGTAAAACTTTGATATTAACACTTAATTTTAATAGTTAATAATTAATTACCATAAAAAGGTAAAGGTTCCCCCCGCATATTTGTGCAGTCATGCCCGTCTCTAGGGGCTGGTGCTCATCTCCGTTTGTTAGCCAAAGAGCCAGCGTTGTCTGAAGATACTTCCGCGGTCATGTGGCCACATGACGCACGCGGAACGCTGTTACATTCCCACCGAAGTGGTACCTATTCATCTACTTGCATTTGCATGCTTTCGAATTGCTAGGTTGGCAAGAGCTGGGGCAAGCACGGGAGCACACTCTGTCACACAAGGCTAGGGATTCGAACCTCCAAACTTGTGATCTTCCAATCGACAATCCTGGCTTCTTACCCGCTGAGTCACCACGCCCCTCTTAATTACCATAGAATGCCACAATATATGGAGCTCAACATAATGCAATATAGGCTGTCTTCTTGATTTTAAATACAAATGATAAGTATCTTATTAAACTAATTTCAGATATGGATTTTACTTCTTTTATTATAGCTGAGAACTTTTATTAGATATATATGGCATATTTTTATTTGTACTGGTCTACGACTGTAATAAATTGAATTGAATAGCTGTTCCTAGCACTACACTCTTCTGGAAAGAGAGCTCTGATGTTGCTCTTGGGATCTGTTGGACCCACTCTCCCAGCTTGGGAGTCACAGCCCCAAGTGCTCCTACCACCACTGGGACCACTTTGGCCTTCACTTTCCACATCCTCTCTAGTTCCTCCTTTAGGCCCTGGTACTTCTCCAGCTTCTCATACTCCTTCTTCCTGATGTTGCTGTCACTTGGCACTGCTATATCTATCACTACCACAGTCTTCTGGTCCTTGTCTACTACCACGATGTTTGGTTGATTGGCCAGTACCTACCTGTCTGTCTGGATCTGGAAGTCCCACAGGATCTTAGCCCTGTCATTCTCCACAACCTTCTGTTGAATCTCCCATCTGGACTTGGGAGGGTCTAGTCCATACATTGTTCAGATGTTCCTGGACACAATACCAGCTAGTTGGTGTGTGTGTGTGTGTATGTGTGTGTGTGTATAGGGATGGAGCAACTGTATTTAGTGTTTTTTATAATGTGCCAATGTAATGATTTATAGAAATAATGTGATTTTGGCTTAATATAGAGTAAGGGATTGATTATGGAAAAATTTTGTATATCTTTCCTGTTAAAAGTCAGAAGTCACCACTTCATGTAACTCCTAAAAAAAATTCTCTTGTGCTTTCCATTTTTTAAGTTCTTTCTTTTTTCCTTTGCAGTTTTTTGTTTCTCTGTAGCTTTTATCTTTGTCTGAAACTTAATAAAATTGTTATTAAAAAAAAGAACATGAAGAGAATCCAAAATGAGAAAGCTTATGAGTTAATGGAAATATCCCCAAGGCATTAGGTTTTCTCTTCGTGAATGGAAAGAAGTCACCTATTAGGAATTCAGAATGTAAGTGGTAGATTTTAGCTCATTTTCCATAAAACTAGTCGGTCATTAAGTAAGATGTCCAACTACAAGAGCTTACAAAGAAGTACTACACCATTTCTCTGGAAAAGAGACCAGGAAACTGAACTGGAAAGCATAACACAATTAAACTTTTCTCTTCCACAATCCTTCTACCCTCCAACGTGACACTGAGATTGGCACAAAGAACAGATTGGGAACAGAGATTGGCACAGTGGTCTCTTTTTGACCACGAAATATACAGTAGATATTTCTGCATATGGATGGTCGCATTCCTAATTTCTAATAGTGTAATACAAACAAGATGGGCATAACTCACTTAGAAATAAATGAAGTTGCATTAATAATTCAGTCCATCTAATTCATAGCTTATATGGGCGATGGTGTTTTCTTTTGCAGATGCAGATGATTGTTTCCAGTGTTCAGAGGACCAGTACCCAAATGAAGCTCACAATCTTTGCATTGAAAAACATATAACTTTCTTGTCTTATGAAGAACCATTGGGAATCACTTTGGCCACTGTAGCTCTCTTCTTTTTTGTAAACTCAGCTTTGGTGCTGGGGATCTTCATTAAACAGTGGGACACCCCCATCGTCAAAGACAACAACAGGAACCTCACCTATATTCTTCTCATTGCTCTACTCCTTTCCTTCCTTTGCAGTTTGCTCTTCATTGGAAGACCTGACCAAGTGAAATGTCTCATGCAACAAACTGCTTTTGGCATCATCTTCTCTATAGCCATTTCTTGTATATTGGGGAAAACAACTATTGTTGTTCTTGCTTTCATGGCCACCAAACCAGGATCCCAAATAAAGAAATGGGTGGGGAAAAGGCTGGCCAACACAATTGTTCTGTCTTGCTCCCTGGTGCAAGTCACAATTTGTGTTGTGTGGCTGGCAATTTCTCCCCCATTTCCAGATTCTGACAGTCACTCAATGGCTGAAGAAATTGTCCTAGAATGTAATGAAGGTTCTGCCATCATGTTTTATACTGTCCTTGGCTTTATGGGGTTCTTGACTGCTATCAGCTTCACAGTGGCCTTCCTAGCTAGGAAGTTACCTGACAGCTTCAATGAAGCCAAATTTATCACCTTCAGCATGTTGGTCTTTTGCAGTGTTTGGATATCATTTGTTCCCACCTATCTGAGCACCAAGGGGAAATACATGGTGGCGGTGGAGATCTTCTCTATTTTGGCTTCAGCAGCTGGATTACTGGGCTGCATCTTTTTCCCAAAATGCTACATTATTATTCTGAGGCCTGATTTAAATAGAAAGGAGCAACTTATTAAAAAAAGGTGAATTATGCTTCTGAATCTTATAAACTCTCCTTACTGTAGTGTTTCCTTTTTCTGCTAGACTTCTCAATCTGGGAAAACTGAGCATGAAATTTTTCAAAAATACACAAAATAAATATTTACCTAACTTTGGAATCGGCCTTAGGAGTAATCATTGTATATAAATAAGATGATGTAATGATTTAAATGTGGAAGGTTATATGCATGTCAGCTAATGGAGGATGTCCTGTGGCAATTTTGCACAGCATATTGCTGACCCAATTACTCAGATTTGCTGTAGTCTTGAATCTTCATGGATCTTGGGTAATGCTTTGAAAGAGGCTTAAGGACTAGATGATCGTTATCAAAATCCAATGAGGACCTCTTAGTAAGTTAACTATCATCTAGTTTCCAACTTTATGGGGGAGGAGGTTGTTGAGTATGTAGTGGGGATTCACTTTCAGAGCAGTCTAGAAGAAGCATATTATCTGGGTCCTTTTCAGTCAGAATCCATGCATGGGCATGGGGTGGTAACAGCATTGGACCTGCTACTGGATGAACTTTGTCATGCTGGACAGACGTAATCCACCCCACCTTGTCCTTCTGGACCATTCAGTAACATTAAATATAACCAATATAAAATGTGTTTCAGAGACATCTAGAAGAATGGGGTTTTTAAGGCACTTACCTTCCTTAGTGGGTGGATTCAGTTAATGGTTAGAGGGGGAGGGGAGGCGGAGAGGTCAGTGCAGTAGTCTCTGACTTGTAGGGTAGCAGAAGTTCAAATCTCTCCCCCTTGCTATTTAAAAACTACATAAAGCCTCTGGGAGAGTTATCCATTAGTTTGGGGTATAGTATTATCAATATGCAAATCATTTTTGTTGTTTATTCATTCAGTCGCTTCCGACTTTTCGTGACTTCATGGACCAGCCCACGCAGGAGCTTCCTGTCGGCCGTCACCATCCCCAGCTCCCCCACGGTTGAGTCCGTCATCTCCAGAATATCATCCATCCATCTTGCCCTTGGTCGACCCCTCTTCCTTTAGCCTTCCACTTTCCCTAGAATCAGCTTCTTCTCCAGGGTATCCTGTCTTCTCATTATGTGGCCAAAGTACTTCAGTTTTGCCTTTAATATCATTCCCTCAAGTGAGCAGTCTGGCTTTATTTCCTGGAGTATGGACTGGTTTGATCTTCTTCCATCCAAGGCACTCTCAGAATTTTCCTCCAACACCACAGTTCAAAAGGATCTAACTTCCTCTATCACTCTATTCTCTGAGCCCTTATATGAGAATTGGGGTTATTACTGGAACATTATTTAGGAAAGCAAGATTAGAGGAAATGCCTGCCACTCTGAGGGTGAGCTGCATTGAAGAAATAAAGTATAAACAGAATCTGTTTTTGTTTTGGCCCATCATGTCAACCCTGATTGCCGAAACAAGTCCATATAGTTTTCTTGGAAAGATTTCCAGAAATGGCTGCCAGTACCTTCTCCGTATGGCTGTGAGAGTTGGACCATAAGAAAGGCTGAGTGCCGAAGAATTGATGCTTTCGAACTGTGGTGCTGGAGAAGACTCTTGATAGTCCCTTGGACTGCAAGGAGGTCAAACCAGTGAATCCTAAAGGAAATCAACCCTGAGTGCTCATTGGAAGGACAGATGCTGAAGCTGAAGCTCAAATACTTTGGCCACCTAATTCGAAGAGAGGACTCACTGGAAAAGACCCTGTTGCTGGGAAAGACTGAAGGCAAAAGGAGAAGGGGACGGCAGAGGATGAGATGGTTAGATAGCATCACTGATGTAATGAACATGAATTTGAGTAAACTCCGAGAGACAGTGGAGGACAGGAAGGCCTGGCATGCTATGGTCCATGAGGTCACGAAGAGTTGGACACGACTAAACGACTGAACAACAACAACAAACCTTCTCCTTAGGGCTGAGAAAGAGTGACTGGCCAAAGACATCCAGCTTGCTTCCATGCCTATGGCAGGACTAGAATTCACAGTCTCCCAGCTTCTAATCTAGCACCTTTAACCATTGCATCAAATTGGCTGACAAATATAATCTGTAGGCTCCCCCAAAAATTGAGACTATCTTTGAAGCTGATATTCAAAGGAAAGGTGTTCGCTTCTGAGCAGTTTCTATCCAGAAAGATTTATCATAACAGCAGATGTCATGAATTCCATAAATATATCATAGGTTATGTTTAATTGGGTTAAGGTATTTCATTAATGTACGCCTTACTTACGTTATGGAAAAAACCCAATCCTATTTCTATTTCCTATTGTTTTTGCAGGATCATAAAATATTAATAGTGGATAAATTTAAAGGTTGAATGATGTGGTAGCTCAAGTGAGTCACCAAAAGTGTTAATAAAGTTGTAGCACACATCTCATAATCGATATTGGTTAACAACAATTAAAAATAAATTATTTATATTTTGTAATTATTTACAAATAATTTATAATCTAAATATTATATTATAAATAATAATGCAATTTATACACAGTTTTTAATGAAGGAAAACAAGCACTCTTAACTCTCTTGTAAAAGGAAGGTTATAAAATGTGGGGTTTTCCTGATTACACAAGTTTTCTTGTCTGAGGTTTTTTTACTCAACTCAGTTTAGATCTTGTCCCCAGTGATATTCCCTGTTTACAAGTATAGAACTACACAACTGAATTTTGTTTCTATTCTGTTTTTGACTGTTTTTCTTGATATTTCATAGATATGATCAATTTATTTTCTATTTGTTTTTCTGATCATGTGACTTAGTGTCTTGTTTATTGTCCCTATAGCTACCAAGAGTGCATATTACTTGAACATTTTCCCAAATCCCTTAGTAGTTCTATAGAACATAACAAAGCAATTAGCTAAGATTAAACAGAACTCTATTACTCCATTCACGGTTGGGAGTAGAGATACAGTATGAAACCGTAGCAATCTGATTCTTCACACTGACAACAAGAATATATGCAGGCTATTCTAATCAATGAGTTCTTTTGCTTAGTTTGTGCACAAGGAATTGGTACCTGGGGTATCTTTTCTTTTAAAATATGTTACTGTTCATCGCAATGATGACAGTACTACTGCAGACGTTGTTTGCCATATTCCTGCTATAACCAGTAGTATAGAACTACACAACTGAATTTTGTTTCTATTCTGTTTTTGACTATAGCGTTAAGTTTTTCTTGATATTTCATAGATACGATATGATCAATTTATTTTCTACTTTTTTTCTGATCATGTGACTTAATGTCTTATTTTCCCTATAGCTACCAAGAGTGCATATTACTTGAACATGTTCTCAAATCCCTAAGTAGTTCTATGGAACATAACAAAACAATTAACTAACATTAAAGGGAACTCCATTGCTCCATTCATGGTTGGGAGTAGAGAGATGAAACCATAGCAATCTGATTCTTCACACTGAAAATTCTAGCTTCTGATCAAGCAAGACAACAAGAATATATGCAGGCTATTCTAACCAATGAGTTATTTTGCCTAGTTTGTGCACAAGGAATTGGTACCTGGGGTATCTTTTCTTTTAAAATATGTTACTGTTCATGGCAATGATGACAGTACTACTGCCAGACATTGTTTGCCATATTCCTGCTATAAGCACCACATGTTCTGTGGGCAAGCTTCATCTTCTTAATCATAAATATTATCATTCAGGAGATCTCATCATTGGTGGCATTTTACCACAGTCCTACATGATGTCTGAAACAATAAAGTTTAAAAGGCATCCATCTGAAGAACTGATTTATGATTTCATGTACTCTTTCATATTGCTCTTAAATGTAGCATATCTATATCTACTCCAGCAAAGGAGATCGTTACCTTGTCGTGGTGCTGGAGCTTGAGCACCTCAATGAAACCATGAGCTAAACCGTGAAGGGACACCCAAGACGGGAAGGTCGTGGCAGAGAGGTCAGACTAAATAAGATCCCTGGGGAAGGTAATGGCAACCCACCCCAGTATTCTTGCCATGAAAACTAAATGGATCAGTACAACCAAAGATATGTCGGTATACCATCGGAAGATGGGACTCCCAGGTCGGAAGATGGTCAAAATGCTACTGGGGAGGAACAGAGGATACGTTCAACTAGCCCCATCTATATCTATATTTAACAAAAAAGAGTTCAAAGCTTTCTGTACTATGATAGTTTATTAGAGAATGCAGTACCGAACTGAAAGGAAGCCTAGCTCCCAACTGCCACATTATTCCTGTATTATTATTATTATTGCTATTGTTATTATCATAATAATTATTACTGTATTATCATCAGCAACATGTTTTATTTCTTATCAATCAATCCAGTTATTTTTATTATCCGGTTATTTTATTTTTGCATGCATGAAGGTTCTCACTGGCATTGCTCCCATCAACCTTAACATTTCCCAAGTAGGAGGAGACCAGAGTTTAGCACAGTGACTTTCTTTTAATTAATTCTAACTTTGGAAGTCTATGGATTTCCGTATTTCCTTTATTGCCCATTTTATTTCCTGTGGATCATCAATGATGCATATTATTTTATCGCTGTTTGCATGTAACTGAAAATCAATATTTAAAGTTTTAATGATTGCATAGTAGGAAAGTAGTAGCACTTCTCTGTGCCTGTTTAAAACCATCAGATCTTGTATATCTGCCCTCTTCAGCTTTCATGTGAAATGATTGGCAAACAATGTGGCTGCTTGAAACAGATGTAGACAAATGCTACATCTGTATTCTTACATACTCCAAAGCTGAATCTCATGAAAGGTGAATGAGGAGCTAGAAAGACAGTAATAGAAGTAGGTCTGCTAACTGCCCAGAGAATGCTTATAGTATTGATGACTATTGCTTTCATCAACTCATCTATTCTTTAGTGCAAACTATTCATAATAGCTGAACGGAATTCTAATAGTGAGCTCCATTTGTAGAGAATTTTTCATCCTCTTCATCAGACCACATTTCATTGTCATAGAATTAATGAGAATTCCTGAAATACCTTTGGAAACATTTCAATTCCAGTTGCTACAGAAGTACTGTATTGATTTTCACATTTGTGCATCTTGGTGCTCATGTAGTTTAGAAATTACTGATGTGATTGGTTTGATGTTCAAAAAGTAAACAGGTCAAATCTGAGTGTGAATCTGTTTCTTTGTTTTCCTCTACTGTTACTGTACAATTTATTTTTGGCCATTGTCTTTAGCTGACTTATAAATTGTGTGAAAAGTCCTGTTCCTTAACAAAAGCAGTATGACTTAGAATATACCTCTTACTGCAGGTTTTTCCTACAGAATTACCAACATGTCCTAGCTCTGATTTTTGCTATAAAGGGGATCAATGAACATTCATTCATCTTACCTAACATAACTTTGGGGATTCACGTTGCTGATAGCTATTTCATGGCAAGAGGGACAACCTTTGCTTCAATTGAGCTTCTCTCCACACAGGGCAGATTGATCCCTAACTATAAGTGTGATGTCAAGGACAAGGCGATATCTGTTATTGCAGGACCTAACTCTCACATCTCTTCCTTCATGGCAAACATTCTGAGTGTCTACAAGATGCCCCAGGTAAGTTATGCTTAAGAGAGAGGAAGGAAGGAAGGAAGGAAGGAAGGAAGGAAGGAAGGAAGGAAGGAAGGAAGGAAGGAAGGAAGGAAGGAAGGAAGGAAGGAAGGAATTTTCTCTTTTAGATTAAGTTTTGTGACTTGCAAATTGTAGCAATTTCAAAACACGAATGAAGAGGCAAATTTGTAGGCTTGCCAAAACATGGGGATATTTTTAGTTTATTTATTTTGTGCATGTATTTGATCTATGCCTAAATTTGTATCCAATTCCATATTATACATTCCAATTTCTTGGCTCCTATATGAATTCACTGATATAAAAAATGGGATAGTCTTAACTTGTTTTCAGCATATTTTAATATTAATAGTATTAAGGATTTAGGAACCTGACTTAACCATTCAGGAAATCATAATTTAAGAGCAATTACTTGCTCTTTCCTTCATTGAAAATTGTTGGTACAAATCTTCTACATTAGTTCAAGTAAAAAGACAATAAATTATGTAGTAAAAAGAGAAGAAAAATGCATAATCACTGAAATAATATTTGGTAGAACAGTAATTACTTCCCATTTTGCAACCTTTACTTGATTGTGAAAATCATGGAAAAGGTTAGGAAAGCTAGGATAATTAAAACATAAATGATTATTATTATTTCATAATTATTGATGATGATGATGATGATTCTATGTATCCCTTAAATGCCTATATTTTAACTGTACTAAAGAAGTTGACTTTTAACCATTACTTTTAACCAAGCTATTTAACTGAATTGACTATTGGGGGAGGGGGGCTAGCAACAAAATTATGTCACAACACCATCCCTATAGTTTATATATTTGTGTCAGACATTGGGTTGCAAATATGTAATGGCAGGCTTTGCATCATGATGCCATCATATAGTATGTATGTCTTCAGTTTTTTGGTGTCATGGCTAGCTATGGACAGTTATGATCGGGAATTAATTAGTGCATAGGTAATGAATTCTCTGAAAGAGAGCCAATTTGTTGTAGTGGTAAAGGCTTTAAGCCAGAAATCGGGAGACCGTGGGTTCTGGTCCCTCCTTAGGCACAAAGTCAGCTGGGTGACCTTGGGACAATTCTTCTCTCTCAGAGCTAGAAAGCAAGCAAGGGAAAACCACTTCTGAAATCTTGCCAAGAAGACTGCAGGGATTTGTCCAGTCACCAGGAGTCACCACTGATTTGAAGGTACACACACACACACACACACACACACACAAATCTCCAGGAAGATACTAAGCTGGTAAATCAAACACAAATGGAAGTAGGCATTCATTCCCAAAATTGGGAAAGGAGTACGACAAGGCTGTATATTATCACCCTGCTTATTTAACTTATATGCAGAGTACATCATGAGAAATGCCGGGCTGGATGAATCACAAGCCGGAGTTAAGATTGCCGGGAGAAATATCAACAACCTCAGATATGCAGACGATACCACCCTAATGGCAGAAAGTGAAGAGGAACTAAAGAGCCTCTTGATGAGGGTGAAAGAGGAGAGTGCAAAAGCTGGCTTGAAACTCAACATTAAAAAAACTCAGATCATGGCATCTGGTCCCATCACTTCCTGGCAAATAGAAGGGGAAGAAATGGAAGCAGTGACATATTTTATTTTCTTGGGCTCCAAGATCACCGCAGACGGTGACTGCAGCCATGAAATTAAAAGACGCTTGCTCCTTGGGAGGAAAGCTATGGCAAACCTAGACAGCATATTAAAAAGCAGAGACATCACCTTGCCGACAAAGGTCCGTATAGTTAAAGCTATGGTTTTTCCAGTAGTAATGTATGGCTGTGAGAGTTGGACCATAAGGAAGGCTGAGCGCCGAAGAATTGATGCTTTCGAACTGTGGTGCTGGAGAAGACTCTTGAGAGTCCCTTGGACTGCAAGGAGGTCAAACCAGTCAATCCTAAAGGAAATCAACCCTGAGTGCTCATTGGAAGGACAGGTGCTGAAGCTGAAGCTCAAATACTTTGGCCACCTAATGCGAAGAGAGGACTCACTGGAAAAGACCCTGATGCTGGGAAAGACTGAAGGCAAAAGGAGAAGGGGACGGCAGAGGATGAGATGGTTAGATAGCATCACCGATGTAATGAACATGAATTTGAGTAAACTCCGAGAGACAGTGGAGGACAGGAAGGCCTGGCGTGCTATGGTCCATGAGGTCACGAAGAGTCGGACACGACTAAACGACTGAACAACAACAACATTCATTCCCAAAATGGTGATAAGAGTACTGAGGGACAAGACAGGGTAGAATCACACTCGCAAACTGCAAGATTTTCCCTTCAGAGAAAATTATCCCCATCTGGAGGGAGGAATGTCTGCTTCTAATTGGTTAAGAAACTTCCCCAACCACCAAACCATCTGACTTGTCTGGATTTACTGTAGTTTCAGCCTTTTGCTCCTCATCTAGTCCTCAGTCTAGTGTAGACAGGAGAAAATTAAGAAGCCTGGCACAACTAACAAAATGGAAAGGATAAATGGAAAGGATATTTCCATCCCGGGTGAAGTAAGTGATGCAGTTGCCACCCTATCTCAGTGTCTGGAGGCTGTGGGGGCCTGGATGGGGAACAACAGGCTTCGACTGAACCCTAGTAAGATGGAGTGGCTGTGGATTGATGGCCGCTCGGGTTCTAGGAAGCTGTCATCTTTGGCTCTAGAGGGGGTTGCACTACCCCATTCGGAGCCAGTGCGGAATCTGGGGGTTCTCCTGGACTCACGACTCCTGCTGGAAGAGCAGGTGGCAGTCGTGGCCAGGAGGGCCTTTGCACAACTTCAGATTGTGCACCAGTTACGCCCTTTCCTGGACCGAGATGCCCTCCGAACAGTCACTCATGCTCTTGTCATCTCCCACATAGACTATTGTAATGCGCTCTACATGGGGCTACCCTTGAGGAGTATCCGGAAGCTTCAACTGGTCCAGAATGTGGCTGCATGGACAATTACTGGGGCCAGAAGATCGGCCTATGTGACACTGTTGTTACACGAGCTGCATTGGGTACCAGTTTGCTTCCGGATACAATTCAAGGTGTTGGTTATCATCTTTAAAGCCCTACATGGCATAGGACCAGGTTACCTGACAAACCATCTCATCCCCAGAACATCGACCCCTCCCACCCATTCAGCGAGAGAGGGCTTGCTGCGGACCCCAACGATTAAAGAGTTCCATCTAGTGGGGTCCAGGAAGCGGGCCTTCTCTGCAGTTGCCCCTGCCCTTTGGAATATCTTACCCCCGGAGCTGAGTCTGATTTCCTCGCTCCCAGCCTTCCGGAAAGGCTTAAAGACCTGGTTTTGCCGTCTTGCCTGGGAGGGAAATGCCAACAGTTCCTCTTGGGGATGGCTGGTCCCTTGAAGCCTCTCAGTATCCTATTTTTAACATTTTACCCTTGGAACTATATTATGTACTGTTGTAATTTTATATTTCTTTTAATTCTATTTTATTGTGCACCGCCCAGGGTCCCCGCTGGGGGAGATGGACGGTAATATAAATTTAATAAAATAAATAAATAAATAGATCCAGATGTTATCTGCCTGAAGGTGTTATCTACATGAAGGTGGCACCCAATCTCAAAAACTCTGATGATCACTCCCAGTGACTTCATAGACATGTTGAAAATGTACTGTTAGCTTCTCATGTAAGTAAGTTGTACCAATCGAAGAGAAGTTGTAAGTTGTCTTGCTGTGAGGCTAATCCACAAAATCCCTTTGCCTTAAGGGAATACTATCAAGTGGACAATTTGGGTGGTTATATGGTCAACCCTTGAACCTGAAAACCTTCTTCAAACAGTTGATACCTCCCACTGCTGAAGGAGGCATTAATGACTTGCCTCAACTGATTCCTTCCAGCTATTACCAGGCAAAAGGGATCTGGATCTTGAACATTTCCAAGCATCCTGCCTGCATCCACAAGAAGACAGGTTGAAACTGGTCCAACAATGCAAGATCTGACTCCTGCCAATCACCATCAGTAATGCTGTCATCAATCTGGGGGAGGATATGAGCAACATTAGCAGCTGCAATTCACTGCTGGTGGTTGAAGAAGAACATCTGTAATCTTATCAAGCTGTGCCAGCCCCCAAACAACCCAGCAAAGCTCCATTGGATGATTTTCAGCAGATGCAATAGAGGCAGAGAAAAATCTATTTCTCTCCTTCACTGCTACAATATGGAAATTCTAATGTGCTCTAAGGTTCTTTGGGTCATACTCACTTTTAGATTTATGCTACTCACATTGTAGATGCCAGCCAACACATTTCAGTGCTTGCAGTTCCTCAAGGAACTAATGTGATCTATGGGCTTAGCACAGAAACTAAGGTCACTTGGGAACCAAATGATGGAGAGCCTGGATCCGCTGATGATTCCATTCAGTCACCAGGAATAGCATATAAACCGCCCAGAGTCCCCTCTGTGGGGGGAGATGGGCGGTGATATAAGTATGATAAATAAATAAAATAAATAAATAAATAAAAGCAAGCCTACCCACTAGACGATTTTGTAATTCCACTTGATCCAGAAGGTGCCATGGTTGGAAAACTGGCCAAGCACCCATGAAGGAAGGGACAGTGCCAATAACTACAACATGACTAGGTAGTAACCAGCACAAGACAAAGGAGGCACTGCTGGCTTCCCCAGCCATAGATCATGACCGTTAGTTCAAAAGTCCCAGGTCAGAGCATGTTCTGCCTGATAAGTGGAGACAGTTATTATCTGAGACAGGGCAATGGAACTCATGATGGCCACAAGTTCCTGAGCTGCTGCAGAATGACTGAATTCAGCATGAATGTTACTTCTCTGAGAACTAAAAGCCTCAGGACACCAAAATGGACAAGAGGCTCAATGTTTTTGTATGAGATAGTCTAGGAGTTCTCTTAGTTACAAAAGAGATCCTGGTGGGTAGGGCAGGAGAGAATACAGTATATTTTCTAATTTTCTAATATTCTTGCCATTTACTCTTATATCAGACATCATGGAAACTAAAAGGCAGATATTTAAATAAAATAGGTTAAGAAGTAATGGAGTATTTATATCAGCTTAGTATGAACCAGAAAAGGGACCTATGGCCATGTACAACTTGTTGGATCACAATTTCCATCAAGATTAATTATTGGAGGACCTGGCTTTAAGGACTGAAATTTATGCAAAACTGTGTATGAAATAACACATTGATTTGTATTTTACTTTATCATTTTGGGTACATGTGCCATGAAATTATCTTCGAACATAAAGCAATGATGTTGCATTAATTTTATATTACCATGCTTTGATTTTTTAACTTTCTTTGCTAGGAACTATAAGCAGGAAGCCAGATGAAGGATAAGCTAATTAGTGTTCCATTAGTCAGGGCCAATCAGACTTAACAAAATGTGGACCATTTTCACTATAACATTTTTTGAATCAAGAATTCAGAATTTATTTCTTAAATCCTAAATCTATGGCTTTGTAATTATCTCCACTGTTAGACATTGGTGAAAAAAAATGAACATCAGTTAATTCTGGGCTGGACATGTGTTGAAGTTTAATTGCAAATATTGTAACTCAAACATACTGTATATATTTAGGAAAGACATGAGTATTGCATTTTGGAAATCCAGCATTTCTTTAATTCATTTTCCTAGCTCATATATGGACCTGCTCCAAAAACAGAAGACAATGTACATGCTGTTTTCTTTCATCAGTTTTTCCCAAATGAGAACACTGAGATTAAAGGAATTCTCCAGTTGCTGTTGTATTTAAAGTGGACATGGATTGGGCTGGTTTTTCAACAAACTGAGAGTGGAGAGAGATTTGTACATAATGCCATCACTATGTTTCCAGAGAAAGGTGTGTGCTTTGACTTCATGGAACAGTTGGCCATGGAGACATTTTCTGACAACATTTTAGTTACATTTAATGGATTGATTAAAATGTACATGGTTATCATGAACAGCACTTCCAATGTTGTGATCTTACATTGTGAAAACCAGGTCACAGTCATTTTTAGAATGTTCCCCTATGCTTCAGAATTTGAAAACATACCAATAAAGAAAAAAGATAAAGTTTGGATAATGACAGCCCAGATGGAGTTCACATCACTTTCCTTTCAAAGAATGCGAGGGATGGATTTCTTCCATGGTGCTATATCTTTTGCAGTGTCCTCCAAGGAGATATCTGGGTTCAAAAAATTCTTACAAATGAGAAACCCTACTTCAGAAAAGGAAGACCATTTAATAAGATTGTTCTGGGAACAGGCATTTGCATGTTCTTTCCCTAAAGACATATTGGATGAGGACATTGGAGTAGTATGCACTGGAGAAGAGAAGTTGGAGACTCTTCCTAATGCTGTTTTTGATACCACCATGACTGGGCAGAGTTTTAGCATCTATAATGCAGTTTATGCTGTGGCAAATGCTTTGCAAGCCAGGCTTTCCCCCAGATTCAAATATAAAGTGAGGGCAGCTGGTGGAAGACTACTGATTCTGAATCAACAGGCCTGGCAGGTACATATATCTTCCTGATCTTCCTCTTCTGATGAAATGAACCATTGACATGGGGACATAGCCAATGAGAGATTGAAATAGTGGTATGCAGGTCTCTTCCTATTCTAGTATCCCCATAGTTTTATGAATTACATTTAATTTTACAATGATATGTGTGTCATCACAACAATGTGGAGTAGGCATATATAAATTAAACCAGCTCTGATTTAATTAATGGATTTGATTGGAACAATTGGTTTGACTTGATCTGTGATTCAGTATGAAGTATTTTCTTGTTCTGAATGATTACACTGATTAAAGTGTAAATTTAATGAGTAACTGAGTAAATGAAATTTGATGAAACAGTATCAAATTACTATAAAACTACACAATAATAATAAAACAATAAAAAGATAATTCTAGTAATGTAAAATATTAGTAGTATATGTGTATTCATCCATATGAATTGCTTTGCTTTGACTTCCTTCTATTTAGCTCCATCATTATCTGAGAACCCTCTCGTTTAACAACAGTGCTGGAGAGAAAATTTTCTTTAATGAAAATGGGGAATTAGAAACTGGATTTGATATCATCAACTGGATCACATTCCCAAACCAGACTTTCCTTAATGTCAAAGTTGGAAGGATAGACTCCACAGCTTCCCCAGATAAGCTGTTCACCATTTCTATTGAGAACATCATCTGGCCAAGTGAGTTTAGCAAGGTATCTCCTGCTCACTTTTCAAATTGTATAAAATAATCCCACCCCTTTTTAAATCATGTATTTCTTCATATAGATTGTGTCTTTGTTCATATAGTAGAGTCTTCCAAGAAAAATAACTGTGAATAGATCCTATCCTACACTGAGTCATTAGTGTTAAATCTGAGACCTACTAACATTTCTAGATTGGCTACATAAGAAACTGTCTCTGAGATTGCATTTAAGTAAATTAAAATAGATATAATTTAATAATTAACCATGTTTAAACATAGACAGGGCTGAAGCTGTATAGGTCTATGTGCTGAGAGAATTCCACAGTTGGCTGGGGTACATCTGAACAGACCCTGAGTTCAATTCTCAATAACGATATTGATTTACTCAAGCTGGATGCCCAGATTCTATATTAGCTTAAATTTTGTTATCTTGGTGTGTGTGTGTATGTGTGTGTGTGTGTGTGTGTGTCCGTTTTAGAGCACAGCATAGAGTCATCTTTAGTTATTCTACTGTGAAAGTAGTTATTTCCTTCTTCTGGCAATGCAGTTTGACACTTGTCTGTCTAGTAAAGATGCTGAGGGGCTGAGAATTTCTGAGCTTTGACTAGCTGCTTGAAGCTGCTGTAGGCATGCACTTTTCCCATCTGGTTGCCTGTGACCAACCAACCAACCTACCTACCTACCTACCTACCTACCTCCCCATTGGAATATCAATATCCAAGCAGCTTGATATACCTATCAGGTATAATTTTGTTTGTTTTCTGTGTATTGCTCTCTGTGTGTTTAACATAGGGATACTGATTTTCCAATCTTTCTTTGCATCCTTTTGCTGGGAGGAACCACCACCATACCACTTTTACTCTTTGGTGTGAGTGCATGATTTATGTGTGAATATACAGTATGTGTGTGCATTTGTGTGAGCTGGGAAGAACATAAAGATAGGAAAGCATGGGCAACACATATGTACATACAAAAATGTGGAATTGGAGTGGGAGAGAGATATTATTTGCCTAACCCACCATTTGCATAGTATTAGAAATAATAATAATAATAATAATAATAATAATAATAATGTTCATTTAGCCATCTCTTCCATGGAACTAAAACACATATCTCTCTGGGGAAACAAAGTAATTTCCATTGCATTAGAGTTTAGTGAAATGTTTCAGTAACATGCATTTTCTTGCATCTCTCGTGTTCAGTATAGGCACATGCAGTACCTTCTCTAATGAGCAAGTCATGATCTTATAAAGGTTACAGTTTTCTTCCAAGAATTAGAAATGGTTTGCTGTTGCCTTCTGGGTTAGATATTACACTTCCTTCTCCCAAGTGTGTTGATTTCCATCTGCCATCATTTGAATAATCTTAGTTTCATCCCTCATCTTTTAACATTAGGAATGATTGCTTCAGAAATATAATTCTCAGGGGGTATTGGACAAATCTTTTCCCTCTCAGATCAAGGCAAATACCCACCAAGGTGACTAGCTGGTCTAACAGGTGACTCAACAAGTCTTGGCAGTAAATCACAAGTTCTCAAAGCTTTGAGTACAATAGTTGATTGCCCACCACAGTGCAAAGAACACAGAAAGAGATATGCCTATGCTGCAGGAGGATTCTTCCTCCACCATCACCTCTCCTGCTTCCAAATTAACAGATACTTGGTGGGTCACTTTGTATTTTGAAAAACAGGAAGGAACTTATTCCAGCCTTTCCAGCCTCAGCCCTAACTCCATATTACAAGATATTCCATTGTTGGCACTAAGAAAATGCAGAGAAGATTAAAGTATCAGCAAGATTTGATTTTCCCTTACAAGCTAGAGAGATACTGTATGATCCATCTGAGTCACCATAGTTAAATCAGTCTGATAATAGAAGAGAACTCAGCCTTCATGATTAGGCTTTCACACAACTTTGAACTTTGTGAATATCTGTCAGGAAACATATTCACTAATGTTCACTGATGGTCCCATAAAAAGTGCTAATGGGACACAATGTGACTTTGATATGGGGTCATTATTCCTTTAAATATTTAAAATATGTAAAAGATTTGCTCAATAGAAATGCATACCAAATGTTTTTCAAAAAGGTATGCTATTTTGTTCAGTGATCAAGCATTAACTTTATACTAGCATAGTTACAGAGAAATGCAGATCTATGAAACAACAACAACAACAACAACATTCTGGTTTTATTTCTTAACAGACACTACCCCTTTCTGTGTGCAATGACAATTGCTATTCAGGTTATAGCAAGTTTAAAATAGAAGGTAAACCATTTTGCTGCTATGATTGCCTTCCATGTGCAAAAGGGAAGATTTCAAACAAGACGGGTAAGAGGTTTCATCTGTAGATTTGTTTATATGTATTGTGAGCGAAGCACTAATCTTTAAACTAGAAGTGTGCAGTTTTTAGCTCTGAAGTGGGAAATGTGCTACATTATCTGGAATCAGTATCTATCTGTGGCACCTTAAAGAAGCCATGCCTTTGCTTGGGGTCACACAATAGCTGTGCAGTTCTCCCCCTCCCCGAAAATGTCTGAATTTAGAAGAGGGTAAGGAGGCAATAGCAGGATGCCCATTCCTATGATACCATTCCATCAACCAACATGTTCTTCTGACCTTTAGAAATAGAAAATAGAAACATTTTTACCCAGCGATGAACTTTATTTAATCAATTTGTAAAGCCACCCATCTCAAAAAGTGACTCTAGGCAGTGAACAAAAACAAATAGAATGAAAAAAATTACATCCCAAATACAAAAATTAAAATACATAGCAGCCAAGAAAAACAACACAGTCAACACAGTCACCAACAGTACCTAGTGAACACAATGATTTTTATTTTAAAATAGTTAATGTCCATCTTTTCTTCTTTACACTATGATGCTAGGACCTCTAGGCTCTGTCAAAGGCTGATTTTATCTAGGATAAAATGACTGCATCATTGACATAGAGGAAAATGTATGTCTGCTTATTGGCCAATACATTTAAATATCAAGACCAGTCCAAGCGCCACCAAATAAACACACACACACACACACATGCACACACACATGGGTGCATGGGTACATTCACATAGACTTTGTCATTCTTAAAATACTCCAGAATAAATAAAATTGATATAAATTAAGGAACTAATGAAATCAAATCAACTCATTTTCAGCCCATCTAACTCATATAATTGCTATATTTGAAGCACAATCCTTTTCTTTTTCAGATGCAGATGACTGTTCCCAATGTTCAGTCAATCAATACCCAAACAAAGCTCAAAATATTTGCATTCCAAAATGGATCATATTTTTGTCTTACAAAGAACCCTTGGGAATCACCTTGACCAGTGCTGCTTTCTTCTTTTCTTTCATCTCAGCTGTGGTGCTGGGGATCTTCATTAAACACCGTGACACTCCCATCATCAAAGCCAACAACAGGAACCTCACTTATATTCTTGTCCTTGCTCTCCTGCTCTCTTTCCTTTGCACTTTGCTTTTCATTGGGCAACCGGACCAAGTGAAATGTCTCATGAGACAAACTACTTTTAGCATTATCTTCTCTCTAGCCCTTTCTTGTATATTGGGTAAAACAACCATTGTTGTTCTTGCTTTCATGGCCACCAAGCCAGGATCCCAAATAAGGAAATGGGTGGGGAAAAGGCTGGCTATCTCTATTGCCCTTTCTTGCTCCCTGGTACAAACCACAATTTGTGTTGTGTGGCTTACAATTTCTCCCCCATTCCCAGATTCTGACATGTACTCCATGGCTGAAGAAATTGTCCTGCAGTGTAATGAAGGTTCAAACAATATGTTTTATATTGTCCTTAGTTTTTTGGGGTTCTTGACTTCTATCAGTTTCACGGTGGCTTTCCTAGCTAGGAAGCTACCAGACAGCTTCAATGAAGCCAAATTTATCACCTTCAGCATGTTGGTCTTTTGTAGTGTCTGGATATCATTTGTTCCCACCTATCTGAGCACCAAGGGCAAATACACGGTAGCTGTGGAGATCTTCTCCATTTTGGCTTCTGCAGCTGGCTTATTGTGTTGCATCTTTTTCCCCAAATGTTACATTATTGTGCTGCGGCCTGATTTGAACAAAAAGGAACAGCTGATAAAGAGATAAAAGTGAATTATATTTTCTATTTTTATGGAGTCTTTTTTTGCTTATCTATTTGCTACAATAGAGCTTTATTTTCTTCTTCTGGAAGACAGGCTAAAATTTCACAGCCAAACATAACATGTAGGACTGGTCCTGGTGTTCTCTAAGTCCTGAAATTAGCAACATTTATGTGAAAGGTCTGGCCCTGTTTACTCAATAAAAAGGTTTACTGAAATTTTTGACATATTGCTGTGAAAAAGAAATTTCAAATGAAGAACCTACCACTAAGAAAGAGCCATAGCTTCATTATGAATTATTTGGATTTCTGATCTTTTAAAATGTGGTGCCAATTGGTTATTCCACAAGACGCACAAAGAAACCTTGACCAACAGAACAGCCTGCAGGAAAACCATGTTTATAAACTAGAAAAATATTCTGGACAATAAATGTGTAAGAATGTTCTTTCTGTCTTTGTAATGACAGACAGGTCTTATGTGCCCTTAACTGCAGAAATATACCCTGAATTCACATTCACCAAGGCTTTACAATACATTTGTATACCATCTTCAATCAACAGAAAAATACTGTGTCCCTTCTATTTACCTGAGCTTCAGTTTAATTTAATTCTGTTTCATCATTAATTGTTTGGCAGAGGATGCCCAGACATTTCACCAGACTTGGTCTTCAATTAAAACCATCATATGGGTGGGACTATCCTGGGGTTTTCTACTTCTTACAATGTGTATAACCTTTTGTGTAGCAAGCATGAGCTGAAGAATTATTTATGCGGTACACATATACGGTACTATGAAATATTAATAAACTTTAAAAAATTCTGCTCTAAGTGGAGGTATTGGTAAATAATATTTATATCAACCAAATTTATTTGGGTATACTTCTAAAGATTAAATCATTTCCTTTTAGAGCAGCTGAAGAGAAAGAGATCCAAAATGATTCAGCTTTGATGGGAGAATATGAAAGACATTTCATTTGGAGAAGGGAAGGGAAGGGAAGGGAAGGGGAGGGGAGGGGAGGGGAGGGGAGGGGAGGGGAGGGGAGGGGATGGGGAGGGGAAGGAAGTGGAGGGAAAACAAGACAAGACAAGACAAGACAAGACAAGACAAGACAAGACTAGACTAGACTAGACTAGACTAGACTAGACTAGACTAGACTAGACTAGACTAGACTAGACTATAATGCAGGAACAAAGAAACTTAACATCCTTTCAAATGCAACAGGATATTCTAGCATTCCAATGCTACAGAAGGCTTTACTGGAGAAACACCACTGGATGTGTCATGGCCCAGGACTCAGACTCTGACTCTGAAGAAGCTGCTCCAGCTGCACTACTGGAATGTCAGCCTCAGGAGACACCAAACAGGAATCACCTGAGGCTAATCAAACACAGGCACCATCAGAACAGCTGGAGGAGTCAGATGATGACATATGGCCTCCAAGCCCTTGGACTAGGCTAGTAGAGCAGAGCAAAGACACTTAGTGAGGCTCCTTGCCAAGCAAGGCAGCTATCTTAATTATACAGGCAGCCCTGACCTGTGTTTCTTCATTGGAAACAACCATCTGATCTGCTCTGGCATGTGGTTCCTGTGAATGCTACTTGTGAGTGCTTAAACTCTGACTTGAAGATTGGCAGACAAACCTGACGTGGCTGTCTGAAATTTGGACTGGATTTGGACGTCTCTTCTGTGAGTTCCTGTTGAAAGTGAAGCTACCCAGGCAAGCTTTCTTTCCTAGAGATTCTGTTTTGATTTACATTCCTTTCCTTGTCTGCTGGTTATCTACTCACCCTTGAGCAAATTGCTATTCTCACCTAGTAACTGTGTGTGTGAGAGAGAGAGGGAGAGGGGGATGGGGAGAGACAGAGAGGGAGGGAGGGGTGGAGGTGATTTTGAAACCTGGAACAGGACAGGATTCATTCTCTTGCAATACACTAGAAAATTGAAGGGAGAAATCAATAGTAATATTCATAATGGTAGTAATCATTAAATAAGAGGGACTGATAATTGTAGAAAAAGAAGAAGGATTTGGATGAGAGGTAAGTGTTAGGTAGGGGATCAAGTCACATATAACTTCCCCCCTCTTAATTGACTGAGGTTGTGTGTAAGAATAACTGTATCTCTCATTCCAATAAGCTGGAAAAAGAAAAGAAGAAAAACTTCATTATGTTATTAATGGGACGATGAGGAGGGTGAAGATGTAGAGAACATCAGGGTGAAGATAAGATTACAAAAAGGTTTACCAAATTCAGGCCACAGTTGGAAATCAATCATTCCATTTTGCTATTCATCCCCAAGTAGTAAAAGCAATCTCTAATGTGTAAGAAGTACTGTATTCTTACATCCCATTATCTGCTTCAAAAGTGTATTTTCTGACTTCTGGTGGAGAAGGATGGTGGCTGGACAGGCTTAAGGCAAGCCCCGTGAAAAATATTTACATCCACGTAGCATTGAGCCGGTTCCGCGAAGTTAAAAAACGAGCAGACGACGGCAGAGAAGCGGAGATTTGGCTCCTCTGAAAGAGATTTCCTGCGCCTTTGGAGGCAAGCGAGTCAAGTGTTTTGTTCGTGACTCGCGGAGAGAAGATCGAGCCAGGAAGCCAGGAAAGTGAAAGCTGGAGCCGCGTGGCATAATCTTTGAAATAGACAAATGCCACAGTTGTCTCCACAAATACAAGACTCAAGTTTTCAGCTAAAATAAAGGAAAAAGCGAAGCGTTTCTAAACGAAGAACAAAACATTGAACTTTTGGTGAGAAGGAAGATACTTCCCATATTCAAAGACTTTATAAAACAAGACTGAATTAATTAATAATTTAATGAGGCCATTTTGTTAACTGTAAAACTTTAAGTGTTAAATCAATTTACTTTATAAACTATATGGTATATACTTTAGCTAACATAGAAGTGATTAATTAAATATATATATTTTTATAAGTAAATATTAAGGTATTTAACTTAAACTTAAGTATATTTAAAAATAGAAACATTGTGATGTTAGAGTGTAACTGAAACAACATGAATGTATATAGGTAAGTAAGTAAGCTAAAAATTAAGTTATTAAGCATAAGTAATTGAAGTAATTGAAGAAAAAAGACAATATGAATACAAGAAGGCAAATAAGAAGAGGCTCAGAAACAGGAGAAGGGGAATGGTTAAAATCATTATTTGAAGATTTTACAATTAAAACAACACAAACCATAACCCAAACAGTGACACGTGTGTTAGAAGAAAAATTAGAGGGCTTAGAAAATAGACTTTAACAGAAACTGGTACAGATAGATAAAAGGTTAAAGGAAGAAATCCAAGAAGTGAAGAAACAGGTTGATAAATGTGAGGAGAGTAATGATAAAGAGGGTGAACGTATAACCTTATTGGAATTAAAAGAAAAAGAACACTATATTAGGTTGAGAGGAGTATCTGAAGAGAAAGAGGATAATGTAAGAGAGATAATAATACAAATGCTGGCAAACTTAATAGATTGGGAAGAATAGAGAGTAGAAGAAGAAATAGAGAAAATGTATAGGATAAACTCAAAATATGCTACTATGTACAAAAAAACCTAGAGATATATTAATAGAATTTTCAAAAAATTTTTTAAGAGATATGGTAATTCAAGCATCTTACAATAAGAAGATTGAGATAGAAGGAAAGGACATAACTATTTTTAAAGAGATCCCAGCAAAAATATTAAAGAAAAGAGAGGAATACAGATTTCTCACTGAAACTTTAAGAAAAAACAATATTACCTTCAGATGGGAAGCCCTGGAAGGACTCAGTTTAACATTTAAAGGACATAGATTCAAATTAAATTCAATAGCAAAAGCTAAAGATTTACTTAAAAGGTTTGAAAAAGATCTAACCTGTTCCAAAGAGCAAAGACAAGGAGAAAAAAAATATCTAAACCAAGAAGAGGGAGAAATATCCAATCCTAAGGAAATTTCATCACTCTTAGTAAATGAGTGAACTTAAAAGTATCACATGGAATATAAATGGAGCTAACTCTCCAGTCAAAAGAAAAAGGATTTTCCAATTTTTAAATAAAATAAATTAGATATTACATGTCTCCAAGAAACTCATATAAAAAAAACCAGAAACAAATTATTTAATTAGTAAAAGACTTGGAATACAATTTGTAACAGCAAATGAAAAGAAAAATGGAGTAGCCATATATATAAAACCTTTCTTAAAACCTAGATTAATACAAAAAGATGACATTGGGAGATATATAATAGTGGAAGTTGAAATTCAAAATTCTAAACTATTAATAATAGGCATATATGCCCCAAATAATAATAATAAAAAAAATATAAAGACTTATCAAATGTCCTTTCAGAATTCACAAAAAATAATTGGATAATAATGGGAGATTGGAATGGGGTAGTTCTACCAAAAATTGATAGAGAATCACAACATCAAATTAATAGCAATCAAGGCAAATTGCCTAGAGAATTTTTTGAAATGGCCAAAGACTTAACATTTATTCCAATAGGTACAAATCATTCTCTAGGATAGACATGATTTGGATCTCAAAGAATTTAGAAAATAAAATTAAAGAAACATCAATTCTACCAAGAACTCTAACCCATAACCTGGTTCAAATAATTTTGAATATAAACCCAAGAAATTATAGATGGAGATTGAACGAAAATATTTTTAAAAATAAAGAAAATTTAGAGGAATTAAAAAAGAAACTACAAGAATTTTTCCATTGGAACCTAGATAAAGGGGTCAATTTAGAAACAGTATGGGACTCAAGCAAAGCTTCCATGAGAAGACATTTTATATCTCTCAATAACTACCAAAAAAGAGTAGCAGAAAAAAAATTACAAACAATGATGGATCAAATTAAAGAAAAAGATCTTCAAAATAAAAACAGAAAAGAAGAAATATTATATCAAATTAAACTACTACAACTTCAATTAAAAGTTCTTATGACAGAAGACATTGATAGAAAACTGAAATATATTAAACTAAGAAATTTTGTACACACAAATAAACCAGGTAGATGGTTAGCCTATAAATTAAGAAAAGAAAGGGAAAAAAGAATAATTACTTAAATTAGAGAAAACAATGTTGATTTAATTCATAATGAGAAAATTAAAAAAAGCCTTCTATACTTACTATACAAAATTTTACAAAAAACAACAAGTACCACTGGACAAAATTGAAAAATATATCCAGGAATGTAATTTAGAAAAATTATCTAATGAACAAAAAGATATAACAAACAATCTAATTATGAAACATTGAAAATTGAAAATAGGTAAGACCCCAGGTTCTCCGCTGGTTATTATAAACATTTTCAAGAACAACTTACAGAACCACTTAAAAAAATATTCAATTCAACATTGGAAGGAAACAAAATACCACAATCATGGACAGAAGCAAAGATGACCCTAATTCCAAAAGATAATCAAGATTTAACGGAATGCCAAAATTACAGACCAATTTCTCTATTAAACAACAATGATAAAATATTTACTATTATTCTGGCAGAAAGATTAAAAGAAATTCTACAGAATTTAATAAATTTGGACCAAAATTGATTTCTTCCTAATAGGCAAATAAAAGCTTACGTACTGTAATAAATTTAGTAGAATATGCTCACATACACAATGAAAAACCTATAATGCTTTTATTTCTAGATGCCGAAAAAGCTTTTGACAATGTGAATTGGGACTTTATAAATAAAATATTAGAATATAGAAATTTTGGAGATAGGTTTATAAAAGCAATCCAAGCTATTTATAAACTACAAAAAGCTAAAATTATAGTAAATGAAGAAGAAACTCAAGAATGTAATATAGAGAAAGGCACTTGACAAGGATGTCCACTCTCACCATTAATATTTATATTGGTGTTGGAAGGCCAATTAGAAGAAATCAGAAAAGACGATAACTTAGAAATAATTAAAATAAAACAAGAAACGTATAAATTAAAAGCATTCACAGAAGATTTGATTATACCATTACAAAATCCTGTAGATTCAATAGATAATTTAAATAAAAAATTACAGGAATATGGAGAGTTAGCAGGATTTAAAATAAACAAACAAAAGACCAAGATGGTGTCAGGGAGATAACGGGCAGCGATGGAAGGGAAGCGCATGTGTAGTACTGAGACTTTAGCCTTCCCTCCCAAACGTCTCAAGAAAGCCCCACCCTAGATTCTGAACTCTGTCTCTGGGTTTCCTCAAGCCGATTTAGTTTAGCTGGATTTCTGTTAGCAAGACCTTAATAAACACTAGAGACTGGATTCCAAGACTCAGCGTGTTATTTCTACACTCATAATCAGGACAGATGATAAATCTAAATATGACAAAAGAAGATCAAATTAAATTAGAACAAAAAACAGGCTTTCAAAATGTAAAACAAATAAAATATTTAGGAATACAGATAACTCCCAAAAATATAGATTTGTATCAAAATAATTATATCACAACATGGAAAGAAATTATAAAAGATTTAGAGAAATGGGAACCACTACATTCATCTTTATTGGGTAGAATTGCTACAATTAAAATGAATGTTTTACCAAGAATTTTGTATTTATTCCAAACAATTCCAATAACAATAACCAACCAACCAAACATTTTCAAAATGGCAAAGGGATATAGTAAAATTTGTATGACAAGGAAAAAAACCTAGAATAAGATTAAAATATTTACAAGATTCAAAAGAAAGAGGAGGATTGGGATTGCCAGATTTAAAATTATATTATGAAACTTGTGGCTTAGTATGCCTGAAAGATTGGATAACATTGGAGAATACAAAATTATTAAATTTAGAAGGACATGATAATAGATTTGGCATGGCATGGATATTTATGGTATAATAAAAGTAAAGTTAATAAGGCATTTAACAACCATATTATTAGAAGATCATTATTAAAAATTTGGAATAAATACAAAAAAATTATAGTACCTACTCTTCCGCTATGGATATCTTCACAGGAGGCATTTGCCAGAAGGGAACTAGGTAACAAAAAATGGCTGAGATATAAAAATTTACTCAAATTTCTTGGAAATAATTGTGAATTTAAAACAAGGGAGGAATTGGAAAAAGAAGGTCCTTTAGGACAATTTAGAACAATTCAAATCAGATTTAAAAATTTATAAATTTTTGAAACTTGCAAATAATTGGGATAATATATTAAGGAGTGAAAATGATCATTTAATCTCAAAAAGGTATAAAAATTATTAGAAACAAAAACCAATGAAATAAAAACAAAAAAATATATGCTAAGATGGGAAGAAAATTTGGGACATGAGATTATATATGATGATTGGCAAAATATATGGACTAAAAATATTAAATTTACTTTGAGCAATAATTTAAAGGAAAATATGTATAAGATGCCCCTTCATGGATCACTGCCTTGTTGTGGTGAAGGGGCTTGTGTAACTCAATGAAGTCAGGTGAAGACGAACAGGTCATGACGGAGAGTTCTGACAAAATGTGGTCCACTGGAAGAGGAAATGGCAAACCACTCCAGTATCCTTGCCAAGAAAACCCACGGACAGTATCAAAAGGCTAAAAGATATGATGCCGGAAGATGAGCCCCTCAGGTCGGAAGGTGTCCAAAATGCTACTGGGGAAGAGCGGAGGGCAATTCCGAGTAGCTCCAGAAAGAGTGAAGCGGCTGGGCCAAAGCCGAAAGGACGCTCAGCTGTGGATGTGTCTGGAAGTGGAAGGAAAGTCTGATGCTGTAAAGAACAATATTGCATAGGAACTTGGAATGTAAGATCTATGAATCAAGGTAAGCTGGAGGTGGTCAAACATGAGATGACAAGATTGAACATCGACATCTTGGGAATCAGCGAACTAAAATGGACAGGAATGGGCGAATTTTATTCAGGAGACGATTATATATACTACTGTGGGCAAGAATCCCTTAGAAGAAATTGAGTAGCTCTCATAGTCAATAAAAGAGTGGGAAAGTCAGTACTGGGGTACAACCTCAAAAACGACAGAATGATCTCAGTCCGAATCGAAGGCAAACCATTCAACATCACAGTGATCCAAGTCTATGCCCCAACCACTGATGCTGAAGAAGCTGAAGTTGACCGGTTATATGAAGACCTACAACACCTTCTAGAACTAACACCGAAAACAGATGTCCTTTTCATGATAGGGGACTGGAATGCTAAAGTAGGAAGTCAAAAAATAACCGGAATAACAGGCAAGTTTGGCCTCGGAGTACAAAATGAAGCAGGGCAAAGGCTAGTAGAGTTTTGTCAAGAGAACACGCTGGTCATAGCAAACACTCTTTTCCAACAACACAAGAGACGACTCTACACATGGACATCACCAGATGGTCAATACCGAAATCAGATTGATTATATACTTTGCAGCCAAAGATGGAGAAGCTCTATACAATCAGCAAAAACAAGACCTGGAGCTGACTGTGGCTCAGATCATGAGCTTCTTATAGCAAAATTTAGGCTAAAATTGAAGAACATAGAGAAAACCACTAGACCACTCAGGTATGACCTAAATCATATCCCTTATGAATATACAGTGGAGGTGAGGAATAGATTTAAAGGATTAGATCTGGTAGACAGAGTGCTGAAGAACTATGAATGGAGGTTCGTAACATTGTACAGGAGGCAGCAACTAAAAGCATCCCAAAGAAAAATAAATGCAAGAAAGCAAAGTCGCTGACTGATGAGGCTTTACAAATAGCTGAGGAAAGAAGGGAAGCCAAAGGCAGGGGAGAAAGGGAAAGATATAAGCAACTGAATGCAGATTTCCAGAGAATAGCAAGGAGCGATAAGAAGGCCTTTTTAAATGAACAATGCAAAGAAATCGAGGAAAACAATTGAATGGGGAAGATTAGATATCCATTCAAGAAAATCGGAGATATCAAGGGAACGTTTTGTGCAAAGATGGGCATGATAAAGGACAAAAAAGGCAGGGACCTAACAGAAGCAGAAGAAATTAAGAAGGGGTGGCAAGAATACACAGAAGAACTATACAGGAAAGATGTTAATGTCCCTGATAAATACGATGGTGTGGTCACTGACCTTGAGCCAGACATCCTAGAGAGTGAAGTCAAGTGGGCCTTAGGAAGCATTACTAACAACAAAGCAAGTGGAGAAGACAGTATCCCAGCTGAGCTATTTAAAATCCTAAAAGATGATGCTGTTAAAGTGCTGCACTCAATATGCCAACAAATTTGGAAAACTCAACAGTGGCCACAGGATTGGAAAAGGTCAGCTTACGTTCCAATTCCAAAGAAAGGCAATGCCAAAGAATGTTCAAACTACCATACAATTGCACTCATTTCAAATGCTAGCAATGTTATGCTCAAAATCCTACAAGCTGGGCTTCAGCAGTATGTGAACTGAGAACTACCAGAAGTGCAAGCTGGGTTTCGAAGAGGCAGAGGAACTAGAGATCAGATTGCCAACATTCGCTGGATCATGGAAAAAGCAAGAGAGTTCCAGAAAAATATCTACTTCTGCTTCATTGACTACGCTAAAGCCTTTGATTGTGTGGATCACAACAAACTGTGGCAAATTCTTAAAGAGATAGGAGTACCAGACCACCTTACCTGTCTCCTGAGAAACCTGTATGCGGGTCAAGAAGCAACAGTTAGAACCGGACATGGAACAACCGACTGGTTCAAAATTGGGAAAGAGTCCGACAAGGCTGTATATTATCACCGTGCTTATTTAACATATACGCAGAGTACATCATGAGAAATGCCGGGCTGGATGAATCACAAGCCGGAGTTAAGATTGCCGGGAGAAATATCAACAACCTCAGATTGCAGACGATACCACCCTAAAGGCAGAAAGTGAAGAGGAACTAAAGAGCCTCTTGATGAGGGTGAAAGAGGAGAGTGCAAAAGCTGGCTTGAAACTCAACATTAAAAAAACTCAGATCATGGCATATGGTCCCATCACTTCATGGCAAATAGAAGGGGAAGAAATGGAAGCAGTGACAGACTTTATTTTCTTGGGCTCCAAGATTACCACAGACGGTGACAGCAGCCATGAAATTTAAAGACGCTTGCTCCTTGGGAGGAAAGCTATGGCAAACCTAGACAGCATATTAAAAAGCCGAGACATCACCTTGCCGACAAAGGTCCGTATAATTAAAGCTATAGTTTTTCCAGTAGTAATGTATGGCTGTGAGAGTTGGACCATAAGGAAGGCTGAGTGCTGAAGAATTGATGCTTTCGAGCTGTGGTGCTGGAGAAGACACTTAAGAGTCCCTTGGACTGCAAGGAGGTCAAATCAGTCAATCCTAAAGGAAATCAACCCTGACTGCTCATTGGAAGGACAGATGTTGAAGCTGAAGCTCAAATACTTTGGCCACCTAATGCGAAGAGAGGACTCACTGGAAAAGACCCTGATGCTGGGAAAGACTGAAGGCAAAAGGAGAAGGGGATGGCAGAGGATGAGACAGATAGATTGATATGAGTTAGATAGCATCACCGATGTAATGAACATGGATTTGAGTAAACTCCGAGAGACAGTGAAGGACAGGAAGGCCTGGCGTGCTATGGTCCATGAGGTCACGAAGAGTCGGACATGACTAAACGACTGAACAACAACAAAAAGGAAACAGGAAGTCTTTTAGAATCTATGTGGTCTTTTTTATGTTCTTCTTTCCTCTTCCTTTTTTCTTAACCCTCACTTTTTTTTTGAATGTAAGTATGTATTATGTATTATATGTTGTATTTTTATGTATATGTATTTGTCCGTGTATGTATATAATATTTTTAAATAATAAAACCGTATGTATGTATGTAGTATGTATGTATGTATGTATTTTCTATGCTAGAATGTTGTCCTATCATAGTTTAGCTCACTAAATATTCTGGAAATGTCCATATGAAGCAAATTCAAACTTGTGTAACCTATAGGCATGAATTGCTATCCAAAAAAACACAGCATCACACAGCCACCTCCTCTGTCATGATGGGGGATGTTTTTAACTCTGTATTTACACTCCCCACAGCAGTTAAAATATTTCATCTTATTAGGACCTAGAGAACCATCATTGTTTATTAAAGCATCTACTGACTATAATTCTGTAGTTGGAATCTGTCAGGTCACTTGATTTCTAGATATGGATTCTTGATGTATTTAATTGTTCGACATCAGTTTCTTTATATATCTATTCATTTATTTATTACAAAGTATATATACCATCATGTTCTATGTGATTCTAGGTAATTTCTAGGTTGTCAGTTTGCCTCTGGGTCCAATTCAAGGTGGTGACCTTTAAATCCCTTCATGACATGGGACCAGATTATTTAAGGGACCGCCTCTCCTTAGTTACATCTCCTATCCCCACCAGGTCCAGCAGGAGAAGCATCTTGTGGGTACTATCAGCCAAGAAAATTCATTGGGTGGGACCTAGTAGGAAAGCCTTTTCTGGCCCCCACCCTGTGGAACATCCTTCCCTATGAGGATGGCTCCAAACCTGTTGGTCTTCCAGAAGGACCTCAAAACATGGTTTTGTCAACTGGTCTGGGGATCCCATGATAGAGTGGAGCTGGCTAGATAGTTATATTATGATAAACTGGAGTACACTCTGTACGGTGGGGGTTTTTTGGTCATTCTTTTTAAAAAAAATTGCATTGTACTTTTAATTGCTCATATTTTAATTGGTTTTTACTTATTTGAATTGTTTAATTGTGTACACACATAGTCACTACATGAGTTGGTTGGCTATATAAATATGATAGATGATAGATAGATAGATAGATAGATAGATAGATAGATAGATAGATAGATAGATAGATAGATTAATTCAAAAAATTAAACAAGAAATAAACCATAAGACCATATCCAGAGAGTTCAATAAAGTAAGGGAAAGATTAAAATAGAACTAAAATAACAGGCAGAATTAAGACAAAACCTCTAACCCCCAGACCAAAAACGAACTAAAGCAAAACATTAAATTCCTGAGACCCTGCAAAACAGAAAATATTTTGCCCTGTCTTGAATCTTTTTCCTTTAATTGCAGGCTTCAGCTCCCATGGTGTTGCAAAAATGGCAAAAGCTGATTTTTGAAAAAAACACAACATACTGTTCATCAATGTGACAATGAAAGTTTGCTCAAGTATGTGATTTGCCCCATCATTATTAAAGTCTCTATGATTGTCTACAAGTCCCTAAGGAGATTCAAGGTGCACAAAAAAGCAATGAATTAAAACTGCAGGATAATATTCCTTTTTTGTGCAGGGATATAACTGACTGATGAAGCATCTCCAGTCTGATACATTTCAGGCATAGGAAAGATTGGGTTGAAAGATGATTCTTTTTGCTGCAAGCATATTCATGTTGCTGCCTCATATCAAATGCTATATTCTTCTGGGTAAATGTAATGTAGGAGACCCACTCTTTATTAGGCACAAGAAATATCGTTCAGAAGACCTGGTTATTGGTGGTATTACTTCTCAGATTTACATGTTTTCCAACACAATAACATTCATAAGGAATCCATTGGAAGAAACTGTTGATGATTTCCTGTAATTATTTTTATTGTGTAGATAAGTGATAACTGGATCTTCCTTCACAGTTTTTTGATATATAAAAGTAAAGAGCAGAATTGTTTTTAGTGGGTGGTAGAATCCATTGCAGTAGGAGGTGATGGCTTTGATAGCGCAGCAGGAAAAGTATTGCACTGGGGAATTCTGAATTTCCATGTCACTTTTTTCCTGAATTGGAATTATTTAAATATTGAATTATTAGTATTGGTAGAAGAAGAAAAAATAGAAGAAAAGGGTGTGGGGATAGTGGAAAAGATAAGGGTAGATAATAAAATTAGAAGTAATTCTCCTAAATTCAGGTCACATTTTCCATTTAACCACATCCCAGTGCAAGTGATGACAGAATATAACGTGTGAAAGGAATGGACTCTTCCATCCACGGTTTAGAAAATTTTCCTTTCCTGTATTCTTGCATCAAAATTCATCTCTCTCCATGGTATAGAAAATTTAGGTACATTTGATTCATATTTTTATAATCTACAGAAGTGACATGTTAAAAATGTGAACAAGGATAAGAAAATCTGTTTGAGCATAATGAATCTGAAACTATGAGGCTTTCAAATTTCTGATCTTCTTAGACTGATATTCAGAGAACGCCTTAGTTTCATTAAAACTCTGTATAGTTTTTTTCCATTTTTTAGGGCAATAGAATCAAACCTTCTGGATACGATTAGAAAATATAAATCAGAACATAGTAAAGTTCCTATTCTGAAACAGAAGTAATAAAAATTGCATTTTTATACAACTCTCAATTCAGAATTCATCTTCAGAATTTTCAGCATATCCTGGCCTTTGAATTCGCTGTTAAAGAAATCAATGAAAATCTCCAGATCCTACCTAATATCACCCTGGGCATCCATGACTCTAATAGCTATTTCTTGGCAAGATGGATCTATCTGGCTTCCATGGAACTTCTCTCTTCCAAGGGAAGATTCATCCCAAACTACAAGTGTGATCTCAAGGACAACGTGGTAGCTGTTCTTGCAGGACCTAACGCTTTCATTGGTCAATTCATGCCAAATATTCTGAGCATATACAAGATTCCGCAGGTAAGATACTCCTAAAAGAAAGTTGCACAGAAAAAGACATGTGATTTGTATATAGACAGTGTTAAATGAAATGTGAACAAATAACAATGTGGAGAAAACAACAGCCCAATCAAGGAACTCCCAAGGAGTGAACAACAGCTCCACCAACACAAGCAGGACAAGCCACAATAGATAAACAGAAAGGAAGTCCCACTCCCATTTCTTGCCTAGTCTGGCACTGAAATGTCTGCAAGAAAACAACAAGGCTCAGAGAAAACTAAGAACTCCAAAGTTCAACCCTGAGCTACAAATATTCTCTTCGATAAATAACAAAGTAAAATGCTATGGGAAATTTTCAAATTTGAATAAACAAACAATAAATTATCAAAACAACAATTATGATTAGAACATATATTTTGATTAGAACATATATATTGTTTTTTTAAAAATCTAACCAATTCTGACATTGGCAGTGATTGATAGGAATTACTTTACAACTTGTGAACTAAGTTACATAGTGCAAATTCCTAGTAAATGAAAAACTCATAGTTTTTTTATTATAAACTCCTAGTAAATTAATTCAGCCTTTGGGACTGCATAGAACAAACTCTTGGTGAAAATATCACTGAGGAACAGTTCTTGCAATGCTTTAAAATTCAGTGTTGGTGTAGGTGTCATTCACTGCACCACACATGTATATGAAAATTTCCCCAAATTTTAAAAGGCTGATTGCTTTATAATGATTGATTGTATAAAGAGAACTAAAAACCCTTTCTTTGTATTTTTGACAGTTATCACATCATAGCAATTGATTCTGAACAAGGCTTTATTTAGAAACAAATAACAATGTAAAATGCCCTGGGAAATTTTCAGATTTGAATAAAAAAACCATGGCAATCAATTATCAAAACAATAATTATGATTTGAGAAAATATTGTGATGGAATACATTTTTTAATTTGGTTTATAATGATTGTTTATATAGATAAAGAGAAATCAGAACCCTTTTGGACAGTTATCACATCATAGCAATTGATTCTGAACAAGCCTTTACTCTTAGAATACATCTTTCATTTTAGACTTCAAATTTTCCTCTTAGTAAGTTATCTCGCATTTCTTGAAATTTATCACATGTGTAAGCTGTCTGTGTTTTGAATAACATTTGATATTTATTGTGATAGATATTTGACTTGATATGTAATTTTCTCAGCTCACGTATGGCTCTGCTCCAGTGATAGATGACAGCACACAGGCTCTTTTCTTGCACCGGGCATTTCCAAATGAAGTTCTTCAAATTCAAGGGATGATTCAATTGTTGCTATATTTCCAGTGGATATGGATTGGGTTGATTGTGCAAAGTGCTGAGAAACGAGACAGGTTTCTGCAGAGTAGGCTTGCCATATTTACTCACAGTGGTATTTGCTTTGACTTTGTGGAAGAGTTGCCAAAGGCATCTGTTTCCAATGAAATAGATAATATCCTTACACATTATATAAAAGTTTACAACGTTATTATGACAAGTAGTGCCAATGTTGCGATCATCTATTGTGAAAATGATGAAATGGTCGTTTTGAGAATGTTGCCATATAATTCAGAGTTTGAGAACACACCATTGAAGAGAAAAGACAAAATTTGGATCATACCAGCCCAGATGGAGTTCTCATCACTCCCCCTTCAAAGATACCAGAGTATGGATTTCCTTCATGGTTCTCTGTCTTTTCAAGTTTCCTCAAAGGACCTCTTGGGCTTCAAGAGATTTCTTCAGATGAGAAAAGTTACTTCTGCAGAGGAAGACAGTTTGATGAGAGTGTTTTGGGAAAGTGCATTTGAATGTTCTTTCTCCAATGCCATGTTAGAGGAGGAAGCTGAGAATGAATGCACTGGTGAGGAGCTACTGGAGACCCTTCCTAAGTCAGTTTTTGAGGCCGTTATGACTGGTCAGAGTTACAGTGTCTACAATGCAGTCCATGCTGTGGCACATGCTTTGCAGGCCATGCTTTCATCCAAATACAAACTCAAAGTGAGGGGAAATGGTTCAAAACTTAAGACATTGAATCAATATGTGTGGCAGGTAAGAGTGGGATGAATCCTTTTACCCCTTAAGCAGGAATCACTCATATAACCAGATCCTTCTAGGTACATCGAATAGGGTCTGAGTCATATGGTTGAACATCAAAGGAGGATTAATTTTTCTCTATAAGTATAAGGAAGTGTATTGTACTTCAATATGGTATGAAGAACCTAGGGAAAACAGGAGGAGGCAGCATTAATTTGGAAGAAAATGCTGAGGGCAAAAGAACAGAAAACTGTGAGAAGAAAGAGCCAACAAGGCAATTGAACTGCCCTGAGTCACTGGCAGTTGGGTAGCATATACATTTATTTTATCAGTAGTATTATTGAGGTTGAGGAAGAATTTGATGAGAGATGGCAATAAGGGTGTGGTGGGGATGCATGCAGAAAAGGGGGGAAAAGTTGGGCAGTGATAAGGAGAAAGAGGAGGTTTGGATTCAGGGTGAAGAGGCAGGTGGATATCAAAAAAAGGAAGTTTTCAATTGAAAGTGGGAGAGGGTGGAAGGGAAAATTGTCTGCTGGGCATGTTTTAGAGACCCAAGAGAAGGAACAAACTGAAGGAGAAGGAGAAATGGTTCAGGCTTCTGTAAGTTGCATACAGGCTGTACAATGAATAAAAGGGCTTTACAGATATCAGAACTAAGAAAGTTTCTTCTTGGTTTTTTTCATCATAATAATTATAGGATTCCAGTCTGTCTCAGAGAGCTCAGAGGCATGGGAATTCTAAAATGATCTTTAGGCATCACTTCTTGAAAATGTTCTAGAGTATACTTGATTTTTCTAATATATTGTCATCACTTCTTTTCATTTACTTTGGTCTAGCTTCATAAATACCTGAGAACTGTTTCATTTAACAACAGTGCTGGGGAAAAGATTTTCTTTGATCAAAATGGGGAAATAGCAACTGGCTTTGATGTCATCAATTGGGTCACTTTCCCCAACCAATCCTTCCATCGAGTCAAAGTTGGGAAGGTAGATCCATCTGTTCCCCCAAACAAGCTGCTCTCCATTTCTGCAGAGAAAATTATCTGGCCCACCATGTTCAACCAGGTAAGTTCTGCATTAATTTCAAAGTAGAGGGAATCATTTCCATGTCATTAAAAAAATGATTTAGTATTCAGACATCTTTCTACAAGAGTTCTGTACAGTTACACGTAATTTTCTCCAGGGGATTCATTTCTGTGAAAACTGAAAAGAAAAATTATTTTGAGTGACTCGAAATGACTGAATTTTCATAGCATGTTTGAATTGAGAGAGGTTTGCAACTTCGTGTACCTCAAGGGTGGGGCAGTTTCAGAATGGGCAGGCTAGGAACATCGTTCAGGGTCATGGTGTTACACAGTCTGTAGACCCAGATTCTGCACCAGCTGAAATTACCAGGATCTTGAGTGAAAACTACTTTCCAAAGACATTAGAAATCCTGAACTAAGATGTGATACCTGGATGCAAATATTTGATATGCCTAACAAAATCTTGTAAGTCCAAATTCTTCAGATGCATGTTAAAAAATAATGTCTGAATTTTCCTTCTTAATCTCCAAAAGGCACAACCTATTTCTACATGCAATGGTCATTGCTTATCAGGTTATAGCAGAATAAAAATAGAAGGAAAGCCATTTTGCTGCTACGATTGCCTTCCATGTCCAGAAGGGAAGATTTCCAACAAGACAGGTAAGAGATTGAAAGGATGGATTTCATTGCTTTTTTTAAATTAAATTTTATTAAATTTTCATAATAAAAAGATAAAATCTAACAGAAAATAATAGTTAAGATTGAAAGTAAAGATAGAAAAAACATAACAGAAAGAGAGAGTAAATTCAAAAGTATAGAAAAAGGAGAAAAAGAAAATAGAGAAAAAGAATGAATCCCAAATTTCTTTGCAACAGATATATGTATACATTTATATTAAACTGTTACTCTAAGATTACAACATGAACTTCATTATTTTTATTGTCCATTATTATTTCTTATCATCAAATCCAAATATCATGATTTCATTTTCTCTTTCATGCAAAAAGTTCATAAGGCGTTTCCAAGTAGCATCAAAATTGCTTAGTCTTTTCTCCAATCAAAGCTGTCAATGTATCTCAGCCAGTTCCATCAACTTGACCCTCCATTCTTCAATTGTAGGAAGTGTTAAACCTTTCCACCTTTGTGCATTAAAAAGCCTCACTGCTGTTACTATATATAAAAACAAAGTTCCATGAGATCTTTCCAACTCTTTATGCATCAATCTCAGATCGGTGCACAACGATCAGCACACAACCTTCAAAGAAAAAGGTTCTAATCCAATGGCATGGATACCATGACGATTGGTGACCTTTTGTCTGCTGCAGCCTTCATCCGCCTTCGCAGCCGTTGTAACAATACACCTTGTTATCTTCCGCCTGTTCTGCCGTTGAGGACTTTCTTGGATCGTTCTTTGTCTGGTTCCTCCCCCTGGACCTTACCGCCATGGGTGACCCTGCCAGGAGTACATGACTCCCGACGGCTTCGCTCACAGGGTTCATTGGGAACACACAAGCCCACTCACCACAACAAGGTGACGATCCAGCGAGTGAAAACAAAATTCACAAAATTCATAAAACAAATTCACGCACAGGCGTCTTCCAACCACACCAAACCCAAAACAACCAAAAGTCCCATGGCGACTGACGAATGGCAACGGGGGCAGGACTGTGAAATCCGGAAGCTCCTAGTCATGGACCAGCACATGGGCAGTGGATACGGATTCAGTCGCCCTGACTCAAGGATCGAGGCAGTTGAGTAGTTCGGCAGCTGTATCCACGACTGAGCAGCCCTATTTAGGATCCACTCTGCTCACCCCATATGGGGAAGGGGCTAGAAAAGGTGCCCTAAACATAGTCTGCCTCATTTTCTCCCTGACTGGATTACCGCGACCAGTGGGGTCACCATCTAGCGGTCGTAAAAAACACATGAATTTTGGAACATGGAATATACGGACACTGCAAGACAATATGGATAGTGAACGACCTGAACGTAGGACTGCCATTATTGCAAGGGAGCTGAGACATTTTAATATTGATATAGCAGCACTCCAAGAAACTCGAAGAGCAGGAGAAGGACAGTTGAAGGAAGAAAAAGGAGGTTATACCTTCTTTTGGAAAGGACTGCCTGAACAAGAACGACGAATACATGGGGTAGGCTTTGCTATCAAAAACGACCTTGTGAAGCTCTTGTCAGAAGTTCCCACTGGGATTAACGAACGACTCTCAACTCTGCGAATAAAACTCGCCAAAAACCAACAGGCAACTATCCTAAGTGCTTACGCACCAACACTAGATGCAGATGAGGATATCAAGGAAAATTTTTATACCCAGCTGGACACCATCTTATCAGAGATACCAAAGGAGGATAAAATTATCCTCCTGGGCGATTTCAATGCAAGAGTTGGGCGTGATTTTGATTTGTGGCCAGGGATCATTGGGAAAGAAGGAGTTGACAACAGCAACACAAATGGAATCTTACTTCTGACTAAATGTGCAGAGCATAACCTTGTCATTACTAACACACTCTTTCGCCAGAAAAATAAATTTAAAACATCATGGAAGCACCCACGGTCGAAGCACTGGCATCTTTTAGATTATGTAATTGTCCGTGCTAGAGATCGCCGTGATGTACTTCTCACCAGAGCCATGACGAGCGCCGATGACTGCTGGACAGACCATCGATTAATTCGATCCACGATGGCCATAAAGATTGTCCCTCATCGTAGGCTCCAAGGAAGAAAACCAAGGTGTAAAATGAATACACTGGCCCTTCAAGATCCTATTAAACGAGCTTGCTTTCAATCAACTCTCAAGGAACATCTGCCTATGGAACTTCCTGAAAATGTTGAGGAACACTGGATTAAATTGAAGACTTCTATTATTTCAGCCTGTGAACAAACTATCGGTTACCAGACTAAGAGACATCAGGACTGGTTTGATGAGAACGATAGTGAGATTGAACATATTATTGACAAGAAAAGGAAAGCCTTCCAGATATGGCAAAAAGATATTAACTGTGCCGTTAAGAAAAAAATCTACGCCAGTGCAAAGGCAGAAGTCCAAAGAAGAACTAGAGAACTTAAGAACATATGGTGGATAAAAAAAGCCCAAGAAACCCAACATTTTGCAGATGCTCATGATGCACGGGGCTTTTTTAATGCCATAAAGGCCATCTATGGACCAACAAACCATGGTACAAATCCCTTACGCTCAGTAGATGGTGCTAAGCTTCTAAAGGACAAAGAGTCTATTGCACTGCGCTGGAAAGAGCATTACTACAATCTCCTTAATCGTCACTCTACTGTGGCTGATGAAGTCTTCTTGCAAATCCCGCAAAAACAAATAAGAAATGAGCTTGCAATACCCCCTAGTTTGGAGGAAGTCAGTAAAGCCACTAAACAAATGAAAAATAACAAAGATAGTGGACCTGATGGGATTCCTGCTGAAGTCTTTAAAGAAGGCGGGCCTGAACTTACACAACAACTTCATAAGCTCATCGAAAAAATCTGGATGAGGGAGGAGATTCCAGCAGACTTTAGGGATGCCATAATTATCACTCTCTTTAAAAAGGGTGATAGAACAGACTGTGGAAACTATCGAGGCATCTCCCTTCTAGCCACAGCAGGCAAAATCCTGGCAAAGATCATTGCAAACCGTCTCCTATCTGTATCAGAAGACATCCTCCCTGAAACGCAAAATGGCTTCCGCCCTTCCAGGGGAACAGTGGATATGATCTTCACTGCACGACAGCTTCAAGAAAAATGCAAGGAGCAAAACCGCCCTCTGTACATGGCGTTTATTGATCTGACTAAAGCTTTTGATACTGTAAATCGTACTGCTCTCTGGACCATCCTTCTGAAAATCGGATGCCCTGATAAATTTGTGAACATCTTGCGGTTACTCCATGACGACATGATGGCAACAATCCTGAATAACAATGGCTCTCAAAGCGATCCATTTAAAGTGGAATCCGGCGTTAAACAGGGATGTGTTATTGCTCCAACCTTATTCGCTATCTTCATCGCTATGATTATGCACCTTGTTGAAGAGAAACTTCCTACTGGTGTAGAAATTATATATCGAACAGATGGAAAGCTTTTTAATCTTAGTAGGCTGAAAGCAAAAAATAAGGTAATTGCAACTTCTGTTATAGAACTTCAATATGCTGATGATAACGTAGTCTGTGCACACTCCGAGGAAGATCTTCAAACTATCCTAAACATCTTTGCAGAAGCATATGAAAAACTCGGCCTCTCGATTAACATTAAAAAAACCAAAGTGCTTTACCAGCAAGTTCGAACCAATCCCTCCGCAGCGCCATCAATCCAGCTTAAAGGTGTGTCACTAGAAAATGTCGATCACTTTTCTTATCTCGGCAGCCATCTATCTACAAAAGCCGACATCGACGCTGAAATTCAGCATCGCCTGAGCTCTGCGAGTGTAGCTTTCTCCCGAATGAAGCGTAGAGTGTTTGAGGATCGGGACATTCGCAGGGAGACCAAAATGCTTGTTTACAAAGCCATTGTACTACCAACCCTTCTGTACGCCTGTGAAACATGGACCCTCTACAAACGCCACCTCCAACTTCTTGAAAGATTCCATCAACGCTGCCTCCGAAAAATTCTGCAAATTACTTGGGAAGATAGGCGGACTAATGTTAGCGTATTAGAAGAAGCGAAAACCACCAGCATTGAAACAATGATCATCCAACATCAACTTCGCTGGACCGGTCATGTTGTTCGAATGCCTGACCATCGTCTTCCAAAGCAGCTACTTTACTCCCAACTTAAGAATGGAAAACGGAATATTGGTGGACAGCAAAAGAGATTCAAAGATACTCTCAAAGTTAATTTAAAAAAATGTAATATCAGCATTGAGAACTGGGAAGCCCTAACTCATGAGCGTTTCAATTGGAGGTCATCCTTTATTAATGGCGCTATGGACTTTGAAGAAACACGAGTACAGGGCGAAAAGGATAAAAGAGCTAAAAGGAAGGCACGTCAGGCAGACCCTCATCATGACCGTCTCCCACCCGGAAACCTATGCCCTCATTGTGGGAGATTGTGCAGATCCAGAATTGGCCTTTATAGCCACTTACGGATCCACTGTTAAAATTTTACCTTTGGAAGACAATCTTACTCGGCTACGAGTGATCGCCAATGAATGGCATCAATCTCAAAAGAAAGGTCTCTTGTTTTGATTATATTAATATTTAAGATCTTCTGAATTAAAATATTTATTTGATCCCCAAATTTAGCTTTTTTACAAGTCCAGAAAAGTTGACAGAAATTGCCCTCTTGTTCATATTTCCAGCATATATTCAAAGTACCTTTGTACATTTTTCACAATTTATCTGGTGACAAATACCACCGATACATCATTTTATAAAAAATCTTTTTAAGGTTATAACACAGTGTACACTTCATTCCTTTCATCCCCATATTTTCCCATTGTTCCATTTGTATATTTTACCCAATGTTTTTAACCCATTTTATCATACAATCTTGTACTTGTTCATCTTCTGTTTCTAATTTCAAAAAAGTTTATTATTTATTTAGCATATGGCACACATTGCCAGGGAGGTTTTTTTACACAGTAGATGTTCTGGCACCAATAGTTGCTAGTCTTTCTTGCACTGATGTACCACAAGACGTGAGCAAGCTTGCTTCAGCTCGCCAGCAGCGTTCCTATTTAGGGAAGTTGGCTCATCCAGGCTTTTTTCTCCTCTGATCACTGGTTCCTGCTCCCCACAAAAATGAGGGTACCTATTTATCTACTCTAACTGCTAGGTGGGCAGAAGCTAGGGATGAAATGACGGGAACTCACTTCCGTCACATGGAGGTGTGCTTGACCCTTTGGAGTGTTGACCATTTCTGGCTGGAAACTCCAGCGTCATTAAACCATTGTGCCATCGCGTCCCCTATAAAAGATGTATAAAAGTTTATACATCTTAGCAATAACATGTTCCTCTTTTGTACAGAGTTTACCTTCAGATTCAGTTTTACAATATTCAAAGTCACATGTCCTTTTATCTTCTTTAAATCTTTCCAATAATTGTACATATGAAAACCATTGGCATATCTAACCTTCTGATATCAAAACCTATCTTGATTTTATCTTGAAGTCCCCCTGAGAAAAAAAAATATGTCACCACAAGTTAACCACTTACTATATTTAATTATAATTTCTCTTCTGGAAAATTCTTCTTGCACTGACAACCATAAAGGAATATTCAGAGACTACTTTCCATACCTTCAATATGGCATGTCTAATAAAATGATTTTTAAAATCTACATTAACCTTAACTTTATCATACCATAAATAGCCATGCCACCCATGTCTCAAATCATGTTGTTCTAAGTCCAGTAACGTCCTGCTTCTCAGAGTCACCCAACCTCTCATCCATACTAAGCAACAAGATGCAAAATGCAATTTCAAATCTGGTAAACCTAAACCTCCTCTTTCTTTAGCATCTTGTAGCACTTTGTATTTAATTCATGGTTTTTTACCCTGCCACACAAATTTGAAACTTTAAACCACAAACTTCTTATTGCACAATTTAGAATCAGACTAAAGAGAATAGGGAAGACCCACAGATCAGTTTGATATGAGCTCACTAATATTCCTAAGGAATATGCAGTGGAGGTGAAGAATAGATTTAAGGGACTAGATTTTGTACATAGGGTCCTGGAAGAAGTATGGAGAGAAGTTCGCAACATTGTTCAGGAGGCGGTAACAAAAAACGTCCCAAAGAAAAAGAAAACCAAGCAGGCAAGATGGCTGTCTGCTGAGACAGTACCCAAAAAAAGAAGGAAAGCAAAAGGGAAGAGTGACAGGGGGAGATATGCCCAATTAAATGCAAAATTCCAGAGGTTAGCCAGAAGAGATAAGGAATTATTTTTAAACAAGTAATGCATGGAAGTGGAAAATGAAAATAGAATAGGAAGGACAAGAGACCTCTTCCAGAAAATTAGAAACATCAAAGGTATATTCCAGGCAAAAATGTGTATGATCAAAAACAAAGATGGCAAGGACCTAACAGAAGCAGAAGAGATAAAGAAATGGTGGCAAGAATATATGGAATATATGGAAGATCTGTATAGGAAGGATAAAAACATCGGGGATAGCTTAAATAAACGGGGAGTCACTGTTTGTGAGTTGGGCGGCCTTAAAATTCTGTTTAATAAATAAACAAAATAAAAAATAGCTTTTTTCTTTTTTGTGCAGCATTTACTCCATTTATACTCCATGGTAAACAATTATAGTAAATCCATAGTAAAGGTAAAGGTTTTCCCTGCACAGTCGTGTCCGACTCTAGGGGACGGTGCTCATCTCCGTTTCTTAGCCGAAGAGCCAGCGCTGTCCAAAGATGCTTCCGCAGTCATGTGGCTGGCATGACGTGCATGGAACACTGTTCCCATCCCACCAAAGTGGTACCTATTTATCTACTTGCATTTGCATGCTTTCGAATTGTTAGATTGGCAAGAGCTGGGATGACTGCAGGAGCTCACTCCGTTATGCGACCCCCGGGTCTTGAACCGCTTACATCGACAAGCTTGGTGTCTTAACCACTGAGCTATCATGACCCTTTTATCGATATTCAAGCAAATAATTTAGAAAAGTCTGTGCCTGTAGCTCCTAATTTAGAGTCTTCTAATCGAAGAGAATATTTGTAGCTCAGGGTTGAACTGGGGAGTCTTTGGTGCTCTCTGAGCCTTGTTGTTTTCATTCAGAAGTTTCATTGCCAGGCTAGGCAACATCTTCTGTGCGAAAAGGGAGTGGAACTTGCTGTCTGTTTATATACCCTGGCTTGTCCTGCCTGTGTTGGTGGGGGTCTTGTACTCTCCTTGGTAGTTCCTTGATTGGGCTGTTGTGTGCTGTTTGGGTGATTGACTGAGTTAATAGTTCCTTGATTAAGGTCTATTGTGTTGTTTGATTGCTCCTCTGCTGCTAATCTTGCTGTTAATCTATGCATATCTTGTTGTTGATTGCTGGCCCAGGGGTGTTCTGGTCTTCTGGCTATTCTATTGTCTCTTATGAATGGTATGTAAATGTTGTTAACCTCTATGTGTCTGTTGATGGCTGCTTTGTCTGAGTGCCAAGCTTCCAGGAATTCTCTAGCATTTTTGGATTTGGCCTGGTCTAATATGCTCACAGTTTCCCAGTTGAAAGTATGGTTAAGTCTGTCCATGTGTTGTGAGATTAAGGAGTTAGAGTCTTCTTTCCAAGTGTGATGAAGCTGGTCCTCCATTATTAATTCAGAATCTCTCAATCACACGCCAGAGGATGTAGAAGAGTTCTTTATTAATACAGGTGATCAGTAGTCCAACTCAAAGATCAGACTGAGGAAAGCCTGCGCAATTGCTGTTACAAAACGTCCAGTACTGGCCCCTCCATACCAGTCCCCCCAAATGCTGATTTCTCTCTAACATTCTCCTAACTCCCAGCTACAAATCATTTAGCTAAGAAGAACTGATAGCGCCAACTAAGTTGATCTTTGAACTATTCAGGCCATCTCAACAATTCTATTCAGCATACCAAAATGACACTACATGCATGCTAAAACACCTACTACAATATTAAAATACCAATCATATATACCAGAAGGATACTAAATACTGACACGAAGATCTTTGGATATCTGTTGTGATTTTAGCGCTGTCTTCTCTATCACCTCCATTTGAATCTCCTCCAAGTTCCAAGCCTCTTTTAAAACTTTCCAAAAATTCTCTGGCCTTTGGAACAGAAGCCAATTGAAATATTTTCTGTTGTAAAGTAAAAATTATTCCATCCAATTTATCCTAATATAATGTTATCTTCTTTTGCTTTATTATCTCAGTCAGAAAAAATAATATTTTCTCTTACGTAGAATTCTGATAGGAATCTCCTTTAAAATAATTATGTCTACATGGTCAATCTTCAACCTTGTATTAAAATGTCATTGCAGAACAATATCCCTCATTCTTTTACTCACAAAGTGCACCAATACATCCCTTGGGATATGCCTTCCTGCAGCATTGCATGAATATATCTGGTACACCTTGTCAATTTGTTCTACGATTTTTTCCTCTTCCCAATTTAAAAAAATCTGACAGTGCCTAAACAACCTTTCTTCTTACATCCTCATCTGGGTTCTCTGAAATAGCATTAAACTCAGGCAGAATTCCTTCTCTCTAAGTTCCAGCAGAGCCACATTATTCATTCATCTTTCTAATTCCTATTTCCCTAGCTTCTGACATATTGTACAAAGTTTCCCTTCTATCATTAATTTGTTTTATTTCTCCAGACATTTGTTATATACTTCCCAACATTTGTTTTACAGAATCTTCCATCTTATCCAATCTTTCATCTATCTTTTTTCAAGAGTCATAAATTTAGCTTCAAATGACTGAACCAATTTAGATCCTAATTCATCAAACATTAAGTCTACTAAAAAAAAAAACAAAAGGGATTGCTTTATCTTCTTTCTCTTTTTCTTCCTTCTCTAGCATCTGCTCTGTAGAGGCTCCTCTAGCCTTAATTCTTTGTGCATTGCCATTATACATATAAAAAGTACAATTTGAAAAGGAAAATAAACATGCAGATATTTCTCTCCAGTGCCTTTCAAGCTGTAATTAGAGGCACACGTCTCCACCAAGTGGAAAATCAGATCTTATTACTGCAGTCTTTTGTTTTCTAAAATCAACCAATTATCAAACATACAGGAAGAGAGTAGAAAGTGTTCAGAGGAAACTAGGCAGTATAATTAATACAGTTCAGATGTTAATAATGCACATTCGTAAAAAAAAACAACTTTTAAAATAAATCTTCCCTTTTCTCCATAGTTAATTTTCTTACATTCTCCTTATCATCCGACTTTTTGTGAAGTATTCAAATCACTGTAAATTTCTGTCTTTTAAAATAATAATCCAAGAAAGAATGAAAAAACATCAAAAGAGATACTTTTTTGCTGCAAAAGAAGGTCTCTTAAGTCCCCTTGACCAGAAAGAGGGCATCCAGGGTTTATCATGCTTAAATCATTCCAGAGCAAATAAAAAAGACTTAGCTAAGAAAATCATATTAACTCTTTCTCCTCCCATTCATCCAATAACATTTCAAAATATGACTGTAATACCAATCAAAGAGACTGTGACTGTAATATGACTGTAATATGTAATATGACTGTAATGATTTCTGTTTCAGATGCAGATGATTGTTTCCCATGTTCAGAAGATCAGCACCCAAACAAAGCTCACAATCTTTGCATTCCAAAAGGCATCATATTTTTGTCTTATGAAGAATCTCTGGGAATCAGCCTGACAACTATTGCTTTCTTCTTTTCCCTCATCTCAGCTGTGGTGCTGGGGATCTTCATTAAACAGCAGGACACTCCCATTGTCAAAGCCAACAACAGGAATCTCACTTTTACCCTTCTCATTGCTCTCCTCCTCTCCTTCCTTTGCACTTTGCTCTTCATTGGCCAACCTGACCATGTGAAATGTCTCATGCGACAAACTGCTTTTGGCATCATCTTCTCTGTAGCTCTTTCTTGCATACTGGGTAAAACAACGATTGTTGTTCTTGCTTTCATGGCCACCAAGCCAGGCTCCAAAATGAGGAAATGGGTGGGGAAAAGGCTGGCCAACACTATTGTCCTTTCTTGCTCCCTGGTGCAACTCATAATCTGTATGGCGTGGTTGGCTATTTCTCCCCCATTCCCAGATTCAGATATCCATTCAATGGTTGAAGAAATTGTCCTGCAGTGTAATGAAGGTTCAACCACAATGTTTTATATTGTCCTTGGTTTTATGGGGTTCTTAACCGCTACCAGCTTCACAGTGGCTTTCCTAGCTAGGAAGCTACCAGACAGCTTCAACGAAGCCAAATTTATCACCTTCAGCATGTTGGTCTTTTGTAGTGTCTGGATATCATTTGTTCCAACCTATCTGAGCACCAAGGGGAAGTACATGGTGGCAGTGGAAATCTTCTCCATTTTGGCTTCTGCAGCTGGATTACTGGGCTGCATCTTTTCCCCTAAATGCTACATTATTGTTCTGAGGCCTGATTTGAATAGAAAGGAGCAGCTAATAAAGAAATAAAACTGAATTTTTGCTCCACTATGCTATAAATCCTCTAAATGGTGACAGAAACCTCATTTGCCTTCATAAGAAGCTACTGTTAATTTTATAGAACTGATTGAAAACTAGTTTTTTTTTGTTTTTTTACCCAAAGTGTGCAGGTGTGAAATATGTGAAATTTGGAATGCACTTTTTATAGTATGGTTCCTTTATAAATCTGACTATGTTGCTTTTTGTGAGAATAGAGAAGTGTATTGCAGCTGCCATAAGAGCTATTAATTAATTTATTTATTATTTATTAGACTTTTATCACCGCGCCATCTCCCCCACAGGGGACTCTGGGCGGTTTACAGACATAAAAATTAAAATTCTACTAAAAATATACAATCCAATATATAATTACTTATTAAAGACTGTCACAGAAAATAGAGACTATAGGGAAATGAGGAGAGAAAAGCCAATGAAAAAATTAAGGGAAGGGGTGTGGGAGGAAAGGAAGGAGAAATGTGAGAAAATTTCAACCTGCTTTTTCCCATTTTGTTCTAATTTTTTTAATTAATAGTCCAAAATTGAAGAGGAGAAAGTTGAGAAATAACTCACAAAGAGCATAGAAAAACATCTTGTAATAGGGTAACGTGTAAAAGAGAACCAAGAAGAATGGAAAGAGGATACATATGTAGGTATTTATACCTAATGAATGTGGAGTGGAGGTGAAGAATAGATTTAATAGACTAGATTTAGTAGATAGGGTCCCAGAAGAACTATGGACAGAAGTTTGCAACATTGTTCAGGAGAATCCAGATGGTGAAGAAACAACAGACATGAAGGAGTTACAATTCGGCTTTCCAGAAGAAAAATGGTTTGGTTATTAAAGGGTTTGTTTGGAAACTGAGATAGCTCCGTCATGTGGGAATTTTTTTGTTGACTTTGTAGGGGAGATAGCTGGGTTTTTTTTTTATCTGTCTATAAAAAATCTCTTGTGTATAATATGGAGACAAATGCTTTGGTTTATTTTGAGGTGGGATAAAAATTAAGAATAAGTAAAGTTTCTTGTAATGATTTAAAGTTTGTTTTTTAAGTTAAATAGGGGCAAGATTGAAATAGTAATATAAAAGTAGTTAATTTAAATGTTTTCTTAAATGTTTTTACAATTTGTTAAAATTAAGAATATGTAGATTGGTTTTAAGGCTCTATGATTTTATTTTACTGTAATGACTTAAAGTTTCTTGTAATGATTTAAATTTTGTTTTTAAAGGTTTAAAAAAGGTAAGATTGAAATAACAATATTAAGTATGTGGATTGATTATAAGGTCGTATGATTCTATTTTTTAATGATTTAAAATTTGATTTTTAAGGTTTAATGGGGTAAGATTGTAGTATTAAGTAGAAAAGAAGATAATTTAAATGTTATTTTTTTAAAAAAAATATATAATAATTTGATTGTTAACATAGTGGCCAGAAATATATAGAATAGTGATAGGAGGGAAACATTTTATAAATGAGTTTATATTTGGGGGGAGAAGTTGATTTGAAGGTTTATATATTTGTTTATTTATATATATATATATGAGAGGAAGAAGCATTTGCTTTTATTGATTTACATAATGTCCATGGAATGTTTTATAGAAATAATGTGATTTTGGTTAAATTTGGAGAAAGGGATTAATTATGGGAATTGCTATATATTCTTGTTGTTGAAAGTTGGAAGTCACTACTTATGTAATCTAAAAAAAAAATTCTTGTGTTTTTCACTTTTATTTCTTTCTTCTTTTTTTGTAGTTTTTATTTTTTATTGTAGTTTTTATTCATGCTCTATACCAGGGCTTTCCAAAGTGCCACCGCTGGCGACACAGGAGTGGCAGCGGTGGCGGCAGCGTGGCGGTGAAGCGCGCGCGCACGGCGGGAGCGCGGGGGGGCGCATGTGCATGGTGGTGGCACGGGGGAGCGTGCGGCGGCGCACACGTGCACGTGGCGGTGCGGGGGGGCGTGCGGCGGCACGCGTGCATGGTGGCGGCGGCAGCAACTGCCGCCATGCACACGCGTGCCGCCACTTCCGGGTGGTGTGGCGACACACCAAGCTGTGTGTGGCGACACACTTTTGTGTCATGACACACAGTTTGGAAAGCTCTGCTCTATACTTTAAAAATTCTTTAAAAAAAAGAAGACGTTTACTTCTTGGGAGGAGAGCAATGACAAATCTTGATAAAATAGTTAAGAGCAGAGATATCACACTGACAAGAAAGGTCTGGATAGTTAAAATAATGGTATTTCCCATAGTAACCTATGGCTGCAAGAGCTGGATCATAAGGAAGTCTGGGCGAAGGAAGATAGATGCTTTTGAACTGTGGTGTTGAAGGAAAATTCTGAGAGTGCCTTGGACTGAAAGAAGATCAAACCAGTCCATACTCCAGGAAATAAAGCCAGAATGCTCACTTGAGGGAATGATATTAAAGGGAAAACTGAAGTACTTTAGCCACATAATGAGAAGACAGGATACCCTGAAGAAGATGCTGATGCTAGGGAAAGTGGAAGGCAAAAGGAAGAGGGGCCGACCAAGGGCAAGATGGATGGATGATATTCTGGAGGTGACGGACTCAACCATGGGGGAGCTGGGGATGGTGATGGCTGACAGCAATCTCTGGCGTGGGCTGCTCCATGAAATCAGAAAGAGTTGGAAGCGACTGAATGAATAAACAACAACAACAACAAAAATGTTAGGGATTGCATTTAAATCTTGTAGCAATCTTGTTGTTGTTTATTCATTCAGTCGTTTCCGACTCTTCGTGAATTCATGGACCAGCCCACACCAGAGCCCTCTGTCGGCCGTCACCATCCCCAGCTCCCCCATGGTTGAGTCTGTCACCTCCAGAATACCATCCATCCATCTTGCCCTTGGTCGGCCCCTCTTCCTTTTGCCTTCCACTTTCCCTAGCATCAGCTTCGTCTCCAGGGTATCCTGTCTTCTCATTTAGTGGCCAAAGTACTTCAGTTTTGCCTTTAATATCATTCCCTAAAGTGAGCAGTCTGGCTTTATTTCCTGGAGTATGGACTGGATTGATCTTCTTGCAGTCCAAGGCACTCTCAGAATTTTCCTCCAACACCACAGTTCAAAAGCATCTATCTTCCTTCGCTCAGCCTTCCTTATGGTCCAGCTCTCACAGCCATAGGTTACTACAGGGAATACCATTGCTTTAACTATGCGGACCTTTGTTGTCAGTGTGATGTCTCTGCTCTTAACTATTTTATCAAGATTTTCCATTGCTCTCCTCCCAAGAAGTAGACGTCTTCTGATTTCCTGGCTGCAGTCAGCATCTCCAGTAATCTTTGCGCCTAGAAATACAAAGTCTGTCACTGCCTCCACTTTTTCTCCCTCTATTTGCCGGTTATCAATCAAGCTGGTTGCCATAATCTTGGTTTTTTTGAGGTTTAACTGCAACCCAGCTTTTGCACTTTCTTCTTTCACCTTCGTCATAAGGCTCCTCAACTCCTCCTCGCTTTCAGCCATCAAAGTGGTATCATCTGCATATCTAAGATTGTTAATGTTTCTTCCAGCGATTTTAACTCCAGCCTTGGATTCCTCAAGCCCAGCACATCGCATGATGTGTTCTGCGTACAGGTTGAATAGGTAGGGTGAGAGTATACAGCCCTGCCGTACTCCTTTCCCAATCTTAAACCAGTCCGTTGTTCCGTGCTCTGTTCTTACCGTTGCTACTTGGTCGTTATACAGATTCCTAAGAAGGCAGACAAGATGACTTGGTATCCCCATACCACCAAGAACTTGCCACAATTTGTTATGATCCACACAGTCAAAGGCTTTAGAATAGTCAATAAAACAAAAATAGATATTTTTCTGAAATTCCGTGGCTTTCTCCATTATCCAGCGGATATTGGCAATTTGGTCTCTAGTTCCTCTGCCTTTTCTAAACCCAGCTTCTACATCTGGCAATTCTCGCTCCATGAATTGCTGTAGTCTACCTTGCAAGATCTTGAGCATTACCTTACTTGTATGTGAAATAAGTGCCACTGTTCGATAGTTTGAACATTCGTTAGTGCTTCCCTTTTTTGGTATGGGGATATAAGTTGATTTTTTCCAATCTGATGGCCATTCTTGTGTTTTCCAAATTTGCTGGCATATGGCATGCATCACCTTGACAGCATCATCTTGCAAGATTTTAAACAGTTCAGCTGGGATACCATCGTCTCCTGCTGCCTTGTTATTAGCAATGCTTCTTAAGGCCCATTCAACCTCACTCTTCAGGATGTCTGGCTCTAACTCACTGACCACACCGTCAAAGCTATCTCCAATATTATTATCCTTCCTATACAGATCTTCCGTATATTCTTGCCACCTTTTCTTGATCTCTTCTGCTTCTGTTAGGTCCTTACCATCTTTGATTTTGATCATACCCATTTTTGCCTGGAATTTACCTCCGATGTTTCTAATTTTCTGGAAGACTTCTCTTGTCCTTCCTATTCTATTGTCTTCTTCCACTTCCGCACATTCCTTGTTTAAAAATAATTCCTTATCTCTTCTGGCTAACGTCTGGAATTTTGCATTAAATTGGGCATATCTCCCCCTATCACTGTTGCCTTTTGCTTTCCTTCTTTCTTGGGCTACTTCCAGTGTCTCAGCAGACAGCCATCTTGCCTTCTTGGTTTTCTTTTTCTTTGGGACGTTTTTTGTTGCCGCCTCCTGAACAATGTTGCGAACTTCTGTCCATAGTTCTTCCGGGACCCTATCTATTAAATCTAGTCCCTTAGATCTATTCTTCACCTCCACTGCATATTCCTTAGGAATATTTGTGAGCTCATATCTAACTGATCTGTGGGTCTTCCCTATTCTCTTTAGTCTGATTCTAAATTTTGCAATAAGAAGTTCGTGATCTGAACTACAGTCAGCTCCAGGTCTTGTTTTTACCGACTGTATAGATGTCCGCCACCTTTGGCTGCAAAGGATGTAGTCAATCTGATTTCGGTGTCGACCATCTGGTGAAGTCCATGTATAAAGTCGTCTTTTAGGTTGTTGGAAGAGAGCGTTTGTTATGCACAGTGAGTTGTCTTGGCAAAATTCTATCAGCCTATGTCCTGCTTCATTTTGTTCTCCCAGACTATGTTTGCCTGTAATTCCAGGTGTCGACTGACTACCCACCTTAGCATTCCAGTCTCCTGTAATGAAAATAACATCTCTTTTTGGTGTATTATCCAGTAGGTGCTTTAGATCCTCATAGAACTGATCTACTTCTGCTTCTTCAGTATCTGTGGTTGGGGCGTATATTTGGATAACTGTGATGTTAAATGGCTTACCCTGAATTCGAATTGAGATCATTCTATAATTTTTTTTATTGTATCCAAGTACTGCTTTAGCCACTTTATTATTAATTATGAAGGCTACTCCATTTCTTCTGTGGTCCTCTTGTCCACAGTAGTAGATCTGGTGGTCATCTGATGTGAAGTGGCCCATTCCAGTCCATTTCTGTTCACTGACACCTAAAATGTCTATATTTAATCTTGCCATCTCACCAATAACCACATCCAATTTGCCCTGGCTCATAGATCTTACATTCCACGTTCCTATGGTGTGTTGATGAAACATCGGATTCGTCGTTCACCACCAGCACCGTCGGCCGCTAGCCATCCTTTCGGCTTTGAGCTAGCTACGTCATCACGTCTGGGGCTAGTTGAACGTATCCTCTGTTCCTCCCCAGTAGCATTTTGACCATCTTCCGACCTAGGAGTCCCAACTTCCAATGGTATACCGACATATCTCTGGTTGTACTGATCCATTTAGTTTTCATGGCAAGAATACTGGGGTGGGTTGCCATTACCTTCCCCAGGGATCGTATTTAGTCTGACTTCTCTGCCACGACCTTCCCGTCTTGGGTGTCCCTTCACGGTTTAGCTCATGGTTTCATTGAGGTGCTCAAGCTCCAGCACCACGACAAGGTAACGATCTCCTTTACTGGAGAGCAATCTTGACATTTACATAATAATACCTGGTTGTCAATATAAGTTTCAAAAAAAATAACGAATGCAACAAATTAACTGATAGTAATAAACAGCAAAGCCCAGAAAGGTGTGTATGTATGTATGTTTAAATCTCTGTTTGTGCTAAACAAATAATGTTTTTGTTTGTGTGTGTGTCTCTGCGTGTGTCTTTGTTTTTTTTAATAAATTTTATTGAATTTTAAAATACATATTAAAAGTTTAAAAAGGAAATATAAATACAAAGTAAAGAAAAAAGTAAAAGAAAAGTGAAGAAAAGAAAAGAAAAGAAAAGAAAAGGAATAAACAAAAATAGTATAAAAGATAGATAACCTCCAATCTATCTTTGGTCATTAAATACAATATTTTACTTTAAATGTTAGTCTTTCATCCAATACACAGGAACTTTTCTTTGTCAAGTATACTTTAATTTCTATAATCCAATCTTCTGATCTTCATATAGATTTAATCTTTCTTACAGTCCTCCAATAGTCCATCTATGATTTCCGCTCCTTGAAGTAATGTCAATTTATATGTTTTAATGTAGCAATTTAATATTTTAATCACTTTTTCCATTTTTACATTCTATTCATATATATCCATAAAAAATAACACAAATCTAAACATAGTCTATATTAAAACTATAATTATACCATTTTCTACATCTTCCTACATATTTTCCTAATTAACAAATTTTTATAACTATCTGTTCTACTAATACATAACCTTATAACAATTCTCAATAATATTCATGTTAGTAATTATAGTATTAATTCATCCTATAATCACATTTTAAAATACAGTTTCTCATTTCAATTTTTCCAATTAGAATCCATGGTTCCATTAATCTTATAATCCATCCTTTAAACTAAATCTTCTATTCAGGTTATAACAAAATCATAATGTATAATCTGTTTTATTTGTCTCATATAAAATGTTAAAGTATTTTTCTGAACCTTTCCCCATCCAATACCAGACCAGGCAGTTTCACAATAACCTTCAAATTGCAAATTCATATTTACTTCTCTCTCTCTCAACTGCAATAATACATTTAAAATCTCTTTCTCCTGTTTCTCCTCTAACTTAAAGACATCTCTACTTTGCTGTAAATATTTCAAAGTTTCCTCTGCCTCCAATTCTATCTTTTGTTCCTGGCCCTGCAAATCCGCCAACAAAACCTCCAATAATCTCTTAATTTCTGAAAGACTTTTTCTAACCTGCTCTCTAAACTCCTGAATCAAGCCAACAATTGTAACTGCCATTTCCTTTTTCCACCCCTCTCCCATTCCCAAGGCCCAGCCGCCACCACAAAATCTCTAGTCAAAACAAATAGCTTCTCAAAAAGAGTGAATAAACAGCTGGTCTTCCAGTGGAAGTAAAATAATGGCAATATTTTACTTATAATAATATTATAATATTTTACAATAATGGCTCCCAAATAATGGCAATCCCAACAACCCAGTGAGTAATCTTCTGGTTCTCCCCTCTCTGGGGAGAAGCTCTGGTGGTCTTATACTTTCAGTAGACCCCCGCAAACAGGGAAAAGCTAGCGAGGTCTTCAGCACTCTGAAAAATTTTGACTGTCGAGCTGCAAGTCCGGCCCGGAAGTGCGTGTGTGTGTCTTTGTGTCTCTCTCTATATATACACGCACACAAACAAACATAAAATAAAAGTTAAAATATAAGAAAGTGTTTATATGGCTGCCATTCTGTACACACCTGATGAAAATCTTTGCAAATCTACTTCAATACTTTTATTCTGTTATTTTTGCTTGTTATTACTTATTCTTGATCAGTTGGTTTATAATCTTCTGTTTGGCACAGCTGTGAGATGGGCTACTATATGAATCAATATAATAAACAATTAAACAAAAAACTAAAGAATGAACTCAGTTGTCTGGTTATTTTTGGATGTATGGAAGCATATTCTCAAAGTTTCTTTGCCAATCTTCCCAGATATTGCATAGTCTATCTTCGTCATGGAGAGCATGTATACCATTTCAGTAAATTTTGCTGATATATGATGGGTTGTGTTATTCAAGAAGAAAGTAACAGGATGGGAAATAAAATAAAAACTAGCATTTTTTGCATCTTGACTAATTTTCCTTTCCAAAACCATTGAGCAATTCCACTACAAATAATAAAGTGTTCCTAATTCTTTATCACACTTCCAAAGAATATTAATATATTTTGGATTCAAATTAGCAATCTTAACTTGGGTAATATACAAATGCATATCATTGTTATCTAATCATGAAATTTACAGTAAAGCTAAGTCATTCACTGATACTCCCATTGCTGCATATCAATGGTCAGTTCTAGATGACATATCAAACACACAGTCTTGAACGTGTTGAGTTTCAGAATATAATTCATAAATAAAGCCTAATTAAGGTCTAGAGTTTTGCAGTATAACATTTTCAAATTCTGTTAATGTTCTCATATGCTACAAAGCTGGTCCACTAAATTAAACAATGTCTTATTGGTTTTGGCACCTGCCTTCTGGAACAAGATCCTTCCAGAGATCCATGGGCCACTATTAAGGCCTGCTTTGTAGCAATAAGGGTGGAAAAACATGGTGGCATTGTTTTTTGTAACTTATGTCCCACTTGGTTAGCCAAAACGTCCTGGGAGATAACATGTGTTTGAGTCCAGACAATGGTGAATTTATCCTTGAGGTGGGGGTGGTCCCACTGATGAAGGGAAACAAGGATAGACCCAACAATATTGGATATTTTTTTCTATTTTCAGATTTTCCCTCTTCAGGAAAGGTTGTTGAGAAAGTGATCATGCTGTAGCTTCAGAGAATCTGAGAAGAAGCGGATTATCTAGTCTCCTTTCAGTGAGGTTTCTGGCCTGGGTATGGAACTGAGAGGTTGATCATGCCTGTGGATGACCTCTGGTGGGAGTGGGATAGAGGTGGTGCACCCATCCCAGCTTTCCTTGATCTCTCAACAGCTTTGAATACCAATAATCCTTCTGGACCTTCTGGTATCCTTCTGGACTACATGGTTGTAGGAATTCTGAAATGCTAATAACAGAAATACACACAGGTTTTAATTAGTTTATAGCAGAGCAGAAGTGCGCCTATAACTTGCACAAGGCTTAATCAGTTCAAAAACACAAAATAAACACACTTCACATGTTAATGTAAAGTAACATAAAATGAGCTTATAGTTTATTGTAGTTCACAGTTTCATGGTAGAAATGGTCCATGTGTGCGAGTTCTGACCAAACCCACAGTCTTCTCAATGTGGCCTTGCTGAATGGAGGTATGAGCCACGAGGACAGTCATGTATGACTATCCTTCCTGGTTGAGATTCAAACAGAAAAGGGAAGAAGGAAAGGATGGAGAGGAATAGGAAACCGGGATTCAAGCCCTTCCCACACAAAGCAGTAAGATTAGGTTTCAGCAGAGCTGCCCCTCCTTCAAGCTTGTGTGAGACGTGCTTGGTTGAAACCCAATATCTCTAACACCCATTCTTTTCAACTTTGCATGTCCCACAAGATTTAATTTCCCTCTCAGTTCTTGGTAACTGGTTTTAGACAACGGCTTTATGAAGATGTCCACTGTCATGTTCCCTGTGGACAGTAGTGTATCTTGACTAACCCTTGATGTTGCGTCTCCCTCACTAGATGATGCTTGACATCAATGTGCTTATCCCTCCCACCAATCTTCTCTGATAGTGAGAGCATAATACAACTCTGATTGTCTTCAAAAATCTGAATAGGAATAGGTTCCTCTATTTTCATGTCTGCAAGCAGTAGCTTGAGCCATTTTGCTTCATTGCATATACAGCTTCTGTGGAGGACTGTGCAACAGTGCCTTGCTTGTGGCTTCCCCAGCTTACTGCTCCACCCCATAGAAAAATACATAAACATTGGTGGATTTGTGATCACCAATGTCTTCTGCCCAGTCCACATCTGTAAATCCCACTAGTCTAGGATTCTCAGTGGCTGGCAGTTTTTGTTTTAGGTGCATGGTCCCTTTCAGGAACCTTCCCATCCACTTGACACCAGTCCAGTCTCTTTGTGTGGGTGTGCTGGTTTTCCTACATAGAATGCCCACTGCAGCTGCTATGTCCAGCCTAGTGGTGGTGGCTAGATACAACAGCTTGCCTATGGCACTTCTGTAGTCATTGCTCTCTGGTAGGTGATCACTGGGTTCATGTTGTTTGTGGAAAGCTGTTTCCATTGGTGTAGGCATAGGATTAGCATTTTGCAGTCCTAAACTTTCCAACAGTTCCAAAATCTTTTGTTTCTGGTTTAGAAGAAAGCTCTCATCTTCTTCTCTCTTGATTTTTATTCCCAGGTAGTAGCTGGCATTGCCTAGATGCCTTACGTCTACCTCTCTGTTTAGTTGGGAAAAAATTTCATCAAAGTCCCTTTTGTTATTGTGGCAGATCATTAAGTAATCCACATAACAAAGCATGTACACATCTCTGCCAATTCTGTGTCTTGTATATAGACAGGGGTTAGCCTCTCCTTGAGCAAAACCCAGGTCAAGAAGAATTTGGTTTAACTTCCTGTTCCATGCTCTGGCTGCCTGCTTCAGGCCATAAAGCCTTCTGCAGTTTGCAAACAAGATGCTTGGTATTGGGATTCGTAAAACCTGGAGGCTGTGTCATGTACAATTCTTCCTCAATTTCCCCATGCAGAAATGCACTTTTAACGTCCAAGTGTTCAACACCCATATTCCTGGATGCTGCTAGACTTAGAAGCATTCTAATTGTGGTGTGTTTCACAACAGGAGCAAAACATTCATCATAGTCCTCTCCATATTTCTGTGAGTAGCTCTTGATACTAATCTGGCTTTGTTTCTATGTACTTCACCATTCTAATCCTGTTTAGCTTTGAACACCCACTTACCTTTTCTGGCCCCCACCCTATGGAACAACAGTCACTATGAGGCTGGCTCCAAACCTGTTGGTCTTCCAGAAGGACCTCAAAACTGGTTTTGTCAATGGGTCTGAGGATCACATGATAATGTGGAGCCTGCTAGATAGTTATATGATGATAAACTGGAGTACACTCTCTGTATGGCCTTTTTTTTGTCATTCTGTTTTTATTATCTTTTGAATTTAGTTTTGTATTGTACTTTAAATTGGTTGTATTTTTAATTTGTTTTACCTATTTGAATTGTTTTATTGTGTACACCACCCAGAGTCACTACATGAGATGGGTGGCTATATAAATATGATACATGATACATGATGATAGATAGATAGATAGATAGATAGATAGATAGATAGATGATAGATAGATGATAGATGATAGATGATAGATGATAGATGATAGATACATAGATAGATAGATAGATAGATAGATAGATAGATGATAGATAGAGAGATAGATAGAGAGATAGATAGAGAGATAGAGAGATAGAGAGATAGAGAGATAGATAGAGAGATAGATAGAGAGATAGATAGATGATAGATAGATGATAGATAGATGAACGATAGAAGACAGATAGATAGATAGATAGATAGATAGATAGATAGATAGATAGATGATAGATAGATAGATAGAGAGATAGATAGATAGATAGATGATAGATAGATATCGAATGCCTGACCATCGTCTTCCAAAGCAGCTACTTTACTCCCAACTTAAGAATGGAAAACAGAATATTGGTGAACAGCAAAAGAGATTCAAAGACACCCTCAAAGCTAATTTTAAAAAATGTAATATCAGCATTGAGAACTGGGAAACCCTAACTCATGAGCGTTTCAGTTGGAGGTCAGCCTTTATTAAAGATGCTATGGTCTTTGAAGAAGCACGAGTACAGGGTGAAAGGGAGAAAAGAGCTAAAAGGAAGGCACATCAAGCAAACCTTCATCATGACCGTCTCCCACCCAGAAACCTATGCCCTCATTGTGGGAGGTTGTGCGGATCCAGAATTGGCCTTTACAGCCGCTTACGGATCCACTGTTAAAATTTTACCCTTGGAAGACAATCTTACTCGGCTACGAGTGATCGCCAATGAATGAATGAATAGATAGATGATAGATAGATAAAAGAATTCACAAAACTAAAGAAGAAATAAAATAAAAATAGACACCATGAAAGACCATATCCAGACAGTTCCATAAAGTAAGGGAAAGATTAAAATAGAACTAAAATAACAGACAGAATTAAGACAAAACCTCTAACCCCCACACCAAAAAGGAACTAAAGCAAAACATTAAATTCCTGAGACCCTGCAAAACAGAAAATATTTTGCCCTGTCTTGAATCTTTTTCCTTTAATTGCAGGCTTCAGCTCCCATGGTGTTGCAAAAATGGCAAAAGCTGATTTTTGAAAAAAAACACGACATACTGTTCATCAACGTGACAAAGAAAGTTTCCTCAAGTATGTGATTTGCCCCATCATTATTAAAGTCTCTATGATTGTCTACAAGTCCCTAAGGAGATTCAAGGTGCACAAAAAAACAATGAATTAAAAGTGCAGGATAATATTCCTATTTTGTGCAGGGATGTAACTGACTGATGAAGCATCTCCAGTCTGATACATTTCAGGCATAGGAAAGATTGGGTTGAAAGATGATTCTTTTTGCTGCAAGCATATTCATGTTGCTGCCTCATATCAAATGCTATATTCTTCTGGGTAAATGTAATGTAGGAGACCCACTCTTTATTAGGCACAAGAAATATCGTTCAGAAGACCTGGTTATTGGTGGTATTACTTCTCAGATTTACATGTTTTCCAACACAATAACATTCATAAGGAATCCATTGGAAGAAACTGTTGATGATTTCCTGTAATTATTTTTATTGTGTAGATAAGTGATAACTGGATCTTCCTTCACAGTTTTTTGATATATAAAAGTAAAGAGCAGAATTGTTTTTAGTGGGTGGTAGAATCCATTGCAGTAGGAGGTGATGGCTTTGATAGCGCAGCAGGAAAAGTATTGCACAGGGGAATTCTGAATTTCCATGTCACTTTTTTCCTGATTGGAATTATTTAAATATTGAATTATTAGTATTGGTAGAAGAAGAAAAAATAGAAGAAAAGGGTGTGGGGATAGTGGAAAAGATAAGGGTAGATAATAAAATTAGAAGTAATTCTCCTAAATTCAGGTCACATTTTCCATTTAACCACATCCCAGTGCAAGTGATGACAGATTATAACGTGTGAAAGGAATGGACTCTTCCATCCACTGGTTTAGAAAACTTTCCTTTCCTGTATTCTTCCATCAAAATTCATCTCTCTCCATGGTATAGAAAATTTAGGTACATTTGATTCATATTTTTCTAATCTACAGAAGTGACATGTTAAAAATGTGAACAAGGATAAGAAAATCTGTTTGAGCATAATGAATCTGAAACTATGAGGCTTTCAAATTTCTGATCTTCTTAGACTGATATTCAGAGAACGCCTTAGTTTCATTAAAACTCTGTATAGTTTTTTTCCATTTTTTAGGGCAATAGAATCAAACCTTCTGGATACGATTAGAAAATATAAATCAGAACATAGTAAAGTTCCTATTCTGAAACAGAAGTAATAAAAATTGCATTTGTATACAACTCTCAATTCAGAATTCATCTTCAGAATTTTCAGCATATCCTGGCCTTTGAATTCGCTGTCAAAGAAATCAATGAAAATCTCCAGATCCTACCTAATATCACCCTGGGCATCCATGACTCTAATAGCTATTTCTTGGCAAGATGGATCTATCTGGCTTCCATGGAACTTCTCTCTTCAAAGGGAAGATTCATCCCAAACTACAAGTGTGATCTCAAGGACAACGTGGTAGCTGTTCTTGCAGGACCTAACGCTTTCATTGGTCAATTCATGCCAAATATTCTGAGCATATACAAGATTCCGCAGGTAAGATATACTCCTAAAAGAAAGTTGCACAGAAAAAGACATGTGATTTGTATATAGACAGTGTTAAATGAAATGTAACAAATAACAATGTGGAGCAAACAACAGCCCAATCAAGGAACTCCCAAGGAGTGAACAACAGCTCCACCAACACAAGCAGGACAAGCCACGATAGATAAACAGAAAGGAAGTGCCACTCCCTTTTGTTGCCTAGTCTGGCAGTGAAATGTCTGCAAGAAAACAACAAGGCTCAGAGAAAACTAAGGACTCCAAAGTTCAACCCTGAGCTACAAATATTCTCTTTGATAAATAACAAAGTAAAATGCTATGGGAAATTTTCAAATTTGAACAAAGAAACTCTGGCAATCAATTATCAAAACAACAATTATGATTAGAACATATATCTTGATAAGAACATATATTGTGTTTTTTAAAAAATCTAACCAATTCTGACATTGGCAGTGATTGATAGGAATTACTTTACAACTTGTGAACTAACTTACGTAGTGCAAATTCCTAGTGAATGAAAAACTCCTAGCTTTTTATTTTAAACTCCTAGTAAATTAGTTCAGCCTTTGGGACTGCATAGAACAAACTCCTCAGTGTTGGTGTAGGTGTCATTCACTGCACCACACATGTATTTGAAAATTTCCCCAAAGTTTAAAATGTTGATTGCTTTATAATGATTGATTATATAAAGAGAAATCAGAACCTACTCTTTGTATTTTGGACAGTTATCACATCATAGCAATTGATTCTGAACAAGGCTTTATTTAGAAACAAATAACAATGTAAAATGCCCTGGGAAATTTTCAGATTTGAATAAAAAAACCATGGCAATCAATTATCAAAACAATAATTATGATTTGAGAAAATATTGTGATGGAATACATTTTTTAATTTGGTTTATAATGATTGTTTATATAGATAAAGAGAAATCAGAACCCTTTTGGACAGTTATCACATCATAGCAATTGATTCTGAACAAGGCTTTACTCTTAGAAACCAATCTTTCATTTTAGACTTCAAATTTTCCTCTTAGTAAGTTATCTCGCATTTCTTGAAATTTATCACATGTGTAAGCTGTCTGTGTTTTGAATAACATTTGATCTTTGATTGTGATAGATATTTGACTTGATATGTAATTTTCTCAGCTCACGTATGGCTCTGCTCCAGTGATAGATGACAGCACACAGGCTCTTTTCTTGCACCGGGCATTTCCAAATGAAGTTCTTCAAATTCAAGGGATGATTCAATTGTTGCTATATTTCCAGTGGATATGGATTGGGTTGATTGTGCAAAGTGCTGAGAAACGAGACAGGTTTCTGCAGAGTAGGCTTGCCATATTTACTCACAGTGGTATTTGCTTTGACTTTGTGGAAGAGTTGCCAAAGGCATCTGTTTCCAATGAAATGGATAATATCCTTACACATTATATAAAAGTTTACAACGTTATTATGACAAGTAGTGCCAATGTTGTGATCATCTATTGTGAAAACGATGAAATGGTTGTTTTGAGAATGTTGCCATATACTTCAGACTTTGACAACACACCAGTGAAGAGAAAAGACAAAATTTGGATATTACCAGCCCAGATGGAGTTCTCATCACTCCCCCATCAAAGATACCAGGGTATGGATTCCATCCATGGTTCTCTGTCTTTTCAAGTTTCCTCAAAGGACCTCTTGGAATTCAAGAGATTTCTTCAGATGAAAAAACTTGCTTCTGCAGAGGAAGACAGTTTGATGAGAGTGTTTTGGGAAAGTGCATTTGAATGTTCTTTCTCTAATGCCATGTTAGAGGAGGATGCTGAGAATGAATGCACAGGTGAAGAGCCACTGGAGACCCTTCCTATGTCAGTTTTTGAGACAGTTATGACTGGTCAGAGTTACAGTGTCTACAATGCAGTCCATGCTGTGGCACATGGTTTGCAGGCCATGCTTTCATCCAAATACAAACTCAAGGCGAGAGGAAATGACTCAAAACTTAAGACATTGAATGAATATGTGTGGCAGGTAAGAGTGAGATGAAACTTTTTACCCCTTAAGCAGGAATCACTTATACAACCAGATCCTTCTAGGTATATCCAATAGGGTCTGAGTCATATGGTTGATCAGCAAAGGAGGGTAAATTTTTCTCTATAAGTTTAAGGAAGTGTATTGTACTTCAATATGATATGAAGAAACTAGGGAAAACAAGGGGAGGCAGCATTAATTTGTAAGAAAATTCTGAGGGCAAAAGAACAATAAGAAGTGAGAAGAAAGAGCCAACAAGGCAATTGAACTGCCCAGAGTCACTGGCAGTTGAGTAGCATATACGTTTATTTTATTAGTAGTGTTATTGAGGTTGTGGAGGAATTTGATGAGAGATGGCAATAAAGATGTGGTGGGGATGCATGCAGAAAAGGGGCAAAAAGTGGGCAGTGATAAGGAGAAAGAGGAGGTTGGGATCCAGGATGAAGAGGCAGGTAGACCGCAACAATAGTTTGTTTTAAGTAAAAGTGGGAGAGGGTGGAAGGGAAAATTGTCTGCTGGACATGTTTTGGAGACCCAAGAGAAAGAACAAACTGGGACTTCGGCTTAGACCTCACCCATGGACAAATGGTTCTGGCTCCTGTAAGTTGCATACAGGCTGTACAATGAATAACAGGGCTTTACAGACATCAGAACCACGAAAGTTTCTTCTTGGTTTGTTTCGTCATCAGAATTATGGGATTCCAGTATGTCTCGGAGAGCTCATAGGCATGGGAATTCTAAAAGGATTTTTAGGCATCGTTTTTGAAAATAATTGTTCTAGAGTATATTTGATTCTTCTTATATATTGTCATCACTTCTTTCCATCTACTTTGGTCTAGCTTCATAAATACCTGAGAACTGTTTCATTTAACAACAGTGCTGGGGAAAAGATTTTCTTTAATCAAAATGGGGAAATAGCAACTGGCTTTGATGTCATCAATTGGGTCACTTTCCCCAACCAATCCTTCCATCGAGTCAAAGTTGGGAAGGTAGATCCATTTGTTCCCCCAAACAAGCTGCTCTCCATTTCTGCAGAGAACGTTATCTGGCCCTCCATGTTCAACCAGGTAAGTTCTGCTCTAACTTCAAAGAAGAGGGAGTCATTTCCATGTAATTTATAAAATGATTCAGTATTCGGACATCTTTCTACAAGTGTTCTGTCCTTGAACTTGTTACATTCTCCAACTGATTCATTTCTGTGAAAACTGAAAAGACAAATTATTTTGAGTGACTGGAAATGTTTGCATAGAGAGAGGTTGGCAACTTCATGTACCTCAACGGTGAGGCAGTTTCAGAATGGGCAGGCTAGGAACATCTTTCAGGGTCATGGTGTTACTCAGTCTGTAGACCCAGATTCTGTACCAGCTGACATTACCAGGATCTTGAGTGAAAACTACTTTCCAAAGACATTAGAAATCTTGAACTAGGATGTGATAACTGGATCAGTAAGCAAGACAGCATATTTCTGTTTAAAACTTTTTAGAAAAGAATATAAGCAAAAGTAGAGAGAAAATGTTTAAGAGAAGTAAAATAACATAGTACGGATAAGGTGATACAGATAGATAGGCAACAAATCAAAAACATCATATGAATACTACTATTTTCCAATATGTTATTAATCATTTTATTGTAAAATAGGTCAGTTTTTAAAAACAAATATCTGAAAATTTGTGTGGAACTTTAAACTGAATTACTTGTTTAACATAGTATAAATCTCCAAGTAAAGGTGTAAATACAATACATCAAATCAATAGTGGAAATCTAATTTTCCATAAAATTTAAAGGTGCACTCCATACATAAAGACCCTAAATTTGGATGTGACACAAATCTATCTATAAAGTTATACGCCAAGAATGTTTTCCAGGTAGAATTACCTTCAACATTTTAAATACAAATTTATTCTGGACAGTGAAGTGTACTTCCACAATTTAGTTACCCATTCTTCCAAAGAAGGAATTAAACATCCTTTTTCAGTAGACAGTGTATAGGATCTTGCAGCCATTAAGATATGATTTCATTTTATATAGGGTCAAAGCTGGCAAACAACCTTGCTAAAGCCATTCCTTTTTGGATGCTTGTGTTTGTACTTCCACAAATTGTGGTGATGCACATCATGATTAATTAGATGAATAACAGAGAAGTCTTAAAAATAACCAGTAGGGCTGCACTTCACTTTCTGTCAAATGGTTACTTAAGGCTGTGTTCTTTCTACAACATGGCCAGCACAGTATCCAATAGTATCCAGAATAGTTCAAGGTTCCAAAAGAATGCTGGTTTTCATGTAATCTTATGTAATTTTAATTTAAAAAGATGCTAAATGGATACTCGATTGTCAGAGCAATGTAAACAAGTTATGATACTGTATATCTATTAGAAGAAAATACTCCTGCCATACATGGATGCAAATACTTGATATGCCTAACAAAATCTGGTAAATCCAAATTGTTCTGATGCAAGAATTTCTGCATGTTAAAGAATAAAGTCTGAATTTTCCTTCGTAATCTCCAATAGGCACAACCCATTTCTGCATGCAATGGTCATTGCTTATCAGGTTATAGCAGAATAAAAATAGAAGGAAAGCCATTTTGCTGCTATGATTGCCTTCCATGTCCAGAAGGGAAGATTTCCAACAAGACAGGTAAGAGATCGAAAGGACAGTTTTCATTGCTTTCTTTAACTTAAACTCACCATCTCTCACCATCATTTAACACATTAAGGCCCATTGCAGGATTTCTGCTTGCAAGCCCCTCTGGAAACATTGCACCTTCAGAGACTCCGGCCAGTCTGATAGCCTTCCAGCCAGTTTCTGGAATTCCAGTGAATATTCGGAAACTGACCTGTCTCCTTGCCTGAGGCACTGTAGGCTTGCCTTGGCTTTCAATTTTAGTAAAGGGTCTTCAAATCTTTCTCTTAATGCACTCATAAATTCATCAAAGTTCCTCATTTCTACAGCTTGTGCATAGTGGAGCCCCACTAACCAATCTGCTGCATCCCCCTCTAGGCAGGAGGACACAGAGTTTATTTTGGCTTCTTTGGAGGAAGAAGAACCGCCGTACTCCCTCATAAAACCCCTCACTAGGGTCAGGAAGCAGGCTAACGTTTTTGGGTCACCAACAAACTTTGTTTTTAGTTTCCTGGCTCTGACGTGGCCATCAGTACAGCGTGCTTGGCTCGCTTCCCTTACATAAGTTCTCGGGAAGGGGTGGTCATTGGGAGCTCTTCCTGCCACCTGCTGTCCTTCTCCTGTCCCCGAACTTCCAGGGCTCTCACCCATTGCCAGTTGTGCGCTTGTTCCTGTTCTCGCCACTGCTGGTGATTCTAGTCTCCACAGCATTCTTTCCACGATTCCCTGCAGATGATCCATTAGTTCCTCCATCTGCCAAAACCTTTCATCTGCTGCTCGGTTCTCCACCAATCTTCCCAATTCAGAGCTTCCTCCATAACTGGGTGTTGCTGAGATCGATTCCCCTTCGTATTCTCCTCCGACATGCTGAGCCAAGTGGGGATCATATCCCGGGGTTACTTGCTGTTGTAGCATTGTTTCCCAGTTGGATGGGGTTGCTATTGTGCAGAGAGTTGGTGGGGTTTGGATGCCCGCTCTGCTAGCCTCCCCAGCTAGGGTTGAAGAGCAGGTGGCAGTCATGGCCAGGAGAGCCTTTGCAAAACTGCATGTTGTGCACCAGCTACGCCCATTCCTGGACTATTGTAATGGGATCTACATGGGGCTGCTTCAGTTAGTTCAAAATTGAGCAGCCCACATACCTCTGCACAAGCCTAGTGTCACCTCTTTTGCGAGAGCTGCATTGGTTCCCGATTTGCTTTCGGGTCCAATTCAAGGTTCTGATTATCATCTTTAAAGCCCTACATGGCTTGGGGCCTGGTTATTTGAAGGGCCACCTTTCCCCAGTTACATCTACCTGGCCCACCAGTGCTGGGAGGCAGGGTACTGAATGTTGCGGGTCCCTTCAGTTAGGGAAGTACATCTACTGGGGCCAAGGAAAAGGGCCTTCTCCATGGTGGATCCCTCCCTTTGGAACATCATCCCCCAAGATATAACATTGACCCCTCTTTGGTCCTTTTCTGGAAGACCCTGAAGATGTGGATTTGTCAGGAGGCCTAGGGACCCCAGGCTACTTCAGAGCCTATTTAGGGACTGATTTGAATGGGTTTGCTGCTGCCGTAAGATGTCTATTACATTTTTATGGTTTTTAATACCCACCTGGAGTCACTGTGTGTGAGTTGGGCAGCCTTATAAATCTGTTTAATAAATAAATAAAATAAATGAATAGCTTTTTCTTTTTTGTGGAGCATTTGCTCCATTTATACTCCATGGTAAACATTTATAATCCATATTCAATGAAATAATTTAGAAAAGTCTGTGCCTGTAGCACCAAATTCAGAGTCCTCTTTTCCAAGGATGATGAAGCTGGTCCTCAGTTATTAATTCAGAGTCTCTCAATCACACGCCATCAGAGGACATAGAAGAGTTCTTTATTAATACAGGCGATCAGTCCAAGTCTAAGATCAGACTGAGGAAAGCCCGTGCAAAAATCCCAGTACCAGCTGTATAAATCAGCTAAATAAAATAAAATAAAAAAATAAATAGCTTTTTTCTTTTTTGTGGAGCATTTGCTCTATTTATACTCCATGGTAAACATTTATAATCCATATTCAAGCAAATAATTTAGAAAAATCTGTGCCTGTAGCACCTAATTCAGAGTCATCTTTCTCAAAATCTTTGAACAACTGTTGTGATTTTACAGTTGTCTTCTCTTTCACCTCAATTTGAATATCCTCCAAGTTTCAAGTCTCTTTTAAAACTTTCCAAAAATTCTATGGCCTTTTGAACAGAAGTCAGTTGAAATATTTTCTGTTGTAAAGTAAAAATTATTCCATCCAATTTATCCTAACAAAATGTGATCTTCTTCTTCAGTATCTCAGTCAGAAAAAAATATTTTTTCTCTTACGTAGAATTCTGATAGGAATCTCCTTTAAAATAATTATGTCTACCTTGTCAACCTTCAAATTTGTATTAAAATGGCATTGCAGAACAATATCCCTCATTCTTTTACTCACATAGTGCAACAATACATCCCTTGGGATATGCCTTCCTGCAGCATTGCATGAATATATCCGGTACACCTTGTCAATTTGTTCTTCAATTTTTTCCTCTTCCCAATTTAAAAAAAAACTGACAGTGCCTAAACAACCTTTCTTCTTCCATCCTCATCTGGGTTCTCTGGAATATCTTTAAACTCACGGAGAATTCCTTCTTTCTAAGTTGCAGCGGAGCCACATTATTCGTTCATCTTTCTAATTCCATATCCCTAGCTTCTGACTTATTCTACAAAGTTTCCATTCTATTATTCATTTTTTTTAATTTCTCCAGACATTTGTTATATACTTCCCAACATTTGTTTTACAGAATCATCCATCTTATCCAATCTTTCATCTATCTTTTTTCAAAGGTCATAAATTTAGCTTCAAGTGACTGAGCCAATTTAGATCCTAATTCATCAAACATTAAGTCTACTAAAAAAGTCTACTCAAAGCAAACAAAAGGGATCACTTTATCTTCTTTCTCTTTTTCTCCTTTCTATTGGAGCTGCTCTGTAGAGCCTCTTCTAGCCTCGATTCCTTCTCTACGGTTTGCCATTATACATATCAAAAGTAAAATTTTGTGTTGGCCAGCCTTTTTCCCACCCATTTCCTCATTTTGGAGCCTGGCTTGGTGGCCATGAAAGCAAGAACAACAATGGTTGTTTTCCCCAATATACAAGAAAGGGCTACAGAGAAGATGATGCCAAAAGCAGTTTGTTGCATGAGATAATTTAGAGATAAATAATTTTGAAAAAATGTTCTGAAATGACTGAATTTTCATAGTATGTTTGAATAAAGAAAGGTTGGAAACTTAATGTGACTCAAGGGTGAGGCATTTCCAGAATGGGAGGACTGTGTATGTCTTTCAGGGTCTTGGTTTTACTAAGTCAGTAGACCCAGATTTTGCACCAGCTGAAATTACCAGGATCTTCAGAGAAATCTATTTTCCAAACACATTTGTTGTTGTGGCAAAGTGGCTATTTAATTTTGTTGTTGTTGTTCAGTCGTTAAGTCGTGTCCGACTCTTCGTGACCTCATGGAGCATAGCATGCCAGGCCTTCCTGTCCTCCACTGTCTCCCAGAGTTTACTCAAATTCATGTTCATTAATATGAAAGGGAAAATAAGCACGCAGATCTCTCCAGTGCCTTTCAAGTTTTAATTACAGGCACACAGCTCCACCAAGTGGACAATCGGCTCATATTACTGCAGTCTTTTGTTTTCTAAATCCAACCAATTATCAAACATATGGGAAGAGAGTAGAAAGCGTTCCCAGGAAACTAGGCAGTCCAATTAATACAGTTCAGATTTTAATAATGAAGATTTGTAAAAAAAATACTTTTAAAAATAAATCTTCACCTTTCTCCATAGTTAATTTTCTTACATTCTCCTTATCATCCAACATTTTGTGATGTATTCAAATTACTGTAAATTTCTAAGTCTTCTTTAAAAATAATAATCCAAGAAAGAATGAGGAAAGCACCAAGAGAGCTACTTATCTGTTGCAAAAGAAGGTCTCTCTTAGGCTGAAAGATAATTATAAACCAAAAGTGGGATGAGGATTGGCAGTTCTAGTGTCTATACTTAAGCTACAACACAGATGTAATGAAGTCAAAATCCGCTGCCTCCCAGCTGCTCAACTCGCAAGCCGATCACAAAAGCTTCCATTTTTGCATTACTCACATGGAATGGCCATCTGGAGATCAGATGAGTCGATTTCACACTTCGTCCTTGATCTGGAGAAAGTTTAGCATCCAGCTCAGACTTTGGAGTCATCTCCACTGCCACCAAAATGACTAAACTGCGATATTCCCAACCAGAAGTCCAGGACAGATTTCATTGCTATGTACAGTATTTTGTGCAATCCCATAGCCCAATTTTTAAAATATAAACAGTAGTTTATCATCTCTTTTAAAAGGGGTCCATAATTCAGTAGAGAGGTTGATTACTTAAGAATCTTTCACATATCATCATGGCATCTTTTCTTTGCTTACAGAAAGATAAACCAGACCATCCAAATAAATCCTTTCACATATACTGTAGTTACTATCAAAGGAAAGAAATTGCAAGGCTAAATGGGATGAACCTAATTTCATTTTGCAGAATTCTAGTTCAGAAGGCGATTTAAAGAAATGCTAAAAGGAAGGACTCATTTAACCATATTCAAGCAAGTAAAATGTCTGGATAGTGTATTCTTGGAAACATACAAAAATTTAAGCATTAATAAATCTCAATACTGTTCTTATTAAATGTTGACTCTAAAGGAAGTGAACTTTCTAGTAATCATTAGAAGTAATCATTACATATTGGTTCCTTAATGATGGAAAACTAATCAACCAAACAACCAACCAACCAACTAATAAAGTGCTGAATCAAATGTTCATAAGATTGCTTTTACAGAGAGAAGTTCTAAATTGGTAGTGTATTCAGGATATAAAGAAAGATTCTGGCTAATTTGAAGTGGTGCTGTGTGGTTTCCGAGGATGGGGAGAAGAATTGGGAGCAATAACGAAAAATCAAAAGATCCCTGTCTTAATGGTAGATCTTCCTTAACTTTGTTCCTCTTCTTTATAAGACAGGAACCCTTTGGCCTGATTTGGAGTCTCAGAGCCCCCAAGAATGATAGAGGACCTCAGACATATTCCACATAAAAATAATCATAACTAACTTTTGCTTTATGCAGGATAGCTATCAGAAATAAAAAATCACAATAAAAAGGTTGATCAAATTTTGATATACTAAGTCCCCTTGACCAGAGAGAGGGCATCCAGGGTCTATCATGCTTAAATTATTCCAGAACAAATAGAAAAGACTTAGCTCAGAAAGTCACATTAGTTGTTCTTCCTCCCATTCATCAGATATTATTTAAAAATATGACAGCAATGATTTCTGTTTCAGATGCAGTTGACTGCTTCCCATGTTCAGAAGACCAGCACCCAAACAAAGCTCACAATCTTTGCATTCCAAAAGGCGTCATATTTTTGTCTTATGAAGAATCTCTGGGAATCAGCCTGACATCTATTGCTTTCTTCTTTTCTCTCATCTCAGCTGTGGTGCTGGGGATCTTCATTAAACAGCGGGACACTCCAATTGTCAAAGCCAACAACAGGAACCTCACCTACATTCTTCTTGTTGCTCTCCTGCTCTCATTCCTTTGCACTTTGCTCTTCATTGGCGAACCTGGCCAAGAAAAGTGTCTCATGCGACAAACTGCTTTTGGCATCATCTTCTCTGTAGCCCTTTCTTGCATATTGGGGAAAACAACCATTGTTGTTCTTGCTTTCATGGCCACCAAGCCAGGCTCCAAAATGAGGAAATGGGTGGGGAAAAGGCTGGCCAACACTATTGTCCTTTCTTGCTCCCTGGTGCAACTCATAATCTGTATGGTGTGGTTGGCAATTTCTCCCCCATTCCCAGATTCAGATATACATTCAATGGTTGAAGAAATTGTCCTGCAGTGTAATGAAGGTTCAACCACAATGTTTTATATTGTCCTTGGTTTCATGGGGTTCTTGACCGCTACCAGCTTCACGGTGGCTTTCCTTGCTAGGAATTTACCTGACAGCTTCAACGAAGCCAAATTTATCACCTTCAGCATGTTGGTGTTTTGTAGTGTCTGGGTATCATTCGTTCCCACCTATATCAGCACCAAGGGGAAGTACGTGGTGGCAGTGGAGATCTTCTCCATTTTGGCTTCTGCAGCTGGATTACTGGGCTGCATCTTTTCCCCCAAATGCTACATTATTGTTCTGAGGCCTGATTTGAACAGAAAGGAGCAGCTAATAAAGAAATAAAACTGAATTTTTGCTCCACTATGCTATAAATCCTCTAAGCTATGACCTGAGAGTTATTCCTCTGGTTAAGAGGCTGCAGTCAGTTTTTATTTTTCTTCCTTTTTCTTTTAACCACAAATAAAGATGTGAAACATGCATAATATTTTGGAATGGAGTACTCATACTGAAGTTACTTCATATGTATGCCATATTAAAGGTGGCATTTTTGTGAGAACCAGAGAAGTGGAATGCAGTTGCCATAAGAGCTATTGAAGGCTGCCCCAGAAAATAAATTAGTATAGGAAAATGAGGTGTGACAATCTAGTGAGGAGGAGAAGATGAAGAGAAAAAGGAGGAGGAGGACAAGGTAGGATGACACTTACTATATAAGATTGGAAGCTTATTTTTCTCATGTTCCACTGAATGAATGAATGAATGAATGAATGAATGAATGAATGAATGATTATTTATTTATTTATTTATTTATTTATTTATTTATTTATTTATTTATTTATTTTCCATCCTGCCTTTATTATTTTTATAAGTATCTCAAGGTGGCAAACATACCAAGTACTCCTTTCTCCTCCTATTTTCCCCATAATTACAACAAACCTGTGAGGTGAGTTTGGCTGAGAGAGAGTGACTGGCCCAAGGTCAGCCAGCCGGCTTTTTTGCCTAAGGTGGGACTCAAACTCAAAGTCTCCTGGTTTCTAGCCCATTGCCATAACTACTAGACCAAACTATTTATTTGCTTTAAATTCATACACCAAAAAGGAAAGAAAAAAATAGAAAAATAAATCTTATAAAAACTGTTGACAATAACTTAAAAGTCTAAAAGAGAATTGTGAAGTGAGAAAAGATGATAGGTAAGTGTTAATGTATGTGATGGGGGCAATAATCAGGGAAGACTAAGTAGAATTGGGGTCAAGGCCTTTCATGTCAAAGCCATTGCCTTCTAACTGAGATTTCAATAATACATAAGTTTAGGAATTTATAGAAAAAATATTGGGCTGACCTGTCAGTAGAAATAGCTGTGATTACAGACATTGAAACATCCAACAATGACAGGCAAGATTATCTGTAAGCATCCAAATAAGTTATTGACTTAACTCAGGAAAACACGTAAAAAGGATCTCAACATCTGCATCTTAAGAGATTTACAGTTTCTTCAGAGTGGATGCTGGTAAGTCTCCCAATAACTCTGAAAATTTTATCTCAAACCTTCCCAGGGTGAATAGCCTTATATATGGGGCAGGGAAGCCATGTGTTCTCTCTCTATTTAAATCTTTTAGCAATTTTGAAATTTACCTAATCTTGCTTGTTTGACAAGAGACGTTTCACAAGGAGAATTACACATACAGCTAATGAATAAAAAGGGAGTATTAAAGGAAAAAGTGTATCCATGGAAATATATAGTAAAGCAAATGAATCCCTAAATTGGATGTAAGAGTTTTCCTGAGTGATGTAATCAACAAATGGTTGCCAAGCTCTATTGAAGTGATCCAAGCCATAGCAATGTGCAGTTATTTTTTTACATTAAATCATAATCCCACAGTTCCAATTGCCAAGCTTCAAAGAAAAGTGTTCTTGGAAGTTTCCAATACAGGACACTTTTAGTCCCTGGCTTTGATAGTATATATCATGGTAATTCTCTAATTTATATTGATACAAAATATTTTATGATATTTAACAATAAAATAGTGGGATGGGAAATAATATGAGTCACTAAAATTTATTGCATCTTTATATATGTCACATTCCAAAACTGTTTTTATATATAATTTTTATTAAAGAAGTTTTTCAACAGAATTAAAAATAATAAAAATTTTGAATTAAAAAATAATAGAGAAAAGTGATAACAAAGTTATCTTTCTATAATCTCTCCTATCTAATCATCAAAACCCTAACCATAAGTACTTTCTTTTTCCTTTTTTATGCAAAAAATCCATTTGTTGTTGTTGTTGTTCAGTCATTTAGTCGTGTCTGACTCTTCATAACCTCATGGACCATAGCACGCCAGGCGTTCCTGTCCTCCACTGTCTCCCGGAGTTTACTCAAATAATAATAATAATAATAATAATAATAATAATAATAATAATAATAATAATCCATTAGGGCAGAGCTTTCCAAACTTTTCATGTTGATGACACACTTTTTAGACATGCATCAGTTCGCAACACAGTTATTCAGTTTTATTAGCAAACCGGAGGTTAAACTAACCCCTTATAAGAGGTACGGACACATACATAAATTGTAATAGCGAAATGTATGGGGACACAATGTGTCTCATGAAAACCTTTCATTTATATTTTTAAAAATATATGAATTGTAAGATTTATTTATCTATCTATCTATCTATCTATCTATCTATCTATCTATCTATTTGATTTATCACCACCCATCTCCCCCGAGGGGGACTCTGGGCGGTTTACAAACAGAATAGAACCCATTAAAATACAATTATAAATAGACTAAAATACCTCTTAATTAACAATTTATAAATATAATAAATAAATTAAAATCTAAATGGCAGAATCTTCTTGAGTCCATGGGGAGGGCACTCCATGGCCACCCTAGGGCACTAGCCACCCCCAAGAGCGTACTTTCTCCATCCTGCCCCAAGCATATTGACACAACTAGGTTTTAACTAGCACACAGTGCTAGGGCTGTGTTGAAGCTCCAAACTCAAGGGGCAATACCAGGATCTAATCAAAGTCTGATACTAAAACCTCTTGACCTTGTTTCTATGATACTGAGATTGTAGGACCTGACCTTGGCTAAATAATGCACCTGTTCATCAGACGCCTGGAACATAAACCAAGAGCCTGGGAACTGTAAAGATAAATTTGAGGTCCTCCTACAACTGTATAAAGATTCCTCCCTTCTCTTTATTCCTGAGCAAGAGAAAAAACAAGCCAGCTAAACATTATTATAGCTCAGGGTGAACTCTAAGATTCTATAATCTTAATATGAAGGCGAAATTAAAAATAGAATGGCCTTCCATATTTCCACTATGAAAAAAGCTGTTCCATGACTTTTTTCCAACTGCTTATCCATCAGTCCCAAGAAGAAAAGTTTTGGTTTTAGTTCATGTTAATCTTTAAAATTCTCTGAATCTCCATATGTATTTGAACCCAAAATTTTCTAGCTTTTTTTTGCACATCCACCAAGCATGATAAAATTACCCTTCTTCTTGTTCACATTTCCAACATAACTCTGAAGTAGCGGTATACATTCTAAATAATTTTCTCTGGTGTGATATACCAATGGCACATCATTTTAGGTTTTGTTAAATCTCCATTGACAATTATTTATGCTTTCTGTGATGTATAAATCGAGCTTACCTATTTAATAAAAGAAAAAGAAAAAGAAAAAGAAAAAGAAAAAGAAAAAGAAAAAGAAAAAGAAAAAGAAAAAGAAAAAGAAAAAGAAAAAGAAAAAGAAAAAGAAAAAGAAAAAGAAAAAGAAAGAAGCTTGTGATTCATTTTTCATGATAGATATTTCCATTTGTAATTAGACATTTTCTCAACTGGAAAATCTGGACCATTCTAGTATTTCTTCATTCTCCTTTTGGAGATGTCACCTTTGCAAATCAGAGAAAGAGCTGACCTTTTTACTTTTCTCAATTATTTTTTTCCAGGCTCGAATATTTTGCCTTTAATTACAGGCTTCAATTTTCAAGGCATTGCAAAATTGCCATAGCTTTTGTTTTTTAAATGACATATTGCTCATCCCATCATGCCGAGAGGTTGTCCAAGCATGGAGTGATTTGCCCTATCATTATATAATTGTTCATTATTTCCTCCAAGTCCCTAAGGAGATTCAAGAGACAGAACATAACAATGAATTGAAATGATAAAATATATTATCTCTTCTCTGTGGAGGAGGAGACTAGAGAGAGAAAACTCTTCCAGTCTTATTCTTCACAGAGTATGTTTCAGCCAAAGGAAGGATTGTTCTGCACGATGATTTCATTCTTTGCAAACGTATTAATGTTACTGCCTCATATCAAATGCTCTGTTCCTCTTGGCAAATGTACTGTGGGAGACCCACTCCTTATTAGTCACAAGAAATATCATTCAGAAGATCTGGTTTTTGGCGGCATAACGTCTCAATTTTACATGATTTCTAATGAAATAACCTTCACAAGGAATCCATCTCATGAAGTAGTTGATGATTTTATGTAATTATTTTTACAGGAAGCAAAAAGGAAAAAAAGAAATATTATTTCTGGGAGATATATTTGATGGGAATATTTGGGAAGGGAGAAATGGAATCATGGATTGAAAAGAACTTGCCTCTTTAATCCATATTAATGCTTTTGTGATTATGGAAATTATTAATTTGTTTACTAATATAATCATTTCAGTTATAAAGAACTTTTCTCCTTCACCAGAGGTTTCCTCATTCATGTATGATTCCATTGTTATTAACAGTTCTTTTTTAAATCACATTTTGTTTTAATCACATGATATGTTATCTTTGTCTCCAGGTATTTGAAACTTATTCTCTATCTGCTACATAATTATTAGGTAAAGAAAATCATACTTAATATCTTGTATCCACAACTTTCACCACACATTTCACTCATTTCTTTTTACATATTCATGTATCTATTGCCATCCCATTCCTTTGAATAAACCATAACTTGTAAAAGGCATACAAAGTGCTAGCTAGTTCTAAATGAACTAGTTATAGAACCTGTATGTATTTCTTTATATATTCCTATAACGGTACTTTGAAATTTTTTCATCCACAATGCAGTTAAACTGAATCTCCCTTCAGAATTATTTGTTAAATCAGAGTGAAAAGAAGAAAATGTTGTTTGTTGGTGGTAACAAGGTTAAACTGGTGGTGGTAGACAAGGATAAAAGATTTGGTTGGGGAGATCCTGAAATGCATTTAATATTTCTCCTGAATTGGACTAATTGAAGGTTAAAATAAAACTATTGATAGAAGAAGGAAATGTAGGAAAAAATATGCTGGAGAGGATTAGGGTGGAAAGCAAAATTACATGCAGGTTCAATAAATTGAGTTGCATTTTGTAATTCCTGTGATTATTTCTCTACCCTAAAATGCCTCATTTGTGGCTTTATGAAAAGCCTAGTCTACTCAGCAGTAAAAATCACTCTGGACAGCTTCTGAAAATTAAAAGAAACACCATTTTATAAAGAAACCAAATCATCCAAAAGAACAACATAACACCTTTCTACATTGTGTTAGAAAGAAGAGTAAGTCTTGGAAAATGTACTTGGTCATTATGAATCTCAGTCATTCATTTCACAACAATTTCCTATGCTAAGGCAATGGAATTAAGTATAAAATTAGATAAGTTCAGCTGAACCTATTATCCATGTGCTGCTGCAGTGCCCCTTCCAGAATGATATCTGAAGAAGTCTCATCTTCCCCCTGCCTTATTACATGCACCAAATTAGCCTGAGAAACTTCATCTCTATTTTCTCTTATGAGACAAGAAATGGCCTATCACCCATAATGATGCAACATTCTGTATAGCTGCTGTGAAGATGCACAAACAACTGACAACTGCACGTGGATGACATCCTCATTCCTGATTCACTTATCTTATGGCTATGTTGATGGTTTTTTGGTGGTTTGTTTTCTCTTCTGTCATTGCTGCATTTAGTTTATATATTTTCTATTTTATCTGGACGCTGACCAAAATAAACATGATTCTATCTATGTTTGCATAGATTAGTACATGTAAATTAGAATGGAGCAAAGTTATATTCCAAATGTTGTAATACAGGTAGTAACTCTTCTTTCAGTTAGTATTGTAATACAGGTTCTAACTCTCCTTTCAGAATTATTATGCAGAATTTTCAGCATATCCTAATCTTTGAATTTGCTATCCAAGAAATCAATGAAAATCTCAGGATCTTTCCTAATATTAGTCTGGGCATTCATGACTCTAATAGTTATTTCCTGGCAAGATGGATCTATCTCGCTTCCATGGAGCTTCTTTCCTCAAAGGAAAGATTCATCCCAAACTACAAGTGTGATCACAGGGATGGCGTGATAGCTGTTGTTGAAGGACCTAACTTTTACATTTTTCCAATAATGTCAAATATTCTGAGTATTTACAAGATACCACAGGTGAGATGTTTTCTTCAAAAGCTGGTACACTAAAAATGATTTCTAGTCTGGACATAGAAAATGGTAAATAAAAAATAAAGAAATAGATAACAATGTACGATGCGTTGGATTGTTTTTTCCACATTCTGATGGCTCAGTCTAGGTAAATATAACTTAATATCTTTTTTGCTCATTTTAATGGCCACTGATGCAAAAATGGGGACCTTGTATACTAGATTCCATTCCACATTAGTGTTGATTTTGAAAAAGGCTATACATTATTTATCCATTCAGGGAACTATCAAATAGTTGTAAATTCAAAGACTTCCAAATGAAAACCGACATTGGTTTCTAAACTCAATCAATATAATTCAGTACATTCTGAGAATATTATTCAATTGCTGATTATCAAGAATTTTATTCCATTGAAACATTTATCATTAACAATTGGAGATGAATGGAACTGTTGATTTAATTTTATATCAAAAGACAAATACATTCAGTTGTAAATCAAATATTTGCAATAAATGAAACAATAATGGTGATAATACTGTATATATGTTATAATGGAATAATTTCACTAACTGTTGAAATACATTCTTATGACTTAGTTCACAACTAATTGCTCCATAGAACCACTCCTAGTGAAATAAATGTTTAATAAGACCATCTTGGTATAAGTATCATTTAGGGCATCACACATATTCTCTATAATTTCCCTAGTGTTTAATATGCTAAAACCTCTAGAAGACAATCACATTCACAGAAGTTTAGGGGAAAATGCTCCTTTTATTATTCTGCTTTAGGGTTCAAACAGAAATCGAGACTATAACTCGGTTGCATTTTGGACAATTATCACATTATGGCAATTAGTCTTGCATAATTTTTTCCTGTTCAATATAAAACCTTTGATGGAAACTTTTTCTTTTGTAATTATTATTATTATTATTATTATTATTTATTTATTTATTTATTTATTTATTTATTTATTTAATTTATTCCCCGCCCATCTCCCATACAAGGGACTCTGGGCGGGTTACAATAATTAAGACTTAAAAATTTAAAATATTTAAAACCATACAAAGTAGAAAATGTATAAAAATAAATCAAATATAAAATAAAATAGAATAGAATCCCAGATGGATTGGAGACCGTAGCATAGGTCTTATTGCTACGGGGCCAGCCAACCCCAGGAGGCACTACCACCTCCGTTGTCCCAGGCCAGGCGGCAGAGCCAGGTCTTAAGGGCCTTCCGAAAGGCCAGGAGTGAAGGGGCCAGTCTCACCTCCGGGGGCAAGATGTTCCATAAGGCGGGGGCTGTCGCAGAGAAAGCACGCCTCCTGGACCCCGCTAGATGGAATTCTCTTGTTGAGGGGGTCCGAAGCATGCCTTCTCTGCACGCACGGGTGGGGCGGGCTGACGTTATCGGGACGAGACGGTCCCTCAGGTACCCTGGTCCTATGCCATATAGGGCTTTAAAGGTAATCACCAACACCTTGAATTGGACCCAGAAGCAAACTGGCAACCAATGCAGCTCGCGTAGCAGTGGTGTTACATGTGCCGATCTTATGGCACCCATAACTGCTCGCGCCGCTGCATTCTGCACCAGCTGAAGCTTCCGGATACTCTTCAGGGGTAGCCCCATGTAGAGCGCATTACAGTAGTCTATGCGGGAGATGACAAGGGCATGAGTGACTGTTCGGAGGGCCTCCCGATCCAAGAAAGGGCGTAACTGGCGCACAACTCGAAGTTGTGCAAAGGCCCTCCTGGCCACGACTGCCACCTGCTCTTTGAGCAGGAGTCGCGAGTCCAGGAGGACCCCCAGATTCCGCACTGGATCTGAGTGAGGTAGTGCAACCCCACCCAGAACCAAAGATGACAACTTCCCGGATCTAGGGGGGCCGTCAATCCACAGCCACTCCATCTTACCAGGGTTCAGTTGAAGCCTGTTGTTCCCCATCCAGATCCCCACAGCCTCCAGACACTGAGATAGGGCATTGACCGCATCACCTACTTCACCCGGGATGGAGATGTATAACTGGGTATCATCAGCATATTGGTGATACCTCATCCCGTGGTGATGGATGATCTCGCCCAGCGGCTTCATCTAGATGTTGAATAGGAGAGGAGAGAGAACCGATCCCTGCGGCACCCCACAAGACAGGGGTCGCGGGTCAGCTCTCTCCTCCCCTATCAACACCGACTGGGAACGGCCCTGGAGGAAGGAGGCGAACCAGCGCAAAACCACGCCGCCCGCCCCCAACTCCCTGAGCCGCCCCAAGAGTATACCATGGTCGATGGTATCGAAAGCCGCTGAGAGATCTAAGAGAGCAAGGATGGACACACTCCCTCCATCCCGCCCTCGCCAGAGATCATCCATAAGCGCGACCAATGCAGTCTCTGTCCCATATCCCGGCCTGAAACCTGACTGAAAAGGGTCCAGATAATCCGTTTCTTCCAGAATCCTCTGGAGTTGCAACGCCACCACCTTCTCAACCACCTTTCCCAAAAAGGGAAGGTGGGAGACTGGGCGAAAATTGCCCAGAATAGTAGGGTCCAAAGACGGTTTTTTGAGGAGGGGGTGCACCAGCGCCTCCTTAAAGGCCACCGGGAACACCCCCTCACTCAAGGACGAATTTATAATCGCCAGGACCCAGCCACATGTCACCTCTCTAGCTGATTTCACCAGCCAGGAGGGACATGGGTCAAGTTGACATGTGGTGGCATTTACAATCCCAAGGATCCTGTCTACTTCATCAGGCCCAACAGGATCAAACTGCTCCCAGATAACATGGTAAGTACGAGCCCCTGGCATCTCCACAGATCCTGTCTCACGCTTGGAATCCAACTTTGAATGAATCTAAGCGATTTTATCCTGCAGATGCTCAGAAAACTCTTCCGATCGGCCCTGTAGATGGGTCTCCCCTTGCTCCCGACCCAAGAGCGATCTTGTAATCTTAAACAGGGCCGTCGGACGGCATTCTGTGGACGCAATAAGAGCGGAGAAATATTCACGTTTCGCCGCTCTTACCGCCACAAGGTAGGCCTTAACAGCGGCTCTAGATTGTGTTCGGTCAGATTCCGTCTTCGTCTTTCTCCAGCGGCGCTCTAGACGTCTCTTAACCCTCTTCAAAGCCCTCAACTCCTCCGTAAACCACGGAGAGTGACGGGCCGAACAGGGCCAGAGAGGTCGCATAGGCGCGATCTTGTCCAGGGCTCCGGCTGCTGCCTTGTTCCAGGCTGCAGCCAGGACCTCCACTGGACCGTGAAGCAAATCCTCGGGAATAACCCCCAGCTCCTTCTGAAACCTCACTGGGTCCATCAGTCGCCGGGGGCGGACCAATCGAATAGGTCCCGCCTCCCTGCAGAGTGGGGTAGCACAAGAGAGTCTCAGGGTCACCAGGGCGTGGTCTGACCATGACAATGGGGAAAGATGTAACTCTCCCCTCAGATCACATTGCCACTGCTCGGACAAGAAAACTAAATCCGGAGTGAGACCACTGCCACGAGTCGGGTCACGAATAATCTGAGACAGGCCCATAGCTGCCATGGTAGCCATGAACTCCCGGGCTGCCTCCGAGGACCGCCCCAGGGACGGCAGATTGAAATCCCCCAGAACCATAAGTCTGGGAAACTCCACTGCCAACCCTGAGACAGCCTCGAGCAGCTCAGGCAGGGAGGTTGCTACGCAGCAGGGAGGCTGGTACAGCAGCAACACTCCCAACTGTTCTCGTGAACCTAACTTGAAAAACAGGGTCTCACATCCGGTCACTTATGGAGCAGTGCCCCTGAAGGCCACAAGGGACTCTCTGATTACCACTGCCACCCCTCCTCACCTGCCCCGGTGTCTCGGCTGATGCCACACCCGAAACCCGGCTGGGCACATTTCCGAGAGGGGTACTCCCCCCTCTGGGCCCAGCCAGGTCTCGGTAATACACACCAGGTCAGCCCCTTCCTCTGTGATTAGATCACTTATAAGGGGGGCCTTGTTATTCACTGACCTGGCGTTCAGCAGCAGCAGTCGGAGACTGGAGCCCACAAGGAACTGCTTACCAGGGCCTGGGTATGAACACGGGGGGGCGGAACGCACCACTGGTAACAAACACCGGGGGCGCCTTCCCCGATAATGGCTTGCCCTCCGGTTCCCGTCATACCGTCCCCTACCCGTCACCACCTGAATCACTTGGCCCACCGCACAGCCCCCAGAGATTCCCGACCCTGGCCTAGTAGCCTCCACTCCCAGGCCTCCAGAATTCTTGGGACTAATCAAGGGTCCCTTATCCCATTCATCCATCATCCAATCTCATGCAATGTCGGATAGTGCGTAAGACCCCCCAGCGCACCAGCTCTCGCTCTCGGCGCTGGTAGGGTCCAGCACCACCCCCACTCACACTCTACACTCACACCCTGCACCTCTCCCTCAACTTCTCTCACTGGTCAGGGAGAGGCACCAACACTCACCAGCATTCATTCCTACCCCACCTGACTCTCACCCAGGGGGGTACTCTTACAAAACCATACAATCTTGGCTCCCCCCCCCACCTCGTCTCTAACCTGGGGGGGGTCCACATTCATACTAAGGGACCCCTACAAACCCTCTGCCGCCTTAGCCCAAATTGGGACAACATCCAGGTCTTCATGGGGGTTAGTCCGTATTGTGATTTTTCTTCTGCCCTGATCCCTTGGGCTCCAGCCTCCGCAACATCTGCACTTTCCAGGGCCGCAGGGTTCGCCCCCAACTCCAACCAGTTCTAACATTAGAGTTTCTGAACCCTCTCCAGAATCGGCCCATAATTGTATCAGGTGGCATATGGTTCTGCTCCAGTAATAGATGACAGCACACAGGCTGTTTTCTGGCACCAGGCATTTCCAAATGAAGATCTTCAAATTAAAGGGATGATCCAATTGTTGCTACATTTCCAGTGGATATGGATTGGGCTGATTGTTCAAAGTGCTGAGAAAAGAGACCGGTTTCTACAGAGTAGGCTTGCCCTATTTTCTTACAATGGTATTTGCTTTGACTTTGTGGAAGAGTTGCCTAAGGAATCTGTTTCCAATGAAATAGATAATCTGCTTACACATTATATAAAAGTTTAAAATGTTACCATGAGGAGCAATGCCAGTGTTGTGATTATATATTGTGAAAACCAGGTCATGGCCTCTTTGAGAATGTTGCCATATATTTCAGAATTTATGGACACAACAGTGAAGAGAAAAGACAAAATTTGGATCATACCAGCCCAGATGGAGTTCTCATCAATGCCATTTCAAAGATAACAAACTATGGATTTCCTACATGGTTCTCTGTCTTTTCAAGGTGCCTCAGAGGAGCTCTTGGGCTTCAAGAGATTTCTTCAGATGAGAAAACTTGCTTCTGCAGAGGAAGACAGTTTGATGAGAGTGTTTTGGGAAAGTGCTTTTGAATGTTCTTTCTCTAATGCCATCTTAGAGGAGGAAGCTGAGAATGAATGCACTGGTGAGGAGCCACTGGAGACCCTTCCTAAGTCAGTTTTTGAGGCCGTTATGACTGGTCAGAGTTACAGTGTCTACAATGCAGTCCATGCTGTGGCACATGCTTTGCAGGCCGTGCTTTCATCCAAATACAAACTCAAAGCGAGAGGCAATGACTCAAAATGTAAGACGTTGAATCAGTATGTGTGGCAGGTAAGAGTGGGATAAATAATTTTACCCCCTAAAGCAGGAATCACTCATACAACCAGATTGTTCTAGGTATATCCAGTCAGGTCTGAGTCATATGGTAGACCAGCAAAGGAGGGTTAATTTTTCTCTACACATTTAAGGAAGTATACTGTACTTCAATATGATATGAACAACCTAGGGAAAACAGGTGGAGGCAGCATTAATTTGTAAGGAAATGCTGAGGGCAAAAGAACAATAAGAAGTGAGAAGAAAGAGCCAACAAGGCAATTGAACTGCCCAGAGTCACTGGCAGTTGAGTAGCATATACGTTTATTTTATTAGTAGTGTTATTGAGGTTGTGGAGGAATTTGATGAGAGATGGCAATAAAGATGTGGTGGGGATGCATGCAGAAAAGAGGGAAAAAGGTGGGCAGTGATAAGGAGAAAGAGGAGGTTGGGATCGAGGATGAAGAGGCAGGTAGACCGCAACAATAGTTTGTTTAAAATTAAAAGTGGGAGAGGGTGGAAGGGAAAATTGTCTGCTGGACATATTCTGGAGATCCAAGAGAAATAACAAACTGAGTCATCAGCTTAGACCTCACCCATGGAGAAATGGTTCAGGCTTCTGTAAGTTGCATACAGGCTGTACAAGGAATAACAGGGCTTTACATACATCAGAACCATGAAAGTTTCTTTTTGGTTTATTTCATCATCAGAATTATGGGATTGCAGTCTGTCATGGAGAGCTCATAGGCATGGGAATTCTAAAACTATCTTTAGGCATCACTTCTTGAAAATAATTGTTCTAGATTATATTAGATTCCTCTTACATATTCCCATCACTTCTTTTCATTTACTTTGGTCTAGCTTCTTAAATACCTGAGAACTGTTTCATTTAAAAACAGTGCTGGGGAAAAGATTTTCTTTGATCAAAATGGGGAAATAGCAACTGGCTTTGATGTCATCAACTGGGTCACTTTTCCCAACCAATCCTTCCATCGAGTCAAAATTGGGAAGGTAGATCCATTTCCCCCCCCAAACAAGCTGCTCTCCATTTCTGCAGAGAACATTATCTGGCCCACCATGTTCAACCAGGTAAGTTCTGCACTGATTTCAAAATAGAGGGAATCATGTGATTCAAATAGTGAGTCAGTGATCTGACATCTTTCTACAAGAGTTTTATCCTTGAATATATAATATTCTCCAAGTGATTAATTTCTGTGAAAATTGAAAAGACGAATGATTTTGAAAGAGTGACCTGAAATGACTGAATTTTCATAGCATGTTTGAATACAGAAAGTTTGGCAACTTCACATACCTCAAGGGTGAGGCATTTCCAGAATAGGAGGGCTGCGTACATCTTTCACGGTCCTGGTGTCACTCAGTCAGTAAACCCGGTTTCTGCACCAGCTGAAATTACCAGGATCTTCAGAGAAACCTACTTTCCAAACACATTAGAAATGTTTAACTAAGATTTGATAACTGGATGAGTAAGCAAGATAGCATATGTCTTTTGCATAAAACATTTTAGAAAAGAATATAAGGAAAAGTAGAGAGAAAGTGTGTAAGAGAAGTATAATAAAAAGGTATAGATAAGGAGATACAGATAGATAGGCAATAAATCTAAAATATCATTTAAGACTATGATTTTCCAATATGTTATTAATCATGTTATGGTAAAATAAAGCTAAAGCCATTCCTTTTGGAGGATTGAGTTTGTACTTCCACAAATTATGGTGGTGGACATCATGCTTGACTAGATGAATGACACAAGAATCTTAAAAATGACCAGCAGGGCTGCACTTCCCTTTCTCTCACATGGTTACTTAAGGCTGTATGTTTCCTACCACACGGCCAGCCCAGTATCCAGCCTGCTTACTTACCTAATTTGTAAATTTGCTCAACATTTGCTCAACATCATGAGATTTGCAACAGGGTGGTATTTCCCATATCCTACCCACTGTTTCTGAAATGACTAAGGCTGTTTTCTTCCCACAATGTGCACTCTTTCTTTCCTTTTTAGTTATGCTCTGTTAATCCATAATTTCATGAATATTTGCTCAAAATCTTATTTGCAATAGTATCCAGAATAGTTCAAGGTTTTGAAAGAATGCTGGTTTTAATGTAATGTTTGTAATGAAATTTTTATTTCAAAAGATGTTAAATGGATAATTGATTGTCAGAGCAACTGAAAACAAGTTATGATATATCCAGTAAAAAAAAATACTCATTCCTCTAGTGGCAATGCGGAAGAACATTTTTATTTCAAGGAATTATGTGACATATTTTTATTTTCTCCCTCACACGAAGAAGAGTTATACTGATGTTTAAGTGGCTTGGCTTTTATTTCTGTTTGGCATGAGGGGGGGGGGAGAGAAGAAGAATAAGCCCACTCCTCCAACAGCCCTCCAGAAAATATCTTTGTTTGGAGTGGGGGGGAGAGATAAGAGAAAACCTCCAGATTGTTTTTGTTAAGCACTAGCTTATCTGTAAAGCTTCCCAGGCTCTTGGAAAAAGGTGTTTTGGGCCCTGGGAAGCTTCCTAGTCAAGGTCAGGTCTCGCAGCCAGCAACCATGGAAAGATGGTCACGAGGTTTGTGGGCCAGACTTGGATAAAACCCTTTAAATTGTCTTTTGAGTTTGGGACCTTCTGCATAGACTCAGCTGGGGGTCCCTGCTTTCCTGGTCAAGAGGCTTCTGACAGCTTAAAGGGGATAAAGGTGTAAACTTGCTTAGGTATGTTATGATTTCTTTCTTTTTAATTGTCTCTGTATCTAAAAGAACCAATTGCCTGAGCACCTGATCACTGCTTGGACACTTGGCAAAACAATGCCATACATGGATGCGAATATTTGATATGCCTAACAAAGTCTGGTAAATCCAAATTCTTCAGATGCAAGAATTTCTTCATGTTAAAGAATAATGTTTGAATTTTCCTTCTTAATCTCCAATAGACACAACTCGTTTCTGCATGCAATGGTCATTGCTTATCAGGTGATAGCAGAATAAAAAGAGAAGGAAAGCCATTTTGCTGCTATGATTGCCTTCCATGTCCAGAAGGGAAGATTTCCAACAAAACAGGTAAGAGATCAAAAGGACAGATTTCATTGCTTTTTAAAAATATATTAAATTTTCAAGATAAAAAGATAAAAGCAAAGAGAAAATAATAGTTAAGATTGAAAGTAAATATAGAAAAAACATAATAGAAAGCAAGAGAGAGAGTAAAGTCAAAAGTGTAGAAAAAGAAAAAAAAAGAAAATAAAGAAAAAGAATGACTCCCAACTTTCTTTGCAACAGATATAAGTATACATTTACAATAAACTCGTACTCTAAGAGTACAACATGAACTTCATTATTTTTTATTGTCCATTATTATTTCTTATCATCAAATCAAAATATCATTTCATTTTCTCTTTCATGCAAAAAGTCCATAAGGGGTTTCCAAGTAGCACTAAAATTGCTCAATGTCTTTCGCCTAATCAAAGCTGTCAATGTGTCTCAGCCAGTTCCATCAACTTGACCCTCCATTCTTCAGTTGTAGGAAATGTTAAATCTTTCCACCTTTGGGCATACAAAAGCCTCACTGCTGTTACTATATATAAAAACAAAGTTCCATGAGAACTTTCCAACTCTTTATGCATCAATCTCAAAAGAAAAGTCTCTGGTTTTGATTATATTAATCTTTAAGATCTTCTGAATTAAAATATTTATTTGACCCCAAAATTTAGCTTTTTTACATGTCCAGCAAAGGTGATAGAAAGTGCCCTCTTGTTGTTCACATTTCTAGCATATATTCAAAGTACCTTTGTACATTTTTCACAATTTATCTGGTGACAAATACCACCGATACATCATTTTATAAAAACTCTTTTTAGGTTATAATGTAGTGTACTCTTCATTCCCTTCATCCTCATATTCTCCCATTCTTCAATTTGTATATTATACCCAAAGATTTTAGGCCATTTTATCATACAATCTTTGACTTGTTCATCTTCTGTTTCTCATTTCAATAAAAGTTTATACATCTAAGCAATAACATGTTCCTCTTTTGTACAGAATATACTTTCAGATTCGGTTTTACCATATTCAAAGTCAAATGCCCTTTTATCTACTTTAAATCTTTCTAATAATTGTACATATGAAAACCATTGGCATATATAACCTCCTGATATCAAATCCTCTCTTGATTTTAGCTTGAAGTCCCCCTGAGAAAAAATCAACATGTCACCAGAAATTAACCACTTACTATGCTTAGTTATAATTTCTCTTCTATAAAATGGTTCTTGCAGTGACAACCATAAAGGACTTTTCAGAGACAACTTTCCATACCTTCAATATGGTACGTCTAATAAAATGATGTTTAAAATCTACATTAACTTTAACTTTTCATACCATAAATAGCCATGCCATCCATATCATATTTTTCTAGTTCCAGTAACTTCCTTCTTCTCAGAGTCAACCAACCTTTCATCCTTACTAAGCAACAAGCTGCAAAATGCAATTTCAAATCTGGTAAACCTAAACCTCCTCTTTCTTTAGCATCTTGTAGCACTTTGTACTTAATTCATGGTTTTTTACCCTGCCACACAAATTTGGAAATATCTTTCTGCCATTGTTAAAAATGATACATCAGTTTTTTAATATAGGTATTGTCTGAAACAAAAATAGCATTCTAGTTAAACATTCCTCTTAATCACAGAGATCCTTCCTAACAGTGATAGTTCCAGTATTTCCTATCTTAACCTAACTTCTTATACTTCATGCTATGTCTTCACATAATAATTTTGGAACAACATACAGTTAATATTAGTTAGAATAACCCCCCAATATTTAATTATTTTCTCAATTTTAAAAACTGTTTTGTTCATCAGTTCTTCTTGATCTTGTGTCTTCATATTTTTCACTAATATTTTTCCTAGTTTAACTTTTTTATAGCTTTAGATACTTCCATTGTTGTTATAGGACTACTCATGATTTGTCTTTGATGTTCTGCAAGAGTTGGCAAATTCTGTTTCTTTAAATAGTCATCAATTTTTTCCAGGGAATTATCCTGTCCTTTATACAAATTAGAATAGTACTGATGGAAGGTTTTTTGTATAATCACATTGTCCGTTAATACAGTATCACGCTCCTGAAGTTTCAAGATCATCTTTTTTTCTTTCTCCTCTCTTAATTTACAGTATATGCTAACCATTTCCCTGGTTTATTTCCAAATTCAAAGTTCTTTTGCTTAACATAATTCATCTTAGTCTCCAGTTTTCTCATTGTTAACATTAATAACTGTTCCTGTAAAAGTATAATTTGAAAGTTACATTTTCCGGTATTTTTTAGTCCATCCTCTGTTCTTTTTATTTCATCCAGAATAGTTTGTATCTTCTCTTGGGTCTTCTTTTTCAATTCAATATTATGCTGGATAAAAAACCCTCTCATGAAAGCTTTGCTTGTATCCCAAACTGTTCTTAAATCAGAACCTTTGTTTAAATTATTCTTGAAAAATTCAGTTACCTTTGTTTTACAGTCTTTCACTATCAATACTTTTGTAGTAATGTTTCATTCAGTCTCCATCTGAAAGAAGTAGATTTTCTTTTAAGAGTCAATGTTTCATTCAGTCTCCATCTGAAAGAAGTAGATTTTCTTTTAAGAGTCAAAAGTCTTTTTACCAAAACTCAAAAGTCTTTTTACCAAAAGTCTTTGGTCAAATCTCAACTTTGGAAATTTTAGTAGCCAAATTCCTTGAAATCCAAATCATATCTATTCTTGAAAATGATCTCCGCCTTTCTGAAAAAAAAGTATATTCTTTAGAATTACCATTTTTCTGTCTCCATATGTCCAATTTTCATATGAAAGGCTTATCAGTTGATCCATAAGATACTTAAGTAATTTCCATTTATCTTCATTTGGAGCACAGAGTCCCTAAGCTATGGATTTGACTCCCTGCATTTAAGCTTCCACTCAATCAATTTTGGCTTTAATTTTAGATTAATATATAAAACAACTCCAATCGTCTTTTTAGAACCTGCTGAAATAAATTCTTCTCCCAAATTCTTACAGGTCAAATATTTAATGTCATTTTTTCTAATATGAGTCTCTTGTAAGCAAATTATATCTTTTTTTTATTTTCACAAATAATGAAATTGAACCATGGTAAGACAGAATGGCTGTGGTTTTGGGGGTTTCCAGAGAATTACCAACTTTGGTCTTGGATGGGATTGCACTGCCCCAGACAGACCCTGTGTGTAACCTGGGGGTTCTCCTGGACTCACGACTCTTGATCGAAGAGCAGGTGGAAGTTGTGGTCAGGACAGCCTTTGCACAACTGCATGTTCTATGCCAGCTACGTCCATTCCTGGACCAACATGCCCTTCTCACAGTCACCCACACCTTCACCTCCCATGTGGACTAGTGTAATGTGCTCTACATGGGGCTGCCCTTGAAAAGTATCTGGAAACCTCAGTTGGTTGAAAATTCAGCAGCCCACATGCTTTTGCGCAAGCCTAGATTTGCGCATGTGTCACCTCTTTTGAGGGAGCTGCATTGGTTGCCGATTTGTTTCTGGGTCCAATTCAAAGTGCTGGTTATCACCTTTAAAGCCCTACATGGCTTGGGGACTGGTTATTTGCCTTTCTCCAGTTACATCTACCTGGCACACCAGACTGGGGAGGCAGGGTGTGTTGCGGGTCCCTTCAGTTAGGAAGTACATCTAGTGGGGCCAAGGAAAGGGGCATTCTCCATGATGGATCCCTCCCTTTGGAACATCATCGCCCCACATATAAAATTGACCCCCTATTTGCTGCTTTTCTGGAAGACCCTGAAGATGGGGATTTGTCAGGAGGCCTGGGGACCCCAGGCTACTTCAGAGCCTATTTAGGGACTGATATGAATGGGTTTGCTGCTGTCGGCAGATGTCTATTATGCTTTTATGGTTTTTAATACTGTAACCCACCTGGAGTCACTGTGTGTGAGTTGGGCAGCCTTATAAATCTGTTTAATAAATAAATAAAATAAATGAATAGCTTTTTCTTTTTTGTGGAGCATTTGCTCCATTTATACTCCATGGTAAACATTTATAATCCATATACAAGCAAATAATTTAGAAAACTCTTAACGTGCCTGTAGCACCTAATTCAGAGTCCTCTTTCTCAAAAATCTTTTGACAACTGTTGTGATTTTACAGTTGTCTTCTCTTTCACCTCCATTTGAATATCCTCCAAGTTTCAAGTCTCTTTTAAAACTTTCCAAAAATTCTCTGGCCTTTGGAACAGAAGCCAATCGAAATATTTTCTGTTGTAAAGTAAAAATTATTCCATCCAATTTATCCTAACAAAATGTGATCTTCTTCAGTATCTCAGTCAGAGAAAAATAATCTTTTCTCTTACTTAGAATTCTGATAGGAATCTCCTTTAAAATAATTATGTCTACATGGTCGATCTTCAACCTTGTATTAAAATGGCATTGCAGAACAATATCCCTCATTCTTTTACTCACAAAGTGCACCAATACATCCCTTGGGATATGCCTTCCTGCAGCATTGCATGAATATATCCGGTACACCTTGTCAATTTCTTCTTCAATTCTTTCCTCTTCCCAATTTAAAAAATCTGACAGTGCCTAAACGACCTTTCTTCTTACATCCTCATCTGGGTTCTCTGGAATATCTTTAAACTCAGGGAAAATTCCTTCTCCACACAGTTCCAGCAGAGCCACATTATTCATTCCTCTTTTTAATTCCATATCCCTGCTTCTGACTTTTCTACAAAGTTTCCATTCTATCATCCATTTTTTATTTCTCCAGACATTTGTTATATACTTCCCAACATTTGTTTTACAGAATCTTCCATCTTATCCAATCTTTCATCTATCTTCTTTCAAGAGTTATAAATTTAGCTTCAAATGAGTGAGCTAATTTAGATCCTAATTCATCAAACATTAAGTCTACTCAAAAAAACCAAAAGTGATCACTTTATCTTCTTTCTCTTTTTCTTACTTCTCTAGGAGCTGTTCTGTAGAGCCTCTTCTAGCCTCGATTCCGACTCTACGGGTTGCCGTTATACATATCAAAAGTACAATTTGAAAGGGAAAATAAGCATACAGATCTCTCTCTCCAGTGCCTTTCAAGATGGAATTGCACATGCTTCCACCAAGTAGACAATTGGCTCAAATTCCTGCAGTCTTTTGTTTTCTAATATCAACCAATTATTGAACATATGGAAAGAGAGTAGAAAGTGTTCCCATGAAACTAGAGTTTCCTATTAATACAGCTGAGATTTTAATAATGAAGATTTGTAAAAAAAAAAAAAACTTTTTCAAATAAATCTTCCCTTTTCTCCATAGTTTTAAAATAATAATCCCAGAAAGAATGAGAAATACATCAAGAGAGGTACTTTTCTGCTGCAAAAGGCAGTCTCTTAAGTCCCCTTGAGTAGAGAGAGGGCATCCAGGGTCTATTGTGCATAAATCATTCCAGAGCAAATAGAAAATAATTAGCTGAGATAGTCACATTAGCTGTTTTTCCTCCCATTTATCAGATATTGTTTAAAAATATGACAGCAATGATTTCTGTTTCAGATGCAGATGACTGCTTCCCATGTTCAGAAGATCAGCACCCAAACAAAGCTCACAATCTTTGCATTCCAAAACGCATCATATTTTTGTCTTATGAAGAATCTCTGGGAAACAGCCTGACAACTATAGCTTTCTTCTTTTCTCTCATCTCAGCTGTGGTCCTGGGGGTCTTCATTAAACAGAGGAACACTCCAATTGTCAAAGCCAACAACCAGAACCTCACCTACATTCTTCTCATTGCTCTCTTGCTCTCCTTCCTTTCCACTTTGCTCTTCATTGGGCAACATGACCAAGTGAAATGTCTCATGCAACAAACTGCTTTTGGCATCATCTTCTCCGTGGCCCTTTCTTGTATATTGGGTAAAACAACCATTGTTGTTCTTGCTTTCATGGCTACCAAGCCAGGCTCCAAAATGAGGAAATGGGTGGGAAAAAGGCTGGCTAACACTATTGTCCTTTCTTGCTCCCAGATGCAACTCATAATCTGTATGGTGTGGTTGGCAATTTCTCCCTCATTCCCAGATTCAGATATACATTCAATGGTTGAAGAAATTGTCCTGCAGTGTAATGAAGGTTCAACCAGAATGTTTTATATTGTCCTTGGTTTTATGTGGTTCTTGACAGCTACCAGCTTCACAGTGGCTTTCCTTGCTAGGAACTTACCTGACAGCTTCAACGAAGCGAAATTTATCACCTTCAGTATGTTGGTCTTTTGTAGTGTCTGGATATCATTTGTTCCCACCTATCTCAGCACCAAGGGGAAGTATATGGTGGCAGTGGAGATCTTCTCCATTTTGGCTTCTGCAGCTGGATTACTGGGCTGCATCTTTTCCCCCAAATGCTACATTATTGTTCTGAGGCCTGATCTGAATAGAAAGGAGGAGCTGATAAAGAACCAGTACTGATTCTTTTGGTCCACAATGCTATAAATCCTCTAAATTTTGACAGAAACCTCAATTGCCTACTTAAGAAGCTACTGTTAATCTTGTAGAACTAATTGAAATCTAGTTTTTTACCAATCGAAGCAAATATTTGTAGCTCAGGGTTTAACTGTGGAGTCCTTGGTGCTCTCTGAGCCTTGTTGTTTTCTTGCAGATGTTTCATTGCCAGGCTAGGCAACATCTTCAGTGTGAAAATGGAGTGGGACTTGGTCTCTGTTTGTATACCCTGGGTTTTCCTGCCTGTGTTGGTGGGGGTGTTGTACTCTCCTTCGTAGTTCCTTGGTTGGGCTGTTTTTGCTGCTTGGTTGATTAACTGAGTTAATATTTCCTTGATAATGTCTATTGTGTTGTTCGATTGCACATCTGGTGCTAGTCTTGATGTTAATCTTTGCCTATCTTGGTGTTGATTGCTGGCAAGGAGGTGTTCTGGTCTTCTGGCTTTTCTATTGTCTCATATGAATGGTATGTAAATGTTATTTACCTCTCTGTGTCTTTTGATGGCTGCTTTCACTGAGTGCCAAGCTTCCCGGAATTCTCTAGCATTTTTGGGTTTGGCTTGGTTTAAGATGCTCACAGTTTACCAGTTGAAAGTGTGGTTAAGTCTGTCCATGTGGTGGGAGATTAAAGAGTTTTAGTTGTGCCTTCTGACTGCTATTTTATGTTCGTGGATGTGTTCTGCTAGTCTTCTGCCAGTCTGTCCTACATCGTGGCTGCTACAGTCCTTACACTTTATGTTGTAGATAACTTCTGTTTTTTCTTCTTTGGCTACTGGGTCTTTTGGGTTACTTACAATGTTCTGAAGGGTTTGGGTTGGTTTACGTGCTATGGTGATAGCATGATAACCACATTATCTGGTTTTCAATGTAAGTTTTAAAAAAAAATAACGAATGCAACTAATTAACTGATAGTAACTAATAAACAGTAAACCCCAGAAAAGTATGTATGTATGTATATTTTTATCTCTGTTTGTGCTAAACCGATAATGTGTGTGTGTGTGCATGTGTGTTTGTGTCTCTCTCTGTATATACACGCACACACACACACACATAAAATGATAGTTCAAATATAAGGAAGTGTTTATTTTTAATATATGGCTGCCATTCTGTACAGACCTGATAAAAGTCTTTGCAACTTCACTTCAACACTTTTATTCTGTTATTTTCACTTGTTATTATTTATTCTTGATCAGTTGGTTTATAATCTTGTGTTTGGCACAGCTGTGAGGTGGGCTGCTATATGAATCAATATAATAAACAATTAAAAAAAGAAACAAACTAATAAAGAATGAACTCAGTTGTCTGGTTATTTTTGGATGTATGGAAGCATACTCTCAAAATTTCTTTGCCAATCTTTCCAGATATCGCATAGTCAATCTTCATCATGGAGAGCATGTATACCATTTCAGTAAATTTTGCTGATATATGATGGGTTGTGTTATTCAAGAAGAAAGTAAAAGGATGGGAAATAAAATCAAATGTAGAATTTTTTGCATCTTGACTAATTTCCCTTTCCAAAACCATTGAGCAATTCCACTACATATAATAAAGTGTTCCTAATTCTTTATCACACATCCAAGGAATATTAAAATATTTGGGACTCAAATTAGCAATTGTAACTTGGGAAATATACGAATGCATATCAATGTTATCTAATTATGAAATTTACAGTAAAGCTCAGTTATTCACTGATATTCCCATTGCTGCATATCAGTGGTCAGTTCTACATGAGATATCAAACATGCAGTCTTGAACGTATTGAGTTTCAGAATATAATTCATAAATAAAGCCTAACAAAGGTCTAGATCAGGGCTTTCCAAAGTTTTCCCGCGGCGACACTGTGGGATAATGCTGGCTTATTGGGTTTAAGGCGCAGAGTAATCAGACAGACGGCAGCTTTTATGGCTAAAATGTTTACTTGTAAGGCAATAAATGTATATACAGTTACATTATTGCAAAAAAGGAAAAAAACAAACCTATAAGCAGAGTTTCGTTCCTTGGTTCCATTGACAGACATGAAGGAGCCACGATGCCATGGCCTACATACACAGCCATGGCATGCAGTCCTCAGAAGCAGAACACACACAGGAACATGGCTAAAAGACCGGACAGAAGTCAAGAAGCATAGACCCATAGTTCACAGCTGAGATATACACTTGTTTCAGCTTTCTGATTGGTGGAACCTTAGAATCATGGGTCACAAGGCTTTTTAAATTTAACAAAGCCTAAAGCGTTCAGGATTGCACATAGTATAAAACCCCATGAGATGGCAGTGTTACACATTGTCTTCCCGCTTGGGAATTGTTTGGGCCTTTGTTCCCATGAGATAGTTATTTTTGGACTGAGACAATAACATCACGTGACATGATGCCTTGGCTGGCCAAGGCTGCCCACCTGCAGTTTATCAGTGAAGTTGTTTTGAGAACATGCTACAGAGAAATAGTAATCAGAAAGTACACAGGCAGTACAGAAAGCAATTTGCTTTTCACAGGAAATACCTGACAGACACAAATGTGTCACCGCAGGAAAACCCAGAAGTGCCACCATTGCGGCAGCGTGCAAAATCCCGGAAATGCTGCTGCCGCTTTTGGTTTTTGAGCGCCGCCATTAGTGTGTCACCGCGGAAAAACCCGGAAGCACTGATGATGATCAGCGCTTCTGGGTTGTGTGGCGAAACACCAGACTGTGTGTGGTGACACACTTTTGTGTCACGACACACAGTTTGGAAAGCTCTGGTCTAGAGTTTTGCAGTATAACATTTTCAAATTCTGTTAATGTTCTCATATGCTACAAAGCTGGTTGACTCAATTAAACAATGTCTTCTTTGTTTTGGCACCTGCCTTCTGAAACAAGATCCTTTAAGAGATCCATGGGCCACTATTAAGGCCTGCTTTGTAGCAATAAGGGTGGGAAAACTTGGTAGCATTGTTATTTGTAACTTATGTCCCTCTTGGTTACCCAAGACTTCCTGGGATATAACATGTGTTTCAGACCAGACAATGGCGAATTGATCCCTGAGGTGGGGGTGGTACCACTGATGAAGGAAAACAAGGATGGACCCAACCATATTGGATTTTTTTTTTTCCATTTTCCAATTTTCCCTCCTCAGGAAAGGTTGTTGAGAAAGTTATCATGCTGTAGCTTCAGAGAATCTCAGAAGAAGTAGATTATCTAGATTCCTTTCAGGGAGGTTTCACCTCTGGGTATAGGGAGCTCTGGTGGGAGCGGGATAGAGGAGGTGCACCCATCTCAGCTTTTCTTGATCCCTGGAAAGCTTTGAATACCAACAATCATGGTATCTTTCTGGACATCATGGTATCCTTCTGGAGCCTGGGGGGTTAGCTGTGGGAGACACAATGATGCTGTGGTTTTCCTTTCTCTGAGGCCATTTTTGATGGGGAGGAGAGATCTAGTCCAAGGGCTCCTCTTTGTGGAGTCCCTCAGGTCCTGACACTGCTTGACATATACCTTACATGAAGCCTTTGGACAAGTCATTCAATGACATTGGGGTGAAGTATCATCAGTATAACTGATTCTCAGTTATACATCTCTGCCCCAAGTGACCAACTAATACTGCTGGAGCAGTTCAAGGGAGAAGAACTGGTTTCAGCTGAACATAGCAAGAACAACTAGCTTTTTTTGGGTGGGCAGGTGTGTGCCTTTGTGTCAGTTTTGACTCCTGGTGATTGCCTGGACAGGTCCCTGCAGTTTTCTTGGCAAGATTTCAGAAGTAGCTTGCCTTGCCTTCTTCTTCCTAGGGCAGAGAGAGAGACAGTGGCCCAAGGTCACTCGTGTACTCGTACTGCTGTACTCGTGCCTAAGGCAGCACTAGAACTCATGGTCTCCCAGTCTTTAGCCTGATGCCTTAACCACTACATGAAACAGGTAGTTTGCCTTGTGTTATTTTAATATTAAAGCAATATTCTATAAAGGACTTATGGACAGACTAATGGGTTGTTCTTATGAATATTGGTGTTTTTAATGCAAGATTGGAATGGAGTGATCTCCACACAACTAGATAGAAATTCTGAGGATAAAAAATGTTCGTGTGCATTCTCAAACTACAGGAGTCATACCTATCAGTTTTTGCCTTGGCCTCAAAGAGAGACTTCAAGACATTCCCCTCTGCCCCGCTCCCCCCAGTACAAGTCCTGTAAGTTCAAATCCCAGTAATGGGTTGAACTTAAATATAGTAGAGCTAATAATGGAAGCTACCTATCCTTTGGTTTTCTTTTGTTTTTTGTGTCTTACAGAGAGTGTTCACTCCTGGGAACCGCCTGGACAAGTCCCTCCAGTTTTCTTGGCAAGATTTTTCCAAAGTGGCTTGCAAATTAGAGAAGGAGCTGCCGAAAGGTTCCCCAAGCGTGGTGTGATCTCCCCTATCATTATCAAATTCTCCATTATTTCCTCCAAATCCCTAAGTAGATTCAAGAGACAGAAGATAACAATGAATTAAAATGATAAAATATATTATCTCTTCTCTGTGGAGGAGGAGACTGGAGAGAGAAAACTCTTCCAGTCTTATTCTTCACAGAGTATGTTTCAGCCAAAGGAAGGATTGTTCTGCACAATGATTTCATTCTTTGCAAACGTATTAATGTTACTGCCTCATATCAATTGCTCTATTCCTCTTGGCAAATGTACTGTGGGAGACCCACTCCTTATTAGGCACAAGAAATATCATTCAGAAGATCTGGTTATTGGTGGCATAACGTCTGAGATTTTCATGCTTTCTAATGAAAAAAATTTCACAAGGAATCCATCTTATGAACTACTTGATGATTTCATGTAATTATTTTTACAGGAAGCAAAAAGGAAAAAAAATAGATATTATTTCTGGGAAATACATTTGAAGGAAATATTTGGGAAGGGAGCAATGGAATCATGTATTGAAAAGAACTTGCCACTTTAATCCTTACTAATGCTTTTGTGATTATGGAAATTATTTATCTGTTTACTGATAGAAACGTTTCAGTTATAAACAACCTTTTCTACCTCATGAGATGTTTCCTCATTCTAGCATGATTCCATTGTTATTTACAGTATTTTTTGTTTAAATCTCATTTCCTTTTAATCACTTGATAAGTTATTTTTGTCTCCAGGTATTCTAAACTTCTCTATCTGCTACATTATTATTAGACAAAAAAAATCATACTTACTATCTTATATCCATAGCTTCCATCACCCATTTCTCTCATTTCTTTTTAAACATTCATTCATTTATTGGAATCCCATTCTTTGAACGAACCATAACTTGTAAAAGGCAGACAAAGTGCTAGCTAGTTCTAAAGGACAAAATGGAGGATGAAGGGAAGGAGAAAAGATTTGGTTGGGGACATCCTGAAATGCATTTAATGTTTATCCTGAATTGGAATAATTGAAGGTTAAATTTAACTTATTGATAGAAGAAGGAAATGTGGGGGAAAAAGTATGGTGGAGAAGATTAGGGTGGAAAGTAAAATTACATGCAGGTTCATTAAGTTCAGGTTGTATTTTGTAATTCCTGTGATCATTTCACTATCCCAGCTCTCCTGCAGGCAGAATGTGAAATATCAGAAAAGAAGTAGGCTTCTTTAACCTAGTTTCCTCTTCCAAAAACAGTTTTCCATCCAGTTGTCCAGAATTTTTGCATTAAAATTCATTACTATGAAAGGGGTGGAAACTGCAAGTTGACCTGATTCATATTTTTCTAATAGAAGTAAAATTTCTTTTGTGGATTTATGGAATATCTAGACTACTCAGTACTACTTATAATTCTCAACAGCTTCATAAAATTAAAAAGGAACACCATTATATATAAAAAAAAATCATCCAAAGGAACAACACAACAACTTTCTACATTGTGTTAAAAGGAATAGTAAGGCTAGGCTACTTGGTCATTATTTATTTATTTGTTTGTTTGTTTGTTTGTTTGTTCAATTTATTCCCCGCCCATCTCCCATACAAGGGACTCTGGGCGGGTTACAACAGTTAAAAATTCAAAAACTATACAATTAAAATATCTACAAAAAGTGAAAAATACAATCATATAAATAGATAAAAATAGATAAAAACCAAGATGGATAGGGAATCATAGCCGAAATCCTATTGCTATGGGGCTAGCCAACCCCAGGAGGCACTACCGCCTCTGTCGTCCTAAGCCTGGTGGCAGAGCCAGGTCTTAAGGGCCTTCCGAAAGGCCAGGAGTGTAGGGGCCAGTCTCACCTCTGGGGGCAAGATATTCCATAAGGCAGGCGCTATAGCAGAGAAGGCACGTCTCCTGGACCCCACTAGATGGAATTCTCTTGTTGAGGGGGTCCAAAGCATGCCCTCTCTGCATGCACGGGTGGGGCGGGCCGACGTTATCGGGACGAGACGGTCCCTCAGGTACCCTGGTCCTATTCCATATAGGGCTTTAAAGGTAATCACCAACACCTTGAATTGGACCCGGAAGCAAACTGGCAGCCAATGCAGCTCGCGAAGCAGAGGTGTTACATGTGCCGATCTCCTGGCACCTAAAACTGCTTGCGCCGCCGCATTCTGCACCAGCTGAAGCTTCCGGATACTCTTCAAGGGTAGCCCCATGTAGAGCGCATTACAGTAGTCTATACGGGAGATGACAAGGGCATGAGTGACTGTTTGGAGTGTTCATTCATTATGAATCTCAGTCATTCATTTCACAAAAAATTCCTATGCTAGGGCTATGGAATCAAGGATGAAATTAGATGAGTTCAGTTGTACCTATTTTCCATATGCTGCTGCACTGCTCCTTCTAGAATTATATCTGAAGAAGTCTCATCTTCCCTCTCTTACTACAAGGACCAATTTATCCTGAGAAACTTCATCTCAACTTTCTCTTATAAGACAAGAAATGGCCTATCACTCATAATGTAGCAAAGTTATGTATAGCTGCTGTGAATGTCTGCAAACTATTTACAATTGCATGTGGCTGATATCCTCATAACTGATTCACTTATTGTACCTTATGGCTATATGGATGGCTTTCTCGTGGTTTGTTTCCTCATCTGTCTTTGCTGCATTTAGTTTACGTATATTCTGTTTTATATGGACACTGACCAAATAAATTTTATCTATCATCTATCTATCTATCTATCTATCTATCTATCTCTATCTATCTATCTATCTATCTATCTATCTATCTATCATCTATCTATCTATCATCTACTCTATCTATCTATCTATCTATCTATCTATCTATCATCTATCTTTGCATAGGTTAGAACATATAAATTAGAATAGAGAAGAGTTATATTCCATGCTTTGAAATACAGGTAGTCTTCTTTCAGGTAATACTGTTATACAACTTCTTACTGTCCTTTCAGAATTCATATGCAGAATTTTCAGCATATCCTGGCCTTCGAATTTGCTATCCAAGAAATCAATGAAAATCTCAGGATCTCGCCTAATATTACTCTGGGCATTCATGTTTCTAATAGCTATTTCCTGGCAAGATGGATCTACCTCGCTTCCTTGGAGCTTCTTTCCTCAAAGGGAAGATTCATCCCAAACTACAAGTGTGATCACAGGGATGGCGTGGTAGCTGTTCTTGCAGGACCTAATGTTTACATTTGTCCAATCATGTCAAATATTCTGAGCATTTACAAGATCCCACAGGTGAGAGGTTTTCTTCAAAGACTGGTACACTAAAAATGATTTGTTGGCCGGACATAGTAAATGGTAAATGAAAAAATAAAGAAATAGGCAACAATGTAGGATGCCTTGGATGTTCTTTTTTCACATTCTGATGGCCCAGTCTATATAAATATAACTTAACAATATATTTTTGTTCATAGCCACTTTGCAAAAACGAGGACTTTGTGTACTAGATCCCATTCTACATTATTGTTGATTTTGAAAAAGACTATACAGTATTTATCTATTCAGATAACTATCAAATAGCTACACAGTTAAAGACTTCCAAATGAAAACCAACATTACCTTCTGCATTCAATCAATATAATTCAGTACGTTTTGACAAAAAGATTCAACTGCTGATTATCAATAATTTTATTTCATTGAAACATACAGTATGTGTATAACAATTGGAGTTGAATGGAACTCTTGATTTAATAATCACATTCATAGAACTTTAGGGGGAAATGCTCCTTTTAGTTTTGTGATTCATAGTGCAAAAAGAAATCTAGACTGGAATACGGTTGCATTTCAGATAATTGGAGGGGGGAGCCAAGATTGTATGGGTATGTAAGGGTACCCCCCTGGGTGAGAGCCAGGTGGGGTAGGAGTGACTGCTGGTGAGTGCTGGTACCTCTCCCTGACCAGTGAGAGAATTTGAGGGAGAGGTACAGAGTGTGAGTGGGGGTGGTGCTGGACCCTAACAGTGCCGAGAGCAAGAGCTGGTGCACTGGGGGGTCTTGTCACTGCCCGACATTGTGTGGGACTGGATGATGGATGAATGGGATAAGGGACCCTTGATTAAGCCCAGGAATTCTGGAGGCCTGGGAGTGGAGGCTACTAGGCCAGAGTCGGGAATCTCTGGGGGCTGTATGGCGGGCTATTTGATTCAGGTGGTGACGGGCAGGGGACGGCATGACGGGAACTGGAGGGCAGGCCATCATCGGGGAAGGCGCCCCCAGTGTTTGTTACCGGTGGCATGTTCCGGCCCCCCGTGTTCATACCCAGGCCCTGGTAAGCAGATCCTCGTGGGCTCCGGTCTCCGACTGCTGCTACTGAACGCCAGGTCGGTGAACAACAAGGCCCCCCTTATAGTTGATCTAATCATAGAGGAGGGGGCTGACCTGGTGTGTATTACCGAGACCTGGCTGGGCCCAGAGGGGGGAGTAGCCCTCTCGGAAATGTGCCCAGCCGGGTTTCGGGTGTGGCATCAGCCGAGACACCGGGGCAGGTGAGGAGGGGTGGCAGTTGTCATCCGAGAGTCCCTTGTGGCCTTCAGGGGAGCTGCTCCACAAGTGACCGGGTGTGAGACCCTGTTTTTCAAGTTGGGTTGACGAGAACAGTTGGGAGTGTTGCTGCTGTACCAGCCTCCCTGCTGCGTAGCAACCTCCCTAACTGAGCTGCTCGAGGCTGTCTCGGGGTTGGCAGTGGAGTTCCCCAGACTTATGGTTCTGGGGGACTTCAATCTGCCGTCTCTGGGAGGGTCCTCAGAGGCAGCCCAGGAGTTCATGGCTACCATGGCAGCTATGGGCCTGTCTCAGTTTATTTGTGACCCGTCTCGTGACAGTGGTCTCACCCCGGACTTAGTTTTCTTGTCTGAGCAGTGGCAATGTGATCTGAGAGGAGAGTTACATCTTTCCCCATTGTCATGGTCAGACCACGCCCTGGTGACCCTGAGACTCCCTTGTGCTGCCCCACTCCGCAGGGAGGCGGGACCCATTCGACTGGTCTGCCCCCAGTGACTGATGGACCCAGTGAGGTTTCAGAAGGAGCTGGGGTTTATTCCCGAGGACTTGCTTCACGGTCCAGTGGAGGTCCTGGCCGCAGCCTGGAATAAGGCAGCGGCCAGAGCCCTGGACAAGATCGCGCCTATGCGACCTCTCCAGCCCTGCTCCGCCCGCTGCTCTCCGTGGTTCACGGAAGAGTTAAGGGCTTTGAAGAGGGTTAAAAGACATCTAGAGCGCCGCTGGAGAAAGACGAAGACTGAATCTGACCAAACACAATCTAGAGCAGCAGTTATGGCCTACCTTGTGGCGGTAAGAGCGGCAAAACGTGAATATTTCTCCGCTCTCATTGCGTCTGCAGAATGCCGCCCGACGGCCCTTTTCAAGATTACAAGATCGCTTTTGGGTCGGGAGCAGGGGGAGACCAATTTACAGGGCCGTTCAGAAGAGTTTTCTGAGCATCTGCAGGACAAAATCACTCAGATTCATTCCAAGTTGGGCTCCACACATGAGACAAGATCTGGGGAGATGCCAGAGGCTCGTACTTACCATGGTACCTGGGAACAGTTTGATCCTGTTGCGCCTGATGAAGTAGACAGGATCCTCCAGATTTTAAAAACCACCACATGCCAGCTTGACCCATGTCCCTCCTGGCTGGTGAAATCAGGTAGTGAGGTGACATGTGGCTGGGTCCAGGTGATGATTAATTCGTCCTTGAGTGAGGGAGTGCTCCCGGCTGCCTTTAAGGAGGTGCTGGTGCACCCCCTCCTCAAGAAACCTTCCCTGGACCCTACAATCCTGGGCAATTTTCGCCCAGTCTCCCACCTTCCCTTTTTGGGAAAGGTCGTTGAGAAGGTGGTGGCGTTGCAACTCCAGAGGATTCTGGAGGAAACGGATTATCTGGACCCCTTCCAGTCAGATTTCAGGCCGGGATATGAGACGGAGACCGCATTGGTCATGCTTATGGATGATCTCTGGCGAGAGCGGGATGGAGGGAGTGCGTCCATCCTTGGTCTCTTAGATCTCTCAGCGGCTTTCGATACCGTCGACCACGGTATACTTTTGGGGTGGCTCGAGGAGTTGGGGGCGGGCAGCGTGGTTTTGCGCTGGTTCGCCTCCTTTCTCCAGGGCCATTCCCAGTCAGTGTTGATAGGGGAGGAGAGAGCTGACCCGCGACCCCTGACTTGTGGGGTGCCACAGGGGCCGGTTCCCTCTCCTCTCCTATTCAACATCTACATGAAGCCGCTGGGCGAGATCATCCGTCACCACGGGATGAGGTATCACCAATATGCTGATGATACCCAGTTATACATCTCCGTCCCGGGTGAAGTAAGTGATGCGGTCAATGCCTTATCTCAGTGCCTGGAGGCTGTGGGTGTCTGGATGGGGAACAACAGGCTTAAACTGAACCCTGGTAAGACGGAGTGGCTGTGGATCGATGGTCCCCCTGGATCCGGGAAGTTGTCATCTTTGGTTCTGGGTGGGGTTGCACTACCCCAGTCGGATCCAGTGCGGAATCTGGGGGTCCTCCTGGACTCGCGACTCCTGCTCGAAGAGCAGGTGGCAGTCATGGCCAGGAGGGTCTTTGAACAGATTCGAGTTGTGTGCCAGTTACGCCCTTTCCTGGATCGGGAGGCCCTCCGAACAGTCACTCACGCCCTTGTCATCTCCCGTATAGACTATTGTAATGCGCTTTACATGGGGCTACCCTTAAAGAGTATCTGGAAGCTTCAGCTGGTGCAGAATGCGGCAGCGCAAGCAGTTATGGGTGTCAGGAGATCGGCACATGTGACACCTCTGCTACGTGAGCTGCATTGGGTGCCAGTTTGCTTCCCGGTCCAATTCAAGGTGTTGGAGATATTTTGTATAGTTTTTAAATTTTATTTATTGTAACCCGCCCAGAGTCCCTTGCATGGGAGATGGGCGGGGAATAAATTCGATAAATAAATAAATAAATAAATAAATAAATAAATAGTCACATTATGGAAGATGATTCTGCAGACATTTTTGCAGTTGGATATAAGACTTTTGTTGGAAACTTCTTGTTTTCTAATTGTCTTAGGTTGCATATGGCTCTTCTCCAGTAATAGATGACAGCACACAGGCTGCTTTCTTGCACCGGGCATTTCCAAATGAAGACCTTCAAATAAAGGGGATGATCCAATTGTTGCTACATTTCCAGTGGATATGGATTGGGCTGATTGTCAAAAGTGCTGAGAAACGAGACAGGTTTCTGCAGAGTAGGCTTGCCCTATTTTCTCACAATGGTATTTGCTTTGACTTTTTGGAAGAGTTACCTAAGGGATCTGTTTCCAATGAATTAGATAATGTGCTTACGCATTATATAAAAGTTTACAATGTTATCATGAGGAGCAGTGCCAATATTGTGATAGCATATTGTGAAAACCACGACATGGTGTTTTTGAGAATGTTGCCATATATTTCAGAATTTGTTGACACAACGGTGAAGAGAAAAGATAAAATCTGGATAATACCAGCACAGATGGAGTTCTCATCTGCCCCCTTTCAAAGATATAGGAGCATGGATTTCATCCATGGTTCTCTGTCTTTTCAAGTTGCCTCAAAGAACATCTTAGGTTTCAACAGATTTCTTCAGATGAGAAAACCTGCTTCTGCAGAGGAAGACAGTTTGATGAGAGTGTTTTGGGAAAGTGCATTTGAATGTTCTTTCTCTAATGCCATGTTAGAAGAGTATGCTGCGAAGAAATGCACAGGTGAGGAGCCACTGGAGACTCTTCCTAAGTCGGTTTTTGAGGCTGTTATGACTGGTCAGAGTTACAGTGTCTACAATGCAGTCCATGCTGTGGCACATGCTTTGCAGGCCATGCTTTCATCCAAATACAATCTCAAGGCGAGAGGAAATGGCTCAGAACTTAAGACATTGAATCAATATGTGTGGCAGGTAAGAGTGGAATGAATCCTTTTATCCTCTTAAGTAGGAATCACTCATACAACCAGATCCTTCTAGGTATATCCAATAGGGTCTGAGTCATATGGTAGATTGGCAAAAGGGGGTTATTTTTTCTCTACAAGTTTAAGGAAGTATATTGTACTTCAATATGTTGTGCAGAACCTAGAGAAAACAGGAGGAGGCAGCATTATTTTGGAAGAAAATGTTGAAGGCAAAAGAATAGAAAAAGATGAGAAGAAAGAGCCAACAAGGCAATGAAACTGTCAAGAGTCACTTAGATTTGGGTAGCACATACATTTAAAGTATTAGTAGTAGTAGTGGTAGTAGTATTAATAATATTATTAGTATTAGAAGTATTATTGAGGTTGAGGAGGAATTTGATGGGGTTGCAATGAAGATGTGGTGTTGTTGCATGCAGAAAAGGGGGGAAAAGATGGGCGGTAAAAAGGAGAAAGAGGAGGTTGGGATTGAGGATTAAGAGGCTGATGGACCACAACATAAGGACTGTTTAACTTGAAAGTGGGAGATGGTGGCAGGGAAAAGTTTCTGGTGGACATGTTTTGGAGACCCAAGAGGAAAAAAAACCCTGATACTTCACCTTGGACCTTAGCTATGGACAAATGATCCAGGCTTCTGTTACTTGCATTCGGGCTGTACAATGAATAGCAGGTCTTCAAAAACAACAGAACTATGTAAGTTTCTTCTTGGTTTGTTTGGTCATCAGAGCTATTGCCTAATTCAGAATTTTGGGATTCCACACTTTCTCTAACCCCCTCCATGAACACACACACACACACATCCCTTATTGCATTTTATACAAGTAGAAAAAGCTTTTCTCTTCCTTTGATCTTGGGGTGGCTTCTGTAAAACTGACACTTGCACTGGACCAGACCTCTGGAAGAAAGGCTAGTGACCATGGTCTCATGCTGGTTCTTATTTGCAACACAACTAGTTGGAGGTGACTGCTACAACTCAGGTAGATGAAATTACTCCAATCAACTTCATCCAGATGAGGATTTTGCCTTTTTGATAGAGACCCTTAATGCTGATTAACATTAATAGGCATGGGAATTCTAAAAGGATCTTTAGCCATCACATCTGACAAATCATTGTTGTACAATATATCTGATTCTTCTTACATATTCTCATCACTTCTTTACATTTACTTTGGTCTAGCTTCATAAATACCTGAGAACTGTTTCATTTAACAACAGTGCTGGGGAAAAGATTTTCTTTGATCAAAATGAGGAAATAGCAACTGGCTTTGATGTCATCAACTGGGTCACTTTCCCCAACCAATCCTTCCATCGAGTCAAAGTTGGGAAGGTAGATCCATTTCCCCCCTCTAACAAGCTGTTCTCCATTTCTGCAAAGAACATTATCTGGCCTACCATGTTCAACCAGGTAAGTTCTGCACTAATTTAAAAATAGTGGGAATCATGTGATTCAAATAGTGATTCATTGATCTGACATCTTTCTACAAGAGTTTTATGCCTGAATATATAATATTCTCCAAGTGATTAATTTCTGTGAAAACTGAAAAGACCAATGATTTTGAAAGAGTGACCTGAAATGACTTAATTTTCATAGCATGTTTGAATACAGAAAGGTTGGCAACTTCATATGCCTCAAAGGTGAAGTTTAACAGCTCTTCAAACTTTCATTCTTTAATCTCTAAATGGGGAAAAGTAAGTCGGTTCCGCGGAGCCTACGTGCCATGCAGACCACAGCAGGAAAGCTAGGATAAGAGCAGACCTGCAAAAGAAGAAACCAGCGGCTTCTGGATGGCGGCGGCGTGACAAGTAGCTGTAACTTTCGCTTTCTTCATCTGTTTCCAGCCTCACAGTGAAAGCAGCGAAAGCAGCCGGGAAGCCGGGTACACACTTACCTCATTAGATACCTAAATATTTAGGTTATGCAGCCGTTTTTCCTGCACTGAATTTTAGATAAAAGCTTAACTTAAAGAGAAGAACAATATTTACTTCACCATCTAAAGAAAACTTAAAGGTTTTTATGATACTCCGGAACTACAACTGATTTAGAAAGACAAGACTCTTTATTTAATTAATTAAGGATGCCATCTTCACTCTGTAAGGTTTTTTGTTAATTTGTTAACTTTAGGAATTGTATTCTACTTGGCTGATATTATATATATACTTATATACATATTTATATTAATTACTAATCTATATTAATCATATATTCTATAGTTAAAACTGATAAGTTTAGGAAATACTAGTGAAAGATATATTGTTAATTGATTAAAGCTAAGTACTGAAAGATGAATACCAGAAAAATACAGAGAAGGAGGTCTGACTCAAAGGATGATAGAGGGGAATGGATGAAATCACTCTTCGAAGATTTCACAAAAAAAGCAATCCAAAGGATAACCTCTAATGTGACTACTTTATTAGAAGAAAAAATTAAAGGGTTTGAAAAAAGTTTGGATAAAAAATTAGATGGTATGGAGCAGAAGTTTCAGACAGAAATTAAGGGAGTAAAAGAAAGAGTACAATGGAAAAGGAAAATGAAGAAGAGTCAGACAAGCTTACATTATTAGAATTCAAACAAAAGGAAAAAGGACTTGTAGAAGGGAAAGAATTAGAAATTAAAAACACAGTAACTCAAATGTTGGCAAACTTGATTGACTAGGAAACAGAGCAGTTATAAGAGGAAATTGAAGGGATTAACAGAGTAAATTTGAAATATGCCAGAGATCACAATCTTCCAAGAGACATGGTTATGGAGTTCAGTAGAAGGAAACTTAGGGACTTGATAATACAAAATGCCTACAACAAGAAAAGGATACAACAAGGTATCCTGTCTTCTCATTATGTGGCCAAAGTACTTCAGTTTTGCCTTTAATATCATTCCCTCAAGTGAGCAGTCTGGCTTTATTTCCTGGAGTATGGACTGGTTTGATCTTCTTGCAGTCCAAGGCACTCTCAGAATTTTCCTCCAACACCACAGTTCAAAAGCATCTATCTTCCTTCGCTCAGCCTTCCTTATGGTCCAGCTCTCACAGCCATAGGTTACTACAGGGAATACCATTGCTTTAACTATGCGGATCTTTGTTGTCAGTGTGATGTCTCTGCTCTTAACCATTTTATCAAGATTTGCCATTGCTCTCCTCCCAAGAAGTAGACGTCTTCTGATTTCCTGGCTGCAGTCAGCATCTGCAGTAATCTTTGCGCCTAGAAATAAAAAGTCTTTCACTGCCTCCACTTTTTCTCCCTCTATTTGCCAGTGATCAATCAAGCTGGTTGCCATAATCTTGGTTTTTTTGAGGTTTAACTGCAACCCAGCTTTTGCACTTTCTTCTTTCACCTTCGTCATAACGCTCCTCAACTCCTCCTCGCTTTCAGCCATCAAAGTGGTATCATCTGCATATCTAAGATTGTTAATGTTTCTTCCAGCGATTTTAACTCCAGCCTTGGATTCCTCAAGCCCAGCACGTCGCATGATGTGTTTTGCGTACAGGTTGAATAGGTAGGGTGAGAGTATACAGCCCTGCCGTACTCCTTTCCCAATTTTAAACCAGTCCGTTGTTCCGTGCTCTGTTCTTACCGTTGCTACTTGGTTGTTATACAGATTCCTCAGGAGGCAGACAAGATGACTTGGTATCCCCATACCACCAAGAACTTGCCACAATTTGTTATGATCCACACAGTCAAAGGCTTTAGAATAGTCAATAAAACAAGAATAGATGTTTTTCTGAAACTCCCTGGTTTTCTCCATTATCCAGCGAATATTGGCAATTTGGTCTCTAGTTCCTCTGCCTTTTCTAAACCCAGCTTGTACATCTGGCAATTCTCGCTCCATGAATTGCTGGAGTCTACCTTGCAAGATCTTGAGCATTACCTTACTGGCATGGTGAAATAAGTGCCACTGTTCGATAGTTTGAACATTCGTTAGTGCTTCCCTTTTTTGGTATGAGGATATAAGTTGATTTTTTCCAATCTGATGGCCATTCTTGTGTTTTCCAAATTTGCTGGCATATGGCATGCATCACCTTGACTGCATCATCTTGCAAGATTTTAAACAGTTCAGCTGGGATACCGTCATCTCCTGCTGCCTTGTTATTAGCAATACTTCTTAAGGCCCATTCAACCTCACTCTTAAGGATGTCTGGCTCTAACTCACTGACCACACCGTCAAAGCTAACTCCAATATTATTATCCTTCCTATACAGATCTTCCGTATATTCTTGCCACCTTTTCTTGATCTCTTCTGCTTCTGTTAGGTCCTTACCATCTTTGTTTTTGATCATACCCATTTTTGCTTGGAATTTACCTCCTATGTTTCTAATTTTCTGGAAGAGCCTATGTCCTGCTTCATTTTGTTCTCACAGACCATGCTTGCCTGTAATTCCAGATGTCGTCTGACTACCCACCTTAGCATTCCAGTCTCCTGTAATGAAAATAACATCTCTTTTTGGTGTATTATCCAGTAGGTGCTGCAGATCCTCATAGAACTGATCTACTTCTTCCTCTTCAGCATCTGTGGTTGGGGCGTATATTTGGATCACTGTGATGTTAAATGGCTTACCCTGAATTCAAATTGAGATCATTCTATCGCTTTTTGGATTGTATCCAAGCACTGCTTTAGCCACTTTATTATTAATTATGAAGGCTACTCCATTTCTTCTGTGGTCCTCTTGTCCACAGTAGTAGATCTGGTGGTCATCTGATGTGAAGTGGCCCGTTCCAGTCCATTTCAGTTCACTGACACCTAAAATGTCTATATTTAATCTTGACATCTCACCAATAACCACATCCAATTTGCCCTGGCTCATAGATCTTACATTCCAGGTTCCTATGGTGTGTTGATCTTTAGAACATCGGATTCGTCGTTTACCACCAGCACCGTCGGCCGCTAGCCATCCTTTCGGCTTTGAGCTAGCTGCGTCATCACATCTGGGGCTAGTTGAACGTATCCTCTGTTCCTCCCCAGTAGCATTTTGACCATCTTCCGACCTGGGAGTCCCATCTTCCGATGGTATACCGACATATCTCTGGTTGTACTGATCCATTTAGTTTTCATGGCAAGAATACTGGGGTAGGTTGCCTTTACCTTCCCCAGGGATCGTATTTAGTCTGACCTCTCTGCCACGACATTCCCGTCTTGGGTGTCCCTTCTCGGTTTAGCTCATGGTTTCATTGAGGTGCTCAAGCTACAGCACCACGGCAAGGTAACAATCTCCTTTGCGTCTAAGGATATTAGCAGTCATTTAAACAATGAGTAACTTGAAATACCTAACATGGAAAATCAATGCGTTAAATCATATGTCTTCAGGAAACCCATATTAGAATTAGAGACAAAAAATTACTGATATGTAAATAATTAGGTTTGGACTTTACAACAGCAAATGAAAATTAAAAAAAAGGAATTGTTTGTTATATAAAACCTTATTTAAAACCAAAACTTTTACTAGCAGATACTAAAGGAATATTTATTGTTATTGAAATTGAGATACAAAATTTAAAAGTAATATTAGTTTGATTATATACTCCAAACGATAAACAAAAAATCTTTTTTAAAACTCTACTTAATTACCTATCATACATACCTGACAAAAAGTGGCTCATAATGGGAGATTATAACGGAGTTGTAACACCCATGCTTGATAGAAAATCAGATAAACAAATCAAATCAGGGAAAACTACCACATGAATTTTTTGAACTTGTAAACAGTTTAGAATTGGTGGATGCATGGAGACACAAAATGGGTAACGCAAAAGAATTTACATTTTTCTCAGATAGATATAAATCGCATTCCAGAATTGATATGATTTGGCTTTCAAAAAATTTAATAAATAAAATTAAAGATATGAAAATACTGGCTAAAACTTTTTCAGATCACAATGCTGTCCAATTAGATTTAAAAATTACACTAAAAATATATAGATGGAGATTTAATGAAACTATATTAAGAAATAAAGAATATTTAGAAGACAGCAAAAATAAATTAAAGGAATTTTTTTATTTAAACATGAGTGATGAGGTAAATATCACTACAATTTGGGATGCAAGTAAAGCTTATATTAGGGGTCATTTTGTGTCTCTAGGTAACCATCTGAGAAAACAAAAACAACAAAAATTTCTTTAAATTTGTGACCAAATTAAAACAAAAGAAATCGAACTCCAAAGTAATCCCAATGATAAAAATATTAGAAATCAAATAAATGTTTTACAAAAGCAATTAGAACTCCAAACAATAGATGAAATAGAAAAGAATCTAAGATACGTAAAACAAAGGCACTTTCAACATGCTAATAAAGCTGGAAAATGGCTTGCTTTCAAACTAAGAAAAGAGGCGAAAAAAAAAGATTATTAATAAAAGAAAAGAAAACGGAGATCTAACTGATAATCAAGATATTAGAAAAGCGTTTTATGATTTTTATAACAAATTATATCAAAAACAACAAATAACACTTGATAGATGTGAAACTTATTTACAAGAAAGGAAATTGGAAAAAATCTCTCAAATGCAAAGAGATAATTTGAATGAACCCATCACAAAGCAAGAAATAATAGAAGCTATAAAAAAACAAAAATCAGGCAAAACACCAGGGCCGGATGGTTTTACGGCATTATATTACAAGTACTTTCAAGAACATCTTATTATTCCGTTTAATATGCTCCTAAATTCAATAATGGCAGGAAATACAATACCAAATTCCTGGACAGAAGCCAATATTATTTTAATTCCCAAGGAAGATCAAGATTTGACATTATGTAAAAACTACAGACCATTTTCTCTTCTAAATACAGATTATAAAATATTTACCAATATTTTGGCTAATAGATTAAAAAGAGTTTTACAAGATACAATAAAATTGGATCAAAGTGGTTTTTTACCAAAAAGATATATAAAAGATAATATAAGATCTATTCTAAACATAATTGAATATGCAAAAAACCATAATGAAAAACAAATTACATTATTATTTTTAGATGCTGAAAAAGCATTCGATAATTTAAATTGGGAATTCTTGTTTAAAATGCTTAAAATTTTAGATTATGGAAACAAATTTATTAATGCTATTCAAGCAATATACACAAATCAGAAAGCCAAGATAGTGGTAAATAATGATACAACTCAAAATTGTAATATAGGTAAGGGTACTAGACAAGGATGCCCAATATCTCCTCTTTTATTCATTTTGGTTTTGGAAGTTCTTCTAGAAAATATTAGAAAAGATAGTCAAATTTAATGAGTAAAAATAAAACAGGAAGGTTACAAACTAAGGGCATTTGCAGTCATTACTTTGCAAAATCCGGACAATCCAATAGGTCATTTACAAAAAAAGATACAAGATTTTGGAGAGCTTGCTGGATTTAAAATAAATAATCAAAAAACAAAGATGATAAATTTAAATATGTCTGCAAATAATATACACAATATGGAATTGGTTACGGGGTTTAAAAATGTAAAAAAAATAAGATATTTAGGAGTTGAAATTACATCAAAAAATTCAGATCTATTCAAAAATAATTATACCAAAATATGGAATGAAATAAGACAAGATCTACAAAATTGGGCAAAACTCCAAATATCCCTCCTTGGAAGAATTTCCACAATCAAGATGAATATCCTTCCAAGAATTTTATTTTTATTTCAAACTGTACCAATAATAATTACAGAGAAAACATTCCACAATTGGCAAAAAGATCTCTCTAAATTCATCTGGCAAGGGAAAAAACCTAGAATCAAATATAAATGCTTACAGGATATTAAAGAAAACGGAGGATTTGGTCTGCCAGATTTAAAATTATATTATGAAGCATGCGTTCTTATTTGGATGAGAGACTGGATAAAACTAGAAAATAGAAAATTATTGAATTTAGAGGGTTACGATCTTAGATTTGGGTGGCACAGGTACCTTTGGTACAATAAAACAAAAGCAAATTTGGCATTTAAACACCATCCAATTAGGAAATCTATTTTAAAAATCTGGGATAAATATAAAAATACGATATTACCAAATTTACCATTGTGGATCTCCCCACATGAGGCATTTGCATTGCAAGTTATTATAACTAGGAGTAAATGGCTAAAATACAAGGATTTATTATTATTTGATGGTTTAAATTATAAACTAAAAACAAGAGAAGATTTAGAAAAAGAGGGCCACAATTGTAATTGGTATACGTATTTACAAATAAAAGAGCAATTTAAAACTGATTCCAAAAATTTCAAATTTAAAAGTTATTCAGTAAATTGGGACAATATATTGTGGAGAGAGGAGGAACATCTAATTGCAAAAATTTATAAAATTTTAATTCAAAACAAAATGCCCAATTTACCTATAAAAAATTGTATAATCAAATGGGAACAAAATGTGGGTCATAGTATTCAAGTTGAAAATTGGGAGAAAGTATGGTCAAAAGATTTGAATTTTACTCTTAATTACAACATGAAAGAAAACTTTAAAATGATGTACAGATGTTACCTCATCCCAAATATATTGTCAAAAATGAATCCTGTCATACCAAATAGTTGTTGGAAATGTAAAAAGGAAACTGGTACCTTTTTCCATTTATGGTGGACTTGCCGAAAATCAAAGAACTATTGGGACAAAATACATAAACTGACTGATCAAATTAACGATAGAAATATGGAAGAATTTAATATAGTTTGGAGTCCTTTTTTTAAATTTATTCAAAAATCTCAAAATATTCAATTAGGAAATTAACACAAATAATGTAAATAAGACAATATAATAAAATGGTATATAAATATGTAATGGAAATGTTAGATGGGAAGTAACAAGTCCCTCCTTTGTGTGTATTTTTTTTTAATTTTTATTTTTCGGGGTCGAAAGGTGAGAAGGGGAAGGGAAAGGTAGAGTAGATGGAGTAAGGAAGTGGAGATAAAAGAAGGTTAGAGAAGGAAGAGAAAGAGGGTGAGAAGAAAAAAGGAGTTTATAAATAATTATTAAATTGGAAAGTGAAGACGTTGGATAGCTTGTTAAAGAGGGGGAATTTTTTTTTCTCTTTCTTGCATATAATGTAATGTAATGTAATGTAATGTAATGTAATGTAATGTGTTGTGTTGTGTTGTGTTGTGTTATGATGTTTTATGTTTTATGTTTTATGTTTTATGTTTTATGTTTTATGTTTTATGTTTTATGTTTTATGTTTTATGTTTTATGTTTTATGTTTTATGTTTTATGTTTTATGTTTTATGTTTTATGTTTTATGTTTTATGTTTTATGTTTTATGTTATGTCTGGTATTATTTTTTCTCTTTTTATAATGTATTGTTATACAAAATAAAATTTGTTTAAAAAAAAAAGGTGAGGCATTTCCAGAATAGGAGGGCTGCGTACATCTTTCAGGGTCCTGGTGTCAGGATCTTCAGAGAAACCTACTTTCCAAACACATTAGAAATTTTTAACTAAGATTTGATAACTGGATGAGTAAGCAAGATACCGTATGTCTTTTGTTTAAAACATTTTAGAAAAGAATATAAGCAAAAGTAGAGAGGAAGTCTGTAACAGAAGTAAAATAAAAAGGTATAGATAAGGAGATACAGATAGATAGGCAATAAATCTAAAATATCATTTAAGACTATGGTTTTCCAATATGTTATTAATCATGTTATGGTAAGATAAAGCTAAAGCCATTCCTTTTGGAGGATTGTGTTTGTACTTCCACAAATTATGGTGATGGACATCATGCTTGACTAGATGAATAACACAAGAATCTTAAAAATGACCAGCAGGGCTGCACTTCCCTTTCTTTCACATGGTAACTTAAGGCTGTATGCTTCCTACCACACGGCCAGCCCAGTATCCTGCCTGCTTACTTATTTAGTTTGTAAACACTTTCACAACATCATGCGTTTTGCAACAGGGTGGCATTTCCCATATCCCACCCTTTGTTTTTAATGTGACTATGGCTGTTTGCTTCCCACAATATAGACTGTTTCTGGCCTGTTTGGTTCTGCATTCTTAGTCTGGAATTATGTGAATATTGGCTGAGAATCCTAATATTTACACCAGAATCCAGAATTGTTCATGGTTCCAAAACAATTCTGGTTTTCAAGTAATGTATTCTATTTTTAATTTCAAAAGACATTAAATGGAGAACCAATTGTCAGCACAACTTAACTTATGATATGTCCAATGGGAAAAAAAATACTCCTGCCATACATGGATGCAAATATTTGATAGGCCTAATAAAGCAAGGGAAATCCAAATTCTTCAGATGCAAGGATTTCTGCATGTTAAAGAAAAATATCTGAATTTTCCTTCTTAACGTCCAACAGGCACAGCCCTTTTCTGTGTGCAATGCTCATTGCTTATCAGGTCATAGCAGAATAAAAAGAGAAGGAAAGCCATTTTGCTGCTATGATTGCCTTCCATGTCCAGAAGGGAAGATTTCAAACAAGACAGGTAAGAGATCGAAAGGACAGATTTCATTGCTTTTTTTAACTTAAACTCACCATCTCTCACCATCTTTGGGTTGCCTCGCATTAAGGCCCATTGCAGGATTTCAGCTTGCAAGCCCCTCTGGAAATATTGCACCTTCAGAGACTCCAGCCAGTTTCCGGAATTCCAGTGAATATTTGGAAACTGACCTGTCTCCTTGCCTGAGGTGCTGTAGGTTTACCTTGGCTTTCAATTTTAGTAAAGGGTCTTCAAATCTTTCTCTTAACGCACCCATAAATTCATCAAAGTTCCTCAGTTCTAGAGCTTGTGCATAGTGGAGCCCCACTCACCAATCTGCTGCCTCCCCCTCTAGGCAGGAGGACACAGAGTTTATTTTTGCTTCTTTGGAGGAAAAAGAACCCCCATGCTCCCTCATAAAACCCCTCACTAGGGTCAGGAAGCAGGCTAACGTTTTTGGGTCACCAGCAAACTTTGTTTTTAGTTTCCTGGATCTGAAGTGGCCATCGGTACAGCGTGCTTGGCTCGCTTCCCTTACAGAAGCTCTCGGGAAGGGGTGGTCATTGGAAGCTCTTCCCGCCACCTGCTGTCCCCCTCCTGTCCCCGAACTTCCAGGACTCTCACCTGTTGCCAGTTGTGCGCTTGTTCCTGTATTTCGTATGACCCCATAGCCTGATAATTTAAATTACATTTTTAATATAAACAATATTTTACCAACTCTTTAAAAAGTTGTTTTTAATTCAGGAGAGTTGTTGATTACATAGGAGTCTTTTCACTTATCATTATGTCACCTTTCTCTGCTTTCAGAAAGATAAAATAGAGCATAGAAATAAATCCCTTCATGTATGTATTTATTTATTTATTTAATTAATAAATATTTGGGCACTTGGGCACAGGGAGAATCTTCTAGCTGTGCTCCTGTCCTCTGAAGATGCCAGCCACAGCTACTGGCAAAACGTTAGCAACAAAAACTGCCAGAACATGGCCACACAGCCCGGAAAACCCACAACAACCATCAGATTCCGGCCGTGAAAGCCTTTGACTATACATTATTTTATTTATCACTGCCCATCTCCACCGCGGGGGACTCTGGGCGGTTTACAAACAGAGCATAACTCATTAAAATGTATGGTTTCTATCAAAGGAAAGAAATTGCAAGGCTAGGTGGGATGAACCTCCTTTCATTTTGGAGAATTGAAGTTCAGAAGGAGATTTAAAGAAATGCTAAATAAAATATATCAGTTAGTTAACTATACACAAGAAAGTAAAATATCCTTATAGTGTATTCTTGGAAATATACAAAAATTTAAGCATTAATATGTCTCAATAATATTTTTATTAAATCTTGACTGTCAGGGAAGTGAACTATCTGGTAATCATTAGAAGTAAATATTAACCTGGGTGTCCTTCTGGACTCACGACTCCTGCTTGAAGAGCAGGTGACAGCCGTGGCCAGAAGGGCATTTGTACAACTTCGAGTTGTGCGCCAGCTACGCCCTTTCCTGGATCGGGAGGCCCTCCGTACAGTCACTCATGCCCTGGTCATCTCCCACATAGACTATTGCAATGCGCTCTACATGGGGCTACCCTTGAAGAGTATCCGGAAGCTTCAACTGGTCCAGAATGCGGCTGCGCGTGCAGTTATGGGTGCCCCAAGGTTGGCACATGTGACACCTTTGCTGCGCGAGCTGCATTGGTTACCGGTTTGCTTCCGGGTCCAATTCAAGGTGTTGGTTGTCACCTTTAAAGCCCTACATGGCATGGGACCAGGTTACCTAAAGGACCGCCTCATCCCCAGAACATCGACCCGTTCCACCCGGCTATGTAGAGAGGGCTTGCTTCGGACCCTGTCTATAAGAGAATTCCACCTGACGGGGTCCAGGAGGCGGGCTTTCTCAGCAGTGGCACCCGCCCTCTGGAATATTCTGCCCCTGGAGGTGAGGCTAGCCCCCACACTTATGACCTTCCGGAAACAACTGAAGACCTGGCTCTGCTACCTCGCTTGGGATGGGGGGAGTAATAGCTCCTCTTGGGGTTGGCTTGCTCCATAGGGTTCTTTAAAGCCTAACATCAGAGCCTCTTGGATTTTATATATTTAATTGAATTATGTGTTCTATTTTATAAATTTTTATATGTTTTAATTGCTGGCTTCGTGTAAACCGCCCAGAGTCCCCTCCGGAATGGGGGGAGATGGGCGGTGATATAAGTTAGAAATATAAATAAATAAATAAATAAAGTATTGGTTCCTTAATCATGGAAAACTAATCAACCGACCAATAAATGAATGAATGGAGTGTTGAATCAAAGGTTCCTTTCCAGAGAGAGGACCAGAGCCATTTTCCACATAAAACTAATCATAACCTACTTTCGCTTTATGCAGGATAGCTATCAGAAATAAAAGATTGCAATAAGAAGGTTGATCAGATTTTGGTATGTTCATTATTTTTTATTTTATTTTATTATTTAAATTTATATGACCGCCCATCTCCCCCAATGTTAAGTCCCTTTGACCAGAGAGAGGGCATCCAGGGTCTATCATACTTAAATTATTCCAGAACAAATAGAAAAGTCTTAGCTCAGAAAGTCATATTAGTTGTTCTTCCTCCCATTCATCAAATATTGTTTAAAAACATGACAGCAATGATTTCTGTTTTAGATGCAGATGACTGCTTCCCATGTTCAGAAGACCAGCACCCAAACAAAGCTCACAATCTTTGCATTCCAAAAGGCATCATATTTTTGTCTTATGAAGAACCTCTGGGAATCAACCTGACAACTATTGCTTTCTTCTTTTCCTTAATCTCAGCTGTGGTGCTGGGGATCTTCATTAAACAGCGGGACACTCCCATTGTGAAAGCCAACAACCGGAACCTCACCTACATTCTTCTCATTGCTCTCCTCCTCTCCTTCCTTTCCACTTTGCTCTTCATTGGGAAACCTGACCAAGTGAAATGTATCATGCAACAAACTGCTTTTGGCATCATCTTCTCTGTGGCCCTTTCTTGTATATTGGGTAAAACAACCATTGTTGTTCTTGCTTTCATGGCCTCCAAGCCAGGCTCCCAAATGAGGAAATGGGTGGGAAAAAGGCTGGCTAACACTATTGTCCTTTCTTGCTCCCTGATGCAACTCATAATCTGTATGGTGTGGTTGGCAATTTCTCCCCCATTCCCAGATTCAGATCTACATTCAATGGTTGAAGAAATTGTCCTGCAGTGTAATGAAGGTTCAACCACAATGTTTTATATTGTCCTTGGTTTTATGGGGTTCTTGACCGGTACCAGCTTCACAGTGGCTTTCCTTGCTAGGAATTTACCTGACAGCTTCAATGAAGCCAAATTTATCACCTTCAGCATGTTGGTCTTTTGTAGTGTCTGGATATCATTTGTTCCCACCTATCTCAGCACCAAGGGGAAGTACATGGTGGCAGTGGAGATCTTCTCCATTTTGTCTTCTGCAGCTGGATTACTGGGCTGCATCTTTTCCCCCAAATGCTACATTATTGTTCTGAGGCCTGATTTGAATAGAAAGGACCAGCTGATAAAGAAATAGAACTATTTTTTTTGGTCCACAATGCTATAAAACCTCTAAATTATGACGGAAACCTAATTTCCTCCTTAAGAAGCTATTTTAATCATGTAGAACTGATTGAAAACTTTATTTTATATTTAGTTTATATATTTACTTTATATTACTTAAGAGATGTAATATAAAGAACTTACCTGATATATTTCAGGGAACCCAAGATTATACTTTGAAATAGTTGGTGATTACTGATAGAAGAACTTTCAGAGGGTAGACTGCAAGAATATTTTAACTTATAAAATGATGGGCCTAATGTCTTTAGTGGAACATCCATGATCATGTCTTCCTGAAGATACAGCAATGAATATTTAGAAGGCCCACTGTATGGTTTTGTTTGTAAGGTTCCCCTGCTTTAGGAAATGAGGCAACTCTCCAAGCTGGAAAAAAATGGGGATACATGCTGAAGGTGTCCACCAGCTTAGATAGCTTACAGTACAATGGTCAGAAACTATTTATTGAATAGTTAATGCCACCAATATTGAAATTTTATGTAATTTTGGTAGATGGGGCTGCAGTGACCCCATTGCAGAGGAGAGGAGAGGAGAGGAGAGGAGAGGAGAGGAGAGGAGAGGAGAGGAGAGGAGAGGAGAGGGGAGGATGGGACACCTTTTTTTCCCAGTCTCCATTTTTCTTCTCAATAATATTCTAGGCTGTGAATCTAAATTCTTTCCTCAAACAATTGCATTTGATTTCAAGTTACCACCCCTTCAGCCAAAAATGGCCATTCAAAAGATATATCATTGCAATCATTTATTTTTCAGATTCAGATTATTGTTTTCAGTGTTCAGAAGACCAGCACCCAAACAAAGCTCACAATCTTTGCATTCCAAAAGGCATCATATTTTTGTCTTATGAAGAATCTCTGGGAATCAGCCTGACAACTATAGCTTTCTTCTTTTCCTCCATCTCAGCTGTGGTGCTGGGGATCTTCATTAAACAGCGGGACACTCCCATTGTCAAAGCCAACAACAGAAACTGAAACAGAAATGGTTTTGTTTGTAAGGCTCCCCTGCTTTAGGAAATGAAAAAACTGTCCAAGCTGAAACAAAATGGAGATCCATGCTGAAGGTGTCCAGCCGATACAGCTTAGAGTACACAGTTCTATAGAATTCCCTGCAGAATGGAATCAAAATGCCCAGTATCAAAATTGGAGCAGACATGCAACATCTGCTAATGGCTGAGCGAGAGGAATGGAAAACATGAATTCTATTACGTGAAGATTCTATGTGAACAGAAGGCTGTTAACAGAAATGAAAGACATCTAGCCTAAACAAATCTTACCCCTGTTATTTTCATCAAGGAATCTTATTATTAAAAAGCAGTGAACTGACTGTATGGGGTCACAGTTAAGCAGGATATTTTCATTCTTATTTATTTAATGATACATTATTTGAATATATAAAGGTAAAGGTCCCCCTGCCACAGAAATATACAAATAACTCACACAATAGATGTGCTAATCCCACACACAACAGCATCGCCCCCCCTAATCACCACAATAAACCCTCTCCTAACCTCTTGTAAATGACCCACAGAAGACACACACCCTTTCAGCAGCTATAAACACCAGGAGGAACACACACTCTCCACTTGGGCACAGACAGAATCTTCTAGCTGTGCTCCTGTCCTCTGAAGTTGCCAGCCACAGTGACTGGCGAAACATTAGGAACCAAAACTGCCAGAACACGGCCACACAGCCAGGAAAACCCACAACAACCATCGGATTCCGGCCATGAAAGCCTTCGACTATACATTACCTAATGTTGCTTGGTTGTCAAGAGAAGTTTCATAAGGAGAATTACACATACAGCAAATGAATAAAAAGGGAGTATTAAGCAGAAAGTTTGTGCATGGAAATATATAGTAAAGCAAATGAATCCCTAATTTGGATGTGAGGGTTTTCCTGAATGTTATAATCAACAAATGGCTGCCAAGCTCTATTGAACTGATCCAAGCCATGGCAATGTGCAGTTATTTTTTACATTAAATCATAATCCCACAGTACCAATTGCCAAGCTTTAAAGAAAAGTGTTCTTGGAAGTTTCCGATATAGAACACTTTTAGTCCCTGGCTTTGATAGTATATAATATGCTAATTCTCTAAATTATATTGATACAAAATATTTTATGATATTTAACAAGAAAATAGTGGGATGGGAAATAATATGAGTCACTAAAATTTACATAGGGTCCAGAGACAATGAACATACCAGTAAGTAAGGAGGTTTTAAGCTTTATTTTTATCTCTAGCAGACAGATTTGAATAGAAATGCATTTAAAGTTTATTGTCAAAATTAGCAGGCAGGTTAAACAGAAACATAAAAGCATAACACATAAAAGCACAACATACCAAGCAAGGTGATAACCAATCTCCCTTCAATTGTCAGAAGCCCTAGTGAAACGACAGTGGCCAGCCCACACAGCACAAAACGCTAGGTCTGTGTTGAAGCTCCAAACTCAAGGGGGCAATACCAGGATCTAATCAAAGTCCGGTACTAAAACCTCATGACCTTGTTTCTATGATACTGAGATTGTAGGACCTGACCTTGGCTAAATAATGCACCTGTTCATCAGACGCCTGGAACATAAACCAAGAGCCTGGGAACTGTAAAGATAAATTTGAGGTCCTCCTACAACTGTATGAAGATTCCTCCCTTCCCTTTATTCCCGAGCAAGAGAAAAAACAAGCCAGCTAAACATTATTATGGCTTAGGGTGAACTCTAAGCTTCTATAATCTTAATATGAAGGTGAAATTAAAAATAGAATGGTCTTCAATATTTCCACTACGAAAAACCCTGTTCCATGACTTTTTTCCAACTGCTTATCCATCAGTCCCAAGAAGAAAAGTTTTGGTTTTAGTTCATGTTAATCTTTAAACTTCTCTGAATCACTGTATGTATTTGAACCCAAAGTTTTCTAGCTTTTCTTTGCACATCCACCAAGCATGACAAAATTACCCTTCTTCTTGTTCACATTTCCAACATAAGTCTGAAGTAGCGGTATACATTCTAAATAATTTTTTCTGGTGTCATATACCAATGGCATATCATTTTAGGTTTTGTTAAATCTCCATTGAAAATTATTTATGCTTTCTGTGATGTATAAATCAAGCTTACCTATTTAATAAAATTAAATGAAAAAGAAAAGAAAAAGAAAAAGAAAAAAGTGTGATTCATTTTTCATGGTAGACATTTCCATTTGTAATTAGACATTTTCTTAACTGGAAAATTTGGACCTTTCTAGTATTTCTTCTTTCTCCTTTTGGAGAATGAATTTGCATTTAATGAAGATCCCCACAGCTGAGATTAAGGAAAAGAAGAAAGCAATAGTTGTCAGGCTGATTCCCAGAGATTCTTCATAAGACAAAAATATGATGCGTTTTGGAATGCAAAGATTGTGAGCTTTGTTTGGGTACTTATCTTCTGAACATGGGAAGCAGTCATCTGCATCTAAAAAGATATAATTGCTGTCATGTTTTTAAACAATATTTGATGAATGGGAGGAAGAACAACTAATGTGACTTTCTGAGCTAACTCTTTTCTATTTGTTCTGGAATGATTTATGCACGATAGACCCTGGATGCCCTCTTTCTGGTCAAGGGGACTTAACATATCAAAATCTGATCAACCTTTTTATTGTGATCTTTTATTTCTCATAGTTATCCTGCTTAAAGCAAAAGGTAGTTATGATTGGTTTTATGTGGAAAATGTCTGGGGTCCTCTATCATTCTTGGGGGCTCTGGGACCCCAAAGTAAGGTCAAAGGATTCCTGTCTTATAAAGAAGAGGAACATAATTAAGGCAGATCTACCATTAAGACAGGGATCTTTTGACTTTTCTTTATTGCTCCCAATTCTGCTCCCCATCCTCAGAAACCACACAGCAGCAGAGACTTCCGTTGGGGATCATGGCTGACTGAACAACCTTGTCCACGAGCTTCCTGTGGACAGAACTGACAATGTTTTTTTTGGGGGGGGGGCGGCTCAGGCTTTTACATGAAGCCCAGAGCTTTTTCATGAGCAAAGAAAAAGCTTGGAATCATCCCATTTCATCCTCCAAAATGTCACCTTGCAGCCTGAAAATCGCAATAGCGAAGACCTGGTAAGATGGGAGGCTGGGAAGCCATCATGGACAGCCCGCGTTTGTAGCCTTAATGGACATTAGGTCGAGCCCCCTGACTTCTAAACCACCCAATTTATATTTTTAAGTTTTCTTACCCTAAGAGAGGCTTTCTACAACAAGAAAAAGCTGATTCTCTTGGTGCTTATCATTATTTCTGGATTAACTTTAAAAAACGTTTTGTTTAGTCTTTGGCTTACTTCCTGTTCAATTTTAAGGTGGACTGAGAATAATTAATCATCTCCCCATTACGCTTTTTGTATTTAACTTGAAGGACTTAACTTTTTCCTACACGTTGCTGTTTTGATTTTCCATTTTTCTGTTCACTATTTGTAGTTGGTGGTTAGTGTGTGTGTGTGTGTGTGTGTGTATCACTGCCTTGTCGTGGCGAAGGGCCTTGCGTAACTCAAAGAAGTCAGTTCAAGACGGAAAGGTCATGACGGAGAGTTCTGACAAAACGTGGTCCATTGGAGGAGGGAATGGCAAACCACTCCAGTATCCTTGCCAAGAAAACCCATGGACAGTATCAAAAGGCTAAAAGATATGACACTGGAAGATGAGCCCCTCAGGTCGGAAGGTGTCCAATATGCTACTGGGGAAGAGCGGAGGGCAATACCAGGTAGCTCCAGAAAGAGTGAAGCGGCTGGGCCAAAGCCGAAAGGACTCTCAGTTGTGGATGTGTCTGGAAGTGGAAGGAAAGTCCAATGCTGTAAAGAACAATATTGCATAGGCCCCTGGAATGTAAGATCAATGAATCAAGGTAAGCTGGATGTGGTCAAACATGAGATGACAAGATTGAACATCGACATATTGGGAATCAGCGAACTAAAATGGACAGGAATGGGCGAATTTAATTCAGGAGACCATTATATATACTACTGTGGGAAAGAATCCCTTAGAAGAAATGGAGTATTCAACATCACAGTAATCCAAATCTATGCCCCAACCACTGATGCCGAAGAAGCTGAAGTTGACCGGTTCTATGAAGACCTACAACACCTTCTAGAACTAACACCAAAAAAAGATGTCCTTTTCATCATAGGGGACTGGAATGCTAAAGTAGGAAGTCAAAAAATAAACGGAATAACAGGCAAGTTTGGCCTCAGAGTACAAAATGAAGCAGGGCAAAGGCTAATAGAGTTTTGTCAAGAGAACAAACTGGTCATAGCAAACACTCTTTTCCAACAACACAAGAGACGACTCTACACATGGACATCACCAGATGGTCAATACCGAAATCAGATTGATTATATACTTTGCAGCCAAAGATGGAGAAGCTCTATACAATCAGCAAAAACAAGACCTGGAGCTGACTGTGGCTCAGATCATGAGCTTCTTATCGCAAAATTTAGGCTTAAATTGAAGAACGTAGAGAAAACCACTAGACCAATCAGGTATGACCTAAATCATATCCCTTATGAATATACATTGGAGGTGAGGAATAGATTTAAAGGATTAGATCTGGTAGACAGAGTGCCTGAACAACTACGGATGGAGGTTCGTAACATTGTACAGGAGGCAGCAACTAAAACCATCCCAAATGCAAGAAAGCAAACTGGCTGACTGATGAAGCTTTACAAATAGCTGAGGAAAGAAGGGAAGCCAAAGGCAAGGGAGAAAGGGAAAGATACTGTATAACCAACTGAATGCAGATTTCAAGAGAATAGCAAGGAGAGATAAGAAGGCCTTCTTAAATGAACAATGCAAAGAAATTGAGGAAAACAATAGAATGGGGAAGACTAGAGATCTCTTCAAGAAAATCGGAGATATCAAGGGAACGTTTTGTGAAAAGATGGGCATGATAAAGGACAAAAAAGGCAGGGACCTAACAGAAGCAGAAGAGATTAAGAAGAGGTGGCAAGAATACACAGAAGAACTATACAAGAAAGATCTTAATATCCCTGATAAATACAATGGTGTGGTCACTGACCATGAGCCAGATATCTTAGAGAGTGAAGTCAAGTGGGCCTTAGGAAGCATTACTAACAACAAAGCAAGCGGAGAAGACATTATCCCAGCTGAGCTATTTAAAATCCTAAAAGATGATGCTGTTAAAGTGCTGCACTCAATATGCCAACAAATTTGGAAAACTCAACAGTGGCCACAGGATTGGAAAAGGTCAGTTTACGTTCCAATTCCAAAGAAGGGCAATGCCAAAGAATGTTCAAACTACCGTACAATTGCGCTCATTTCACATGCTAGCAACGTTATGCTCAAAATCCTACAAGCTAGGCTTCAGCAGAATGTGAACCGAGAACTACCAGAAATGCAAGCTGGGTTTTGAAGAGGCAGAGGAACTAGAGATCAGATTGCCAACATTCGCTGGATCATGGAAAAAGCAAGAGAGTTCCAGAAAAACATCTACTTCTGCTTCATTGACTACGCTAAAGCCTTTGATTGTGTGGATGACAACAAACTGTGGCAAATTCTTAAAGAGATGGGAATACCAGACCACCTTACCTGTCTCCTGAGAAATCTTTATGCAGGTCAAGAAGCAACAGTTAGAACCAGACATGGAACAACCGATTGGTTCAAAATTGGGAAAGGAGTATGACAACGCTGTATATTAAAACCCTGCTTATTTAACTTATATGCATGGTACAAATCCCTTACGCTCAGTAGATGGTGCTAAACTTCTAAAGGACAAAGAGTCTATTGCACTGCGCTGGAAAGAGCATTACTACAATCTCTTTAATCGTCACTCTACTGCTCCAAGCCTGGCTGGCAGCTCGACAAGTCAGAGTTTCTCAGAGCTCTGAGACCTGGATGACTTTCTACCTTGTTTGCAGGGATCTACAGAATTTGTAAGACCACTGAAACTTCCCCCTGGAGAGGGGGGAACCAGAAGATTGCTCACAGAGCCATTGGAATTGCCCACTCCTGTTTTTCTTTGTAGTTTCCACCGCGGAGAAGAACGGGGGTGAATGCAGTGGAATGGCCGAAGGAGGATCCTAGCTCTGCAGGGAACGTAAGTCTCTTTGGGAGACACAAGAGCGACAGCAAGCTTTTAGATCACTTTATATTAGTTTTCTTTTTTAGATTAGAACATTTTTATTATCTACAATTTATCTTTGGACTTTGCTTAAAATGTTGGCTAATTTTGTGTTTTCTTTGCTATAATTAATTTTGGTGGAAGTTTGATAGATTTTATTTTGGCACCATAATGAACAAGTTTGTATTTTTTTTGCCTTTCTTTTGTATCAGAGAAATTGGGACTTAAGAGATTTTGTTGGTATTTTTCACTCAACAAACTAATTGACTTTTGAGAAATTGTTTTTTTGGGTTAAGCAGCTTGCAGCCTGAAGAATAAAGAAGAATAAAGAATAAAGTATAGACAATGTGTGCCTCTTTTCCTTCTTATTTTTCTACTTTTTTTTAGAACAGACTTTGTCTCACTTGGAATTTATTTTTATTTCTCCTTTTATAAACTGTTTCAAATACTGCTTTGTGGAATTTTTCATCTTTTATTTTAAAAGTTTTCTTCACTTAAAGAAACAGACATTGCTGATAACAATAGACCAGCTGTTCCCTGCTCCCTGGGAAAATTCTTGTTTTGACTACAACAGCTAACTACGGCTTGAAAAGGGGGGTGTAGGTGAGAGTGGATTTTCTTACAGCACTTCAGGATTTTAAGAAAGAAATCAGCGAAGCTTTTTCGCAAATTAAGAAATCCATAGAATGTATATTTATAGTTTTGGTGGCTCAGGAACAGAAGATACAAGGGACAGATTTAGAAACAGAGGGAAGATCTCTCGAACCAGTAGAGAAACAGGGAAAGAGGATTTTGAATGTATTGGTACAGAAGAAGATTATGATATTTTATAGGAAGTGGTCTATTAAACGTTTGGGCATAAACACATTGTGGCAGCTGAGACAGGAAGATTTTAACATGCAAATTGATAGATATGGTAAAATAAACATTTTGACATCCCACATGAGTTACAGAATAAAACAAGTTGCATATTGTGATCTTGGCATAACCTAAACAGGAGATTTATTGATGTTGATTTGGGACACAAGGTTAATGAAAACGCGGATCTGGATTGTACACAGAGTGAGAGCAGATATGAGAAACTGTATGGATGCATAAAAATATGATACTCTAAGTGTAAGATACAAGATTATAAATATAAATATAAGTTGATATTATAGATTACTCTTTCTGGAGATACATTTATGAGAAGACAATGAGATGATGAGATGGAATTAGAATGAAGGTTATTACAGGATGATATTATGTATGAATATGTTGTATGGTTATTATAAGAATTGGTATATTATGTATTAGGTTATATGTTATGTTAGGTTTTGTATTCAGTTCAGATGGACATTGTCCCAAGGAATGGAAATTGAAGATGGATGGTGGAGATATAGGATTATAAATATAAATGGAGGTTGATGTTATGGCTTATTTTTCCTTTTTGGAGATATATATATAAGAAGATAATGGGATGATGAGGTGGAATTAGAATTAGAATTAATGTTATTATAAGATGACATATTTTTACAATATTATGTATGAATATGTACGTATGAATATTATAAGAATTATAAGAATGAGAAGATAATGAGATGATGAGATGGAATTAGAATGAAGGTTATTACAGGATGATATTATGTATGAATATGTTGTATGATTATTATAAGAATTGGTATAATATGTATTAGGTTATATGTTATGTTAGGTTTTGTATTCTTGCTATATTATGTATTATGTTATGTAATATGTTAGGTTATGTATTAATGGAATATATAGTCATAATATGAACAGAATATATTGTATTTTATTAGAAGTAGATAAGGCCTTTATTTGTTACACTAATTGGATTTTATTGAAGATATAAATATAGATGTAAAAATGGAAAGAGCAAATGGAAAACATTTAATTGATGCAGCAATGGAGTAGAAACCAGAGATGGATTGTTGGAAGATATCAAGAAAGGTGAAACCTATATGAAGAACAGAAGCCTGGATTATAGAAATCATAGGGTATATGACAAAGAAAAGTTCCTGTATATTGTATGAAGGACTAACATTTAAAGTTAATTATTGTACTTAAAGTTCAAGGATAAATTGGAGGACATCTATTTTCTATATTTTCTTTGTTATTTTTTTGACTTCACTTTTTCTTTCCTTTTTTCTTACTTTGTATTTCTATTTCTTTCTTTGTATTAACTTTTAATATGTATTTTAAAATTCAATAAAACATATGAAAAAAAATCATCACTCTACTTTGGCTGATGAAGTATTCTTGCAAATCCCGCAAAAACAAATAAGAAATGAGCTTGCAGTACCCCCTAGTTTGGAGGAAGTCAATAAAGCCACTAAACAAATGAAAAATAACAAAGCTAGTGGACCTGATGGGATTCCTGCTGAAGTCTTTAAAGAAGGCGGGCCTGAACTTACACAACAACTTCATAAGCTCATCGAAAAAATCTGGATGAGGGAGGAGATTCCAGCAGACTTTAGGGATGCCATAATTATCACTCTCTTTAAAAAGGGTGATAGAACAGACTGTGGAAACTATCGAGGCATCTCCCTTCTAGCCACAGCAGGCAAAATCCTGGCAAAGATCATCGCAAACCGTCTCCTATCTGTATCAGAAGACATCCTCCCTGAAATGCAAAATGGCTTCCACCCTTCCAGGGGAACAGTGGATATGATCTTCACTGCACGACAGCTTCAAGAAAAATGCAAGGAGCAAAACCGCCCTCTGTACATGGCGTTTATTGATCTGACTAAAGCTTTTGATACTCTAAATCGTACTGCTCTCTGGACCATCCTTCTGAAAATCGGATGCCCTGATAAATTTGTGAACATCTTGCAGTTACTCCATGACGACATGATGGCAACAATCCTGAATAACAGTGGCTCTCAAAGCGATCCATTTAAAGTGGAATCCGGCGTTAAACAGGGATGTGTTATTGCTCCAACCTTATTCGCTATCTTCATCGCTATGATTATGCACCTTGTTGAAGAGAAACTTCCTACTGGTGTAGAAATTATATATCGAACAGATGGAAAGCTTTTTAACCTTAGTAGGCTGAAAGCAAAAAATAAGGTAATTGCAACTTCTGTTATAGAACTTCAATATGCTGATGATAACGTAGTCTGTGCACACTCCGAGGAAGATCTTCAAACTATCCTAAACATCTTTGCAGAAGCATATGAAAAACTCGGCCTCTCGATTAACATTAAAAAAACCAAAGTGCTTTACCAGCAAGTTTGAACCAATCCCTCTGCAGTGCCATCAATCCAGCTTAAAGGTGTGTCACTAGAAAATGTCGATCACTTTTCTTATCTCGGCAGCCATCTATCTACAAAAGTCAACATCGATGCTGAAATTCAGCATCGCCTGAGCTCTGCAAGTGTAGCTTTCTCCCGAATGAAGCGTAGAGTGTTTGAGGATCGGGACATTCGCAGGGAGACCAAAATGCTTGTTTACAAAGCCATTGTACTACCAACCCTTCTGTACGCCTGTGAAACATGGACCCTCTACAAACGCCACCTCCAACTTCTTGAAAGATTCCATCAATGCTGCCTCCGAAAAATTCTGCAAATTACTTGGGAAGATAGGCAGACTAATGTTAGCGTATTAGAAGAAGCGAAAACCACCAGCATTGAAACAATGATCATCCAACATCAACTTCGCTGGACCGGTCATGTTGTTCGAATGCCTGACCATCGTCTTCCAAAGCAGCTACTTTACTCCCAACTTAAGAATGGAAAACGGAATATTGGTGGACAGCAAAAGAGATTCAAAGATACTCTCAAAGCTAATTTTAAAAAATGTAATATCAGCATTGAGAACTGGGAAGCCCTAACTCACGAGCGTTTCAATTGGAGGTCATCCTTTATTAATGGTGCTATGGACTTTGAAGAAGCACGAGTACAGGGCGAATAGGAGAAAAGAGCGAAAAGGAAGGCACGTCAGGCAAACCCTCATCCTGACCGTCTCCCACCCGAAAACCTATGCCCTCATTGTGGGAGGTTGTGCGGATCCAGAATTGGCCTTTATAGCCACTTACGGATCCACCATTAAAATTTTACATTTGGAAGACAATCTTACTCGGCTACGAGTGATCGCCAATGATGATTTAACTTATATGCAGAGTACATCATGAGAAATGCCGGGCTGGATGAGTCACAAGCCGGAGTTAAGATTGCCGGGAGAAATATCAACAACCTCAGATATGCAGACGATACCACCCTAATGGCAGAAAGTGAAGAGGAACTAAAGAGCCTCTTAATGAGGGTGAAAGAGGAGAGTGCAAAAGCTGGCTTGAAACTCAACATTAAAAAAACCCAGATCATGGCATGTGGTCCCATCACTTCCTGGCAAATAGAAGGGGAAGAAATGGAAGCAGTGACAGATTTTATTTTCTTGGGCTCCAAGATCACCGCAGACGGTGACTGCAGCCATGAAATTAAAAGACGCTTGCTCCTTGGGAGGAAAGCTATGGCAAACCTAGACAGCATATTAAAAAGCAGAGACATCACCTTACTGACAAAGGTCCGTATAGTTAAAGCTATGGTTTTTCCAGTAGTAATGTATGGCTGTGAGAGTTGGACGGCTGAGCGCCGAAGAATTGATGCTTTGGAACTGTGGTGCTGGAGAAGACTCTGAAGAGTCCCTTGGACTGCAAAGAGGTCAAATCAGTCAGTCCTAGAGGAAATCAACCTTGACTGCTCATTGGAAGGACAGATGTTGAAGCTGAAGCTCAAATACTTTGGCCACCTAATGCGAAGAGAGGACTCACTGGAAAAGACCCTGATGCTGGGAAAGACTGAAGGCAAAAGGAGAAGGGGACGGCAGAGGATGAGATGGTTAGATAGCATCACCAATGTAACGAACATGAATTTGAGTAACCTCGGGGAGACAGTGGAGGACAGGAAGGCCTGGCGTGCTATGGTCCATGAGGTCATGAAGAGTCAGACATGACTAAACGACTGAACAACAACAATAAGAAATGTCTTGGACATTTTAATCATGTTTTTGCCACAGCTGCAAGGTGGGATACTATATGAATAAATACAATAAACATTCAAACAAACAAATAAAGAATGAACTCAGTTGTCTGGTTATTTCTGGATGTATGGAAACATATCTATGCCAATCTTCCCAGACATGGCATGGCCAATCTTCATCACGAAGAGCATGTATACCATTTCAGTAAATTTTGATGATATGTGATGGGTTTTGTTATTCAAGAAGTAAGTAACAGGATGGGAAATAAAATCAAAACTAGCATTTTTTGTATCTTGACTTATTTCCCATTCCAAAACCATTGAGCAATTCCACTACAAATAATAAAGTGTTCCTAATATTTTATCACACTTCCAAGGAATATTAAAATATTTGGGATTAAAATTAGCAATCGTAACTGGGGAAAAATACGAATGCATATCAATGTTATTTAATAATGAAATTTACGATAAAGCTTAGTCATTCACTGATACTCCCATTGCTGCATATCCTTGGCCAGTTCTACATAAGATATCAAACATGCAGTCTTGAACATGTTGAGTTTCAGAATATAATTTATAATCTATAATTTATAAATAGAATATAAATTATAATCAACATATAATAATAAAGCCTACTAAAGGTCTAGAGTTTTTCAGTATAACATTTTCAAATTCTGTTAATGTTCTCATACGCTACAAAGCTGGTCCAATCAATTAAACGATGTCTTCTTGGTTTTTTCACCTGCGTTCTGGAACAAGATCCTTCCAGAGAACCATGGGTGACTATTAAGGCCTGCTTCATAGCAATAAGGGTGGAAAAACTTGAAGGTATTGTTTTGTGTAACTTATGTCCCTCCTGGTTAGCCAAGTTTCCTGGAAGATAACATGTGTTTCAGTCCAGACAGTGGTGAATTGATCCTTGAGGTGGGGGTGGTGCCACTGATGAAGGAAACCAAGGATGGACCCAACCATATAGAATTTTTTTCCCTGTTTCCAATTTTCCCTCTTAAGGAAATGTTGCGAAAGTGAACATGCTGTAGCTTAAGAGAATCCCAGAAGAAGAAGTGGATTATATAGACTCTTTTCAGTGAGGTTTCAGGCCTAGTTATGGAACTGAGAAGTTGATCTTGCCTGTGGATGACCTCAGTGGGAGCGGGATAGAGGTGGTGCACCCATCCCAGCTTTTCTTGATCCCTCAACAGCTTTGAATACGAACAATCATGGTACCCTTCTGGAGTTTAAGGTATCCTTCTGGAGCCTTGGGGTTAGGAGCGGGAGACACAATGATTATTCTTATTCTTATTCTTATTCTTATTCTTATTCTTATTCTTATTCTTATTCTTATTCTTATTCTTATTCTTATTCTTATTCTTATTCTTATTATTTATTAAATTTCTATGACTGCCCATCTCCCCCTCAAGGAGGGACTCTGGGCGGTTCACAACTTAACAACGTCATTAAAATACAAGAAATACGACAATAAAATAAAGATACAATATAAAAAATATAAATACAATAAAATCCAAGTGACAGATGGTTCTTACAGTGATGCTAAAATATTTAAAATATTTAAGGCGGCTCTAAGAAATCAGCCATCCCCAAGCCTGACCACTTTCCTTCGTGCCCCAGGCAAGATCACAGAGCCAAGTTTTTAATATTTTCCTGAAGTCCAGGAGTGAAGGGGTCTGTGTTATCTCTGGGAGGAGGATGTTCCATAGGGCAGGAGCCGCTGCAGAGAAGGCTCACCTCCGAGACCCCACTAGATGGAATTCTTTCATAGAGGGGGTCCCCAGCATGCCCTCTCTGCAAGATCAGATGGGACGGGATGATGTAATGGGGATGAGGCGGTCCCTCAGATAACCAGGGCCCATGCCATGTAGGGCTTTAAAGGTCATAACCAACACCTTGAATTGGACCCGGAAGCAAACTGGCACCCAATGCAGCTCACGGAGCAGAGGTGTTATGTGGGTTGTTCTTGGTGCACCTAAAACTGCCCGCATTCTGCACCAGCTGTAGCTTCCGGATATTCTTCAAGGGTAGCCCCATGTAGAGTGTGTTACAGTAATCTAATGATGCTGTGGTTTTCCTTTCTCTGAGGCCAGTTTGGATGGAGAAGAGAAATCTAGTCCAAGGGCTCCTCTTTGTGGAGTCCCTCAGGTCCTGACACTGCTTGACATATACATGAAGCCTTTGGACAAGTCATTCAATGACATGGGGTGAAGTATCATCAGTATAACTGATTCTCAGTTATACATCTCTGCCCCAAGTGACCAACTGATACTGCTGGAGCAGTTCAAGGGAGAAGAACTGGTTTCAGCTGAAACATGGCAAGAACAACTAGCTATTTTTTTTTGGGGGGGGCAGGTGTGTGTATGTGCCTTTGTGTCAGTTTTGACTCCTGGTGATTGCCTGGACAGGTCCCTGCAGTTTTCTTGGCAAGATTTCAGAAGTAGCTTGCCTTGCCTTCTTCTTCCTAGGGCAGAGAGAGAGAGAGAGTGGCCCAAGGTCACCCAGCTGTACTCGTGCCTAAGGCAGGACAAGAACTCATGGTCTCCCAGTCTCTAGCCTGATGCCTTAACCACTACATGAAACTGGCTCTCTTTTGGTAGTTTACCTTGTGTTATTTTAATATTAAAGCAATATTCTATAAAGGACTTATGGACAGACTAATGGGTTTTTCTTATGAAAATTGGTGTTTAATGCAAGATTGGAATGGAGTGATCTCCTCACGACTAGATAGAACTTCTGAGGGGGAAAAAATGTTCATGTGCATTCTCAAACTACAGAAGTCATAACTATCAGTTTTTGCCTGGGCCTCATACAGAGACTTCAAGACATTCCCCTCTGCCCCGCTCCCCCCAGTACAAGTCCTGTAAGTTCAAATCCCAGTAATGGGTTGAACTTAAATATAGTAGAGCTAATAATGGAAGTTACAGGGGCGTGGTGGCTCAGCGGGTAAGATGCCAGGCTTGTCGATCGCAAGTTTGGAGGTTCGAATCCCTAGCCCTTCGTGCGGAGTGAGCTCCCGCCCTAGCCCCAGCTCTTGCCAACCTAGCAATTCGAAAGCATGCAAATGCAAGTAGATTAATAGGTACCACTTCGGTGGGTAGGTAACAGCGTTCCGCGCGCGTCATGCCGGCCACATGACCGTGGAAGCGTCTTCGGACAACGCTGGCTCTTCAGCTAACAAACGGAGATGAGCACCGGCCCCTAGAGTCGGACACGACTGCACAAATGTGCGGGGGGGAACATTTACCTTTATTTTAATAATGGAAGCTACCTATCCTTTTGTTTCCTTTTGTTTTTTGTGTCTTACAGACAGTGTTGACTCCTGGCAACTGCCTGAACAACTCCCTGCAGTTTTCTTGGCAAGACTTTTCCAAAGTGGCTTGCAAATTAGAGAAGGAGTAGCTGAAATGTTCCCCAAGCATGGTGTGATCTGCCCTATCATTATCAAATTCTCCATTATTAACTCCAAGTCCGTAAGGAGATTCAAGAGACAGAAGATAACAATGAATTAAAATGATGGAATATATTATCTCTTCTCTGTGCAGGAGGGGACTGGAGAGAGAAAACTCTTCCAGTCTTATCCTTCACAGAGTATGTTTCAGCCAAAGGAAGGATTGTTCTGCACAATGATTTCATTCCTAGCAAATGTATTAATGTTACTGCCTCATATCAAATGCTCTATTCCTCTTGGCAAATGTACTGTGGGAGACCCACTCCTTATTAGGCACAAGAAATATCATTCAGAAGATCTGGTTATTGGTGGCATAACGTCTGAGATTTTCATGTTTCCTAATGAAAATTTTTTCACAAGGAATCCATCTCATGAACTAATTGATGATTTCATGTAATTATTTTTACAGGAAGCAAAAAGGAAAAAAAATAGATATTATTTCTGAGAGATACATTTGATGGAAATATTTGGGTAGGGAGCAATGGAATTATGGATTGAAAAGAACTTGCCTCTTTAATCTATACTAACGCTTTTGTGATTATGGAAATTATTTATCTGTTTACTGATATAATCATTTCAGTTATAAACAACGTTTTCTAACTCACGAGATGTTTCCTCATTCTAGTATGATTCCATTATTAATTACAGTATTTTTTGTTTAAATCTCATTTCCTTTTCATCACTTGATAAGTTATTTTTGTCTCCAGGTATCTATATATCGATCTTTGCATAGATTAGAACATGTAAATTAGAATACAGTAAAGTTATATTGCAAGTTTTAAAATACAGGTAGTAACTCTTCTTTCAGATTGTACTGTTATACAACTTCTTCCTGTCCTTTTAGAATTCATATGCAGAATTTTCAGCATATCCTGGCCTTCAAATTTGCTATCCAAGAAATCAATGAAAATCTCAGGATAGAGAAATGGACACCAGTGTAAGATTCCTTGGATGTTTTTTTCCAATTTCTGATGGCTCAGTCTTTGTAAATATAACTTTACAACATTTCTTTGTTCATTTTAATGGCCACTCATTCAAAAATGAGGACTTTGTGTACTAGATCCCATTCTACATTAGTGTTGATTTTGAAAAAGGCTATATATTCAGATAACTATCAAATAGCTACACATTCAAAGACTTCCAAAGGAGAACCAACATTACATTCTGTATTCAATCAATATAATTAAGTATGTTCTGAGAAAATGATTCTACTGCTGATTACCAATAGTTTTATTTCATTGAAATATTTATCTATAACAATTGGAGATGAATGTAACTGTTGATTTAATAATCACATTCATAGAACTTTAGGTTGAAATTCTCTTTTTAGTATTCTGCTTCAGGGTGCAAACAGAAATCCAGACTGGAACTGTGTTGCATTTCCGATAATTGTCACATTATGGAAGATGATTCTGCAGATATTTTTTCAGTTGGATATAAAATTTTGTTGGAAACTTCTTGTTTTCTAATTATCTTAGGTTGTATATGGCTTGGCTCCAGTAATAGATGACAGCACACAGGCTGCTTTCTTGCACTGGGGATTTCCAAATGAACACCTTCAAATTAAGGGGATGATCCAATTGTTGCTACATTTCCAGTGGATATGGATTGGGCTGATGGTCCAAAGTGCTGAGAAAAGAGACAGGTTTCTGCAGAGTAGGCTTGCCCTATTTTCTCAGAAAGGTATTTGCTTTGACTTTGTGGAAGAGTTTCCAAAGGGATCTGTATCCAATGAAATAGATAATGTGCTTGCGTATTATATAAAAGTTTAAAATTTTACCATGAGGAGCAGTGCCAATATTGTGATTGCATATTGTGAAAACCAGGACATGGTGGTTTTGAGAATGTTGCCATATATTTCAGAATTTATGGACACAATAGTGAAGAGAAAAGACAAAATTTGGATCATACCAGCCCAGATGGAGTTCTCATCACTGCCATTTCAAAGACATCGAACTATGGATTTCATCCATGGTTCTCTGTCTTTTCAAGTTGCCTCAAAGGACATCTTGGGCTTCAAGAGATTTCTTCAGATGAGAAAACGTGCTTCTGCAGAGGAAGACAGTTTGATGAGAGTGTTTTGGGAAAGTGCATTTGAATGTTCTTTCTCTAATGCCATCTTAGAGGAGGATTCTGAGAATGAATGCACTGGTGAGGAGCCACTGGAGACCCTTCCTAAGTCAGTTTTTGAGGTGTTTAGTGAGCTCCCGCACTAGCTCCAGCTCTTGCCAACCTAGCAATTCGAAAGCATGCAAATGCAAGTAGATGAATAGGTACCACTTCAGTGGGATGGTAACAGCGTTCCACGCGTGTCATGCCGGCCACATGACCGCAGAAGCGTCTTTGGACAACGCTGGCTCTTCGGCTAACAAACGGAGATGAGCACCGGCCCCTAGAGTCGGACACGACTGCACAAATGTGCGGGGGAACCTTTACCTTTACTTTACTATGACTGGTCAGAGTTACAGTGTCTACAATGCAGTCCATGCTGTGGCACATGCTTTGCAGGCCATGCTTTCATCCAAATACAAACTCAAAGCGAGAGGCAATGACTCAAAATGTAAGACGTTGAATCAGTATGTGTGGCAGGTAAGAGTGGGATAAATAATTTTACCCCCTTAAGGAGGAATCACTCACAAAACCAGATTGTTCTAGGTATATCCAATAGGGTCTGAGTCATATGGTAGACCAGCAAAGGAGGGTTAATTTTTCTCTACACATTTAAGGAAGTATATTGTACTTCAATATGATGTGAAGAACCTAGGGAAAACAGGAGGAAGAAGCATTAACTTGGAAGGAAATGCTGAGGGCAAAAGACCAGAAGAAAGTTAGAAGAAAGCAAACAAGGCAATTGAACTGCCCAGAGTCACTGGCAGTTGGGTAGCATATACATTTATTTTATTAGTAGTGTTATTGAGGTTGAGGAGGAATTTGATGAGAGATGGCAATAAGGATGTGCTGGGGATGCATGGAGAAAAGGGGGAAAATGTGGGTAGTGAAAAGGAGAAAGAGGAGGTTGGGATCGAGGATGAAGAGGCAGGTGGACTTCAACAAAAGGATGTTTTAAATTGAAAGTGGGACAGGGTGGAATGGAAAATTTGCCAGGTTGGTCTAGTGGTTAAGGCATCGGGCTAGAAACCAGGACTCTGTGACTTCTAGTCCCACCTGAGGCATGAAAGCCGGCTGGGTGACCCTGAGTTAATCACATTCTCTCAGCCCTAGGAAGGGACCAAGGGCAAACCAGGAGACAGAGTTCTAGTCCTGCCTTAGGCATGAAAGCCGGCTGGGTGACCCTGAGCCAATCACATTCTCTCAGCCCTAGGAAGGAGCCAATGGCAAAGCAGGAGACTGAGAGTTCTAGTCCCGACTTAGGCATGAAAGCCGGCTGGGTGACCTTGGGCCAGTCACTCTCTCTCAGCCCAACTCACCTCACAGGGTTGCTGTTGTGGGGAAAATGGAGGAGGAAGGGGTATTAGGTATGTTCGCAAGCTTGAGTTATTTATAAAAATAATAAAGAAAGGAAAAATGTTAAATAAATGTTAAATATATAAAAAGTAAAATAAATAATATTGTCTGCTGGAAATGTTTTGGAGAACAAAATGAAAGAACAAACTGGGACTTCAGCTTAGACCTCACCCAAGGAGAAATGGTCCAAGCTTCTGTAAGTTGCATAAAGGCTGTACAATGAATAACAGGGCTTTACAGACATCAGAACCACGAAAGTATCTTCTTGTTTTTTTTCATCAGAATTATGGGATTCCAGTCTGTCTCGGAGAGCTCATAGGCATGGGAATTCTAAAAGGATCTTTAGGCATCACTTCTTGAAAATAATTGTTCTAGAGTATATTTGATTCTTCTTATATATTGTCATCACTTCTTTTCATTTACTTCGGTCTAGCTTCATAAATACCTGATAACTGTTTCATTTAACAACAGTGCTGGGGAAAAGATTTTCTTTGATCAAAATGGGGAAATAGCAACTGGCTTTGATGTCATCAATTGGGTCACTTTCCCCAACCAATCCTTCCATCGAGTCAAAGTTGGGAAGGTAGATCCATTTGTTCCCCCAAACATGCTGCTCTCCAATTCTGCAGAGAACATTATCTGGCCCACCATGTTCAACCAGGTAAGTTCTGCATTAATTTCAAAGTAGAGGGAATCATTTCCATGTAATTAAGACAATGATTCAGTATTCAGACATCTTTTTACAAGAGTTCTGTCCTTGAACATGTAATACTCTCCAAGTCATTCATTTCTGTGAAAACTGAAAAGACACATTATTTTGAGTGACTGGAAATGACTGAATTTTCATAGCATGTTTGCATAGAGAGATGTTGGCAACTTCATGTGCCTCAAGAGGCAGTTTCAAAATGTAGACCCAGATTCTGCACCAGCTGAAATCACCAGGATCTTGAGTGAAAACTACTTTCCAAAGACATTAGAAATCTTGAACTAAGATGTGATACCTGGATCAGTAACCAAGATAGCATATTTCTGTTTAAAACATTTTAGAAAAGAATATACACAAAAGTAGAGAGAAAATGTGTAAGAGAAGTAAAATAACATAATACAGATAAGGAGATACAGATAGATAGGCAACAAATCAAAAATATAATATGAATACTACTGTTTTCCAATACAGTATGTTATTAATCATGTTATTGTAAAATAGGTCAGTTTTTAAAAACAAATACCTGAAAATATGTGTGGAGTTTAAATTGAAAAACCTGGTTAACACAGTATAAATCACCAAGTAAAGGTATAAATACAATACATCAAATCAATAGTGGAAATCTAATTTTCCATCCAATTTATCCTAACAAAATGTGATCTTCTTCTTCAGTATCTCAGTCAGAGAAAAATAATCTTTTCTCTTACTTAGAATTCTGATAGGAATCTCCTTTAAAATAATTATGTCTACATGGTCAATCTTCAACCTTGTATTAAAATGGCATTGCAGAACAATATCCCTCATTCTTTTACTCACAAAGTGCACCAATACATCCCTTGGGATATGCCTTCCTGCAGCATTGCATGAATATATCCGGTACACCTTGTCAATTTGTTCTTCAATTTTTTCCTCTTCCCAATTTAAAAAATCTGACAGTACCTAAGCAACCTTTCTTCTTACATCCTCATCTGGGTTCTCTGGAATAGCTCTAAACTCAAGGAGAATTCCTTCTCTCTAAGTTCCAGCAGAGCCACGTTCTTCATTCCTCTTTCTAATTCCATATCCACAGCTTCTAACTTACTCTCCAAAGGTTCCGTTCTATCATTAATTTGTTTTATTTCTCCAAACATTTGTTATATATTTCCCAACATTTGTTTTACAGAATAATCCATCTCATCCAATCTTTCATCTATCTTTTTCCAAGGGTCTTAAATTTAGCTTCAAGTGACGGAGACAATTTAGATCCAAATTAATCAAGCATTAAGTCTACTCAAAGCAAACAAAAGGGATCACTTTATCTTCTTTCTCTTTTTCATCCTACTCTAGGAGCTGCTAATCTTCTAGCCTTGATTACTGCTCTATGGGTTGCCATTATACATTTCAAAAGTACAATTAGAAAGGGAAAATAAGCACACAGATCTCTCTCTCCAGTGCATTTGAAGCCATAATTACAGGCACACGGCTCTACCAAGTGGACAATTGGTTCATATAACTGCAGTCTTTTGTTTTCTAAATCCAACCAATTATCAAACATATGGGAAGAGAAAGTTTTTGGAGGAAACTAGGCAGTCCAATTAATACAGTTCAGATTTTAATAATGCAGGTTTGTTAAAAAAAATTAAAATAAATCTTCCCTTTTCTCCATAGTTAATTTTCTTACATTCTCCTTATCATCTGGTTTTTGTGAAGTATTCAAATTACTGTAAATTTCTAAGTTTCTAAGTCTTCTTTTAAAATAATAATCCAAGAAAGAATGAGGAAAGCACCAAGAGAGGTACTTTTCTGCTGCAAAAGGTGGTCTCTTAAGTCCCCTTGACCAGAAAGAGGGCATCCAGGGTCTATCGTGCATAAATCATTCCAGAGCAAATAGAAAAGAGTTAGCTCAGATAGTAACATTAGCTGTTCTTCCTCCCATTCATCAAATATTATTTAAAAATATGACAGCAATGATTTCTGTTTCAGATGCAGATGACTGCTTCCCATGTTCAGAAGATCAGCACCCAAACAAAGCTCACAATCTTTGCATTCCAAAACGGATCATATTTTTCTCTTATGAAGAATCTCTGGGAATCAGCCTGACAACTATTGCTTCTTCTTTTCTCTCATCTCAGCTGTGGTGCTGGGGGTCTTCATTAAACAGCCTTCACCATGTTGGTCTTTTGTAGTGTTTGGATATCATTTGTTCCTACCTACCTGAGTACCTGGTGGCAGTGGAGATCTTCTCCATTTTGGCTTCTGCAGCTGGATTACTGGGCTGCATCTTTTCCCCCAAATGCTACATTATTGTTCTAAGGCCTGATTTGAACAGAAAGGAGCAGCTAATAAAGAAATGAAACTGAATTTTTGCTGCACTATGCTATAAATCCTCTAAGCTATGACCTGAGACTTATTCCTCTGGTTAAGAGGCTGCAGTCAATTTTAATTTTTCCTTCCTTTTTCTTTTAACCAGAAATAAATATTTGAAATTTTGGAATAGAGTTCTCATATTGAAGTTACTTTATAAGTATGCCATATTATAGGTGGCATTTTTGTGAGAAACAGAGAAGTGGAATGCAGCTGCCATAAGAGCTATTGAAGGCTACCCCAGAAAATAAACTACTATAGGAAAATGAGGAGTGACAAGCTAGTGAGGAGAAAAAGAAGATGAATGAAAAAGGAGGAGGAAGAGGAGCAGGAGGAAGAGGAGCAGGAGGAGGAGGAGGAGGAGGAAGGATGAAGCTTAGTATATACGATTGGAAGCTTATTTTTCTCATGTTGCAATGAAATATATGGCTTATTTATTTGCTTTAAATTCATAGACTGAAAAGGGAAGGAAAAAAATAGAAAAATAAATCTGATAGAAAATGTTGACAATAATTAAAAAGTCTAAAAGAGAATTGTGAAGTGAGTAAAGAGGGTACATATATAAGAGTTAATGCATGTTATGGGGGCAATAATCAGGGTGGACAAAGTATAATTTGGGTCATGGCCTTTTATTTCAAAGCCATTGTCTTCTAACTGAGATTGTTGTAATACATAATTAATAAATAATACTCCTACTGTATCAAAGAAAGTTATTCTTGGACATTAACAATATAGAGCGCATTTAGTCCCTGATAGAAAATATTTTTAATAGTTTACAAAAAACAATGGGATGGCAAATAATATGAAAACTAAAATGTATTGCATCTTTACTTTTTTTTTGAAAAAATCTTTATTCATTTAAAAACATAATAAACATAATAAACATAATTCAAACATTAAATACAACAGGTATTATACAAACTTACAAACTTATGACACATACAACATGTTGAACAAATGAAACACAAAGAACCAAAAAAACCCCTAAAAACATTTAAAATGTGCTTTCCGACTATCACAATTGTGAGTATATTTATAATTATATTTCCTTAACCTCTTGTCTTTGTTCTATCTATCTTACCATTATTTCTATTTAATTAATCCTTTAATATGTAAAACCTATAATCATAATATCCTTTTTTTTCCATTGTCATAAAGTAATCAAGAAATGGTTGCCATACTTTCTTAAATTCAGACACATTTTTGTCCTTCATCAAATCCGTTAATTTTGCCATTTGAGCTAAGTCCATTATTTTGATTGTCCACTCTTCTATCGTCAGTATATGTTCTTCCTTCCATCGTTGGGCATACAGGATTCTAGCTGCTGTGATCATGTATAATTGTAACTTTCCTTGTCCTTTTTCTAATTCTTCTTCCATCATTCCCAATAGATGTAATTCTGGGTTTTTTTGTTCTGTTTACTTTTAAAAAATTTGAGTAACCCTGTGTACCTGATCCCAAAATTTCTTAGCTTTTTCACAAGTCCACCATAAGTGATAAAGTGTTCCCTCTTCTTGTTAGCATTTCCAACAGATACTTGGTACATTTTTAAACATTCTCGATAATAAAAGTCAAATTTAGATTGTCAAACACTTTCTCTGCATCTAGGAATATCAAGGCTATTTGTTTTTCATTATATTTTTCATTATGATACTGTATATATTCTATAATGTCTAATACAATCCTTATGTTATCTTTTATTTGTCCTTTGGGTGAGAATCCACATTGATCATAATTAATAATTTCTTTTAAGACTATTTTAAATCTTTCTGCTATTATTGATGTAAATATTTTATAATCATTATTTAATAAAGATATTGGCCTGTAGTTTTTAATCCATGTTGGATCTTGTCCTTCTTTAGGAATTAGTGTAATATTTGCTTCTTCCCACGTATTAGGTATTGCCAATCCCATCAAAATCGAATTTATCAATTCTTTAAATGGTAAAAAAATTTGATCTATGAAATCAAATTTCATATAATATTTATTTATTTATTTATAATTTGATTTATATCACCGCCCCATCTCCCCAAAAGGGGACTCTGGGCAGTTTACAAAAAACAAACAATTAAAATAACGTATCATAAATATAAGTAATTAAACTAGATATAAAATAAGTATAAAATCCAAGAAGCGGCGAACTTATGTTTAAAAGGGCTCTATGGCACCAGCCATCCCCAAGATGAGCTGTTACCCCTCCATTCCCAGGCGAGGCACCAGAACCAGGGCTTTAAGTTCTTCCTGAAGGCCAGGAGCGATGGGGCCTGCCTCACTTCCGGGGTTAGAATGTTCCAAAGGGTGGGTGCCACTGCAGAGAAGGCCTGCCTCCTCGACCCCACCAGGTGAAATTCCCTTGCCAACAGGTGTGCAGCATGCCCTCTCTGCGTGACCGAGTGGGACGGTTCGATGTTATCGGGATAATATAATATCCTGCTGAAATACCATCTGGACCTGGTGCTTTACCTTGTTTAGCTCTCTTTATCGCTTCTAATATTTTTTGAGTTGTTATTGGACTGTTAACTATTAATTTCTGTGTTTGTGACAATTTTGGTAGCATTTGCCTAGTCAAATATTCATCAATTTTTTCCAGTGAAATTTCCTGTTTTTCATATAAATTTGAAAAGGAATTATGAAATGCTTTTTTAATTTTCCTATTATCCACTAATTCTACATTGTCTTCCCGAATTTTAGTAATCATTTTTTTCTCCCTATCTTTGCTTATCTTATATGCCAAGCATCTTCCTGTTTTGTTCGCAAATTCAAAATTTCTCTGTTTAGCATATTTCAATTTTGTTTCAATTTCTTTTACTGTTAACATCGACACTTGTTGTTGTAGTAATTTGATTTGACAGATTATTTTATTATCTAAAGGATTTTCCTGTAATTCCTTTTCCTTTAATTTAATTTGGTCTAAAACAGTTTGTATTTTTTTTGGAATGTTTTCTTTATAACTTGATTTAAATAAATAATATAACCTCGCATATATGCTTTACTAGTATCCCATACCGTTCCTATATCAACTTCATTATTTAAATTAATCTCAAAAAGTTCTTTTAACTTTTTTTTTACATTCTTCTACTAGCTCTTCTTTTTTCAAAATGGCTTCATTCAATCTTCACCTGTAGCTTCTAGAACTTATCTTTATTATTATACTAACTGGATTATGGTCTGAAAAAGTTTTTGGTAAGATGTTTACTTTAGAAATTTTATTTGCCAAATCTAATGAAATCAAAATCATATCTATTCTAGAAAATGATTTATATCATTCTGAGTAAAAAGTATAATCCTTTGCCAAACCATTTTATTGTCTCCAAGAGTCTACAAGTGCCAAATTTTCCACTAATTCAAAAAAAGACTTTGGTAGCTTCCCTTCTTTACTTTTAAATTGTTGTTCTGATCTTCTATCTATTAATGGTAGAGTAACTCCATTCCAAGAGGGGCGTGGTGGCTCAGCAGGTAAGATGCCAGGCTTGTCGATTGGAAGATCGCAAGTTTGGAGGTTCGAATCCCTAGTCCCACATGACGGAGTGAGCTCCTGCACTAGCCCCAGCTCTTGCCAACCTAGCAATTCGGAAGCATGCAAATGCAAGTAGATTAATAGGTACCACTTCGGTGGGTAGGTAACAGCGTTCCGTGTGCGTCATGCCGGCCACATGACCATGGAAGCATCTTCGGACAATTCTGGCTCTTCGGCTAACAAAGGGAGATGAGCACCGGCCGCTAGAGTCAGACACAACTGCACAAATGTGCGGGGGGAACCTTTACCTTTACCTTTACCTTTACCTTTACCTTTACCTTTAACTACATTCCAATCACCCATCATACATAAACTATCATATGAAAAAGCTGAATTCATCTAATAATTTCTTATAAAGTTTATTTTTATTATCATTTGGAGCATACACTCCTACTATTATCATTTTAGTTCCTGTATTTCTATTTCAATTGCTACATATCTGCCATATTCACCTGCAAGTAGCAAATTTAGTTTTAAATGAGGTTTTACATAGATTACAATTCAATTTATTTTCTTTTCATTAGCAGATACAAATACTTTCCCAAAATTTTTATTCACCAAATATTTTTTATCTTTTTTCCTAATTTGTGTTTCTTGTATACAAATCACATCTTGCTTTAATTTTTTTAAATAATGAAACAAAAATTCCTTTTTAGTGGAGCATTGGCTCCATTTATATTCTAAGTACAGCATTTTAAATCATTCATTCGTAAGTAATTCCTCAAATTACTTGGAATTTGATGCTCTTTCCTCTCTCTGTGTTACCATTTCCTTTCCTCCAATTTTAATTTTATCTTGTTCTAAGTATTTTCCATATTTCCTTAAGAATTCTTTTTCCTTCGGAATTGAGGTCAGTTTATGTTTTTTCTGCTGAAAAGTGAAACTCACCCCCTCTAATCTTTCCCATCTAAAAGGAACTTTCTTTCTTTTCAATATATCAGTTAGAAAAGTATATTCCTTCCTTTTTCTTAAAATCCTTGTTGGAACTTCCTTTAATACAATTATATCCTCTCCCCAATATTTATTCTTTTATCAAAGTGTGACTGTAATATCATGTCTCTCGTTTTTTTCCTTGAAAATTCTATTAATACATCCCTTGGTTTATGATGTATGCTGGCATATTTAGAATTTATGTGAAAAAGAATTTCTATTCCTTCCTCCATCCTCTCATCTTCCCAGCTAATTAAGTTTGCCAACATTAGTATGATCGTTTCTTCCATTTCTTCTTCCTTCCCTTCTGGTACTCCTCTAAGTCGTAGGCAGTATTCCTTCTCCCTCAGTTCCAATAGTGCTAGTCTGCCCAAGGTCACCCACCTGGCTTCATGTACATGGTTGGACTGGAACTCATGGTCTCATGGTTTCTAACCTGGTCCCTTAACCACACCACCGAACCTATTTACCTATCCTTAATGATTTCCAAGACAAGGATGAAACTGGACATATATTGCCTGTACAACAAGAGTACCTTGCAGTGGTCAGTAGCAAATATAACTGCTTTCAGGATATTGATCCCTGCAACTGTGTCAGATCCATGTGCAATCAGTAAGGTACGTTTTGCTTTCTATACCATCAGTAACACATCAAGTATCTAATTTAGTTTGGAATAGCCAAAAAATAAAGGCAAAGGCAAAGGCAAAGGCAAAGGCAAAGGCAAAGGCAAAGGCAAAGGCAAAGGCAAAGAAAAAAGGGGTTTGTGATTCATTTTTCATGGTAGATATTTCCATTTGTAATTAGACATTTTCTCAACTGGAAAATTTGGACCATTTTAGTATATCTTCATTCTCCTTTAGGAGATGTCACCTTTGCAAATTTGAGAAATAGCTGACCTTTTTACATTTCTGAATTATTATTTTTTCCAGGCTCGAATATTTTGCCTTTAATTACAGGCTTCAATTGTCATGGCATTACAAAATTGGCCACAGCTGATTGAAAAAAAAACATGACATATTCCTCAGCCACATCACACTGAAAGGTTCCCAAAGCATGGGGTGATTTGCCCTATCATTATCAAATTCTACATTATTATCTCCAAGTCCCTAAGGAGATTCAAGAGACAGAACATAACAATGAATTAAAACGATATAATATATTATCTCTTATCTGTGCAGGATGAGACTGGAGAGAAAAAACTCTTTCAGTCTTATTCTTCACAGAGTATGTTTCAGCCAAAGGAAGAATTGTTCTGCACAGTGATTTTATTCCTCGCAACCTTATCAATGTTATTGCCTCATATCACCTGCTATATTCCTCTTGGTAAATGTAATGTCAGGGACCCAGTCCTCATTAGTCACAAGAAATATAATTCAGAAGATCTGGTTATTGGTGGCATAACTTCTCAGATTTATATATTTTCCAACACAATAACATTCATAAGGAATCCATCTAAAGAAATAGATGATTTCACATAATTATTTTTATTGTGTAGATAGTTGATAACTGGATCTTCCTTCACAGTTATTTGATATATAAAAGCAAAGAGCAGAATTGGTTTTAGTGGGTGGTAGAAACAGTTGCAGTAGGAGGTGATGGCTTTGATAGCGCACGATGAAAAGTATTGCACAGGGGAATTCTGAATTTCCATGTCACTTTTTTCCTGAATTGAAATTATTTAAATATTGAATTATTAGTATTGATAGAAGAAGAAAAATTAGAAGAAAAGGGTGTGGGGATACTGGAAAAGATAAGGGTAGATAATAAAATTAGAATTAATTCTCCTAAATTCAGGTCGCATTTTGCATTTCACCACATCCCAGCAGAAGTGATGACAGATTATAACGTGTGAAAGGAATGGACTCTTCCATCCACTGGTTTAGAAAACTTTCCTCTCCTGTATTCTTGCATCAAAATTAATCTCTCTCCGTGGTATGGAAAATTCAGGTCCATCTGATTCATATTATTCTAATATACAGATTTGATATGTTAAAAATGTGAACAAGAGTAAGAAATTCTATTTCAGCATAATGAATCTGAAACTATTAAGTTTTCAAATTACTGATGTTCTTAGACTGATATTCAGAGAAAGCTTTAGCTTCATTAAAACTCTGTATAGATTTTTCCATATTTTAGGGCAATAGAATCAAACCTTCTGGATACGATTAGAAAATGTAAATCAGAACATAGCAGAGTTATGACTATTCTGAAACAGAAGTATTGTAACAAATGTTACATTTGATAACAACTCTCATTTCAGAATTCATCTTCAGAATTTTCAGCATATCCTGGCCTTGGAATTGGCTGTCAAAGAAATCAATGAAAATCTCCAGATATTAACTAATATCACTCTGGGTATCCATGACTGTAATAGCTATTTCCAGGCAAGATGGATCTATCAGGCTTCCATGGAACTTCTCTCTTCAAAGGGAAGATTTATCCCAAACTACAAGTGTGATCTCAAGGACAATGTGGTAGCTGTTCTTGCAGGACCTAACGCTTTCATTGGTCAGTTCATGTCAAATATTCTGAGCATATACAAGATTCCACAGGTAAGATATACTCCTAAAAGAAAGATGCACAGAAAAAGATATGTGATTTGTATATAGACAGTGTTAAATTAAATGTAAACAAATAACAATGTAAAATGCCCTGGGGAATTTTCAGATCTGAATAAAAAAACCCTGGCAATCAATTATCAAAGGAATAATTATGATTAGAGCATATATTGTGATGGAATACATTTTTTAAAAAATCTGACCAATTCTGACATTGGCAGTGATTGATAGGAATTACTTCACAACTTGTGAACTAACTTATATAGTGCAAACTCCTAGTGAATGAAAAAATCCTAGTTTTTTTATTATAAACTCCTAGTAAATTAATTCAGCCTTTGGGACTGCATAGAACAAACTCTGGGTGAAAATATCACTGAGGAACATTTGTTGCAATGCTTTAAAAGTCAGTGTTGGTGTAGGTATCATTCACTGCACCACACATGTATTGGACAATTTCCCAAAGTTTTAAAAGGTTGATTGGTTTATAATGATTGTTTATATAGATAAAGAGAAATCAGAACCCTTTTGGACAGTTATCACATCATAGCAATTGATTCTGAACAAGCCTTTATTCTTAGAAAACATATTTCATTTTAGACTTAAAAATTTCCTCTTAGTAAATTATCTTTCTTTTAATGAAATTTATCACATGTGTAAGCTACCTGTCTTATTAATGACTTCTGATCTTTGATTGTCATATATACTTGATTTGATGTGTAATTTTTTTAGCTCACATATGGCTCTGCTCCAGTGATAGATGATAGCACACAGGCTGTTTTCTTGCACCGGGCATTTCCAAATGAAGATCTTCAAATTAAGGGGATGATCCAATTGTTGCTATATTTCCAGTGGATATGGATTGGGCTGATTGTCCAAAGTGCTGAGAAACGAGACAGGTTTCTACACAATAGGCTTGCCCTATTTTCTCAGAAAGGTATTTGCTTTGACTTTGTGGAAGAGTTACCAAAGGGTTCTGTTTCTAATGAAATTGGAGGTATACTTACACAATATACAAAAGTGTACACTGTTACCATGAGGAGCAGTGCCAATCTTGTGATCATCTATTGTGAAAACCAGGATACAGCTGTATTGAGAATGTGGACCTATATTTCAGAATTTGACAACGCGTTAGTGAAGAGAAAAGACAAAATTTGGATAATACCAGCCCAGATGGAGTTCTCATCTGTCCCTTTTCAAAGATATCTGCGTATGGATTTTATCCATGGTTCCTTTTCTTTTCAAGTTTTCTCAAAGGACCTCTTGGAATTCAAGAGATTTCTTCAGATGAGAAAAGTTACTTCTGCAGAGGAAGACAGTTTGATCAGAATGTTTTGGGAAACTGCATTTGAATGTTCTTTCTCCAATGCCATGTTAGAGGAGGATTCTGAGAATGAATGCACTGGGGAGGAGCAACTGGATACCCTTCCTAAGTCTGTTTTTGACTCCAGGATGACTGGTCAGAGTTACAGTGTCTACAATGCAGTCCATGCTGTGGCACATGCTTTGCAGGCCATGCTTTCATCCCAATACAAACTGATGGCAACCAGAATAGGTTCCAAAATGAGCACTCTGAATGAGAATGTGTGGCAGGTAAGAGTGGGATTAATGCCCTTTCCATATTAAGCAAGAACCTCTAGTACCACCAGATAGAACATTTTGATGCAGCCTTGGCATTTATTTTCAATATGGTCACACTGTTATGGAAGGCCTTAAAAGGAGTGGAAGAGGAAAACAAAGAGGTGGTCAGTGGGAAGGAAGAGAAAGGTAGTGTTGAGCAGTAATTGCAGCTGAACCACAATAAGAGTGAGGAATGCCTTGTTCCTGGTTGGAAGCTCAAAATGAATAATGATGCAACTTGCTATAGTGGTTTCAAACCCAATAAATATATTTGTTTGATCTGTCTTGATCCTTAAATACATAGCCTCTTTCAAAACATGCTAGGGGATTCCCCTTTCCCAAATGATATTGTCCCTCCCACCATATTTTCCTGGTCTTAAAATGAGGAATTATATTTAATCTTGCTCTAGAAGGAAAAAAGCTGTCATTGGGATAATACTGTAAATGATGGCCTAACCTATAATACTAACCCTATTCCTTTTCCTTCCTTCCCTCCCACTATAGCATTTTATGCAAGTTTTAACCAACCTTCCTTCCTTCCTTCCTTCCTTCCTTCTTTCCTTCCTTCCTTCCTTCCTTCCTTCCTTCCTTCCTTCCTTCCTTCCTTCCTTCCTTCCTTCCTTCCTTCCTCTTATTAATATTAATATTCATTGGAATTCTGAAGGAACATTTCGCCACCCTTAATCTGTATTTGATTACTTTTATACATCCGTATCACTTTTCATTTAATTTTCTTTAGCTTCATAAGTACCTGAGAACTGTTTCATTTAACAACAGTGCTGGAGAAAAGATTTTCTTTGCCCAAAATGGGGAAATAGCTACTGGCTTTGATGTCATCAACTGGGTCACTTTCCCCAACCAATCCTTCCTTCGAGTCAAAGTGGGAAAAATAGATCCAGTTGCTTCCCCAAACAAGCTGCTCTCCATTTCCACACAGCACATCATCTGGCCCACCATGTTTAATCAGGTAGGCTCTGCACTAATCTCAAAATATGTGGAATCATTTTCTCATTATTTAAATTTGGATTCAGTTTTCAGACAACTTCCTTCTAGAGTTTTATCACTGTGAATGTGTTCTATACACCAGGTGACTGAATGTGTCTTATTGTCCAAGTGAACTGAAGAAGTAAAAGGACTTGAAAAAGCACCTGAAGTGGCCTGATTTTCATTGCATGAAAATTAGCATGGATTAAAGTCAAACTGGCATGCTTAGAAGCAATATCTTCCATGCTATCGATTAAGAAATTCAGTGAAGTTCCCTATTCAAGAGACATATGAATATGTTTAGATACTGAAATTGAGATGGTTGCACAGATATTTCGAAATGCCCTGTTATAGGATAAAGTTAATCTCTCTTCTAATCATAAACAATTCAGACTGGTCCCAACAGGGAACTATGCACATTCTATTAAATGATTCAGAAGAAAGAGTCTCTTGGAAGAGGCCCAAATTCTGGGCTTTCATAATCTTGACAGAATCCATCAGAATTGAAGGAGAGATGGTCATACAGCATGTAGCATCTGCTGTGAATAGGCAATTTCTTTCTTTGGATATCTTGCTTTTAGTTTTATTTTGCTCTATGTCTATAAATTGTTAATAAATATTAAATAAATAAAGGTTCCCATATCTACATAACATAGCAAGTTTCCAGCATGCTTGCTTCTATTTATAGAATAAGGGATTTTGTGAAAATCATAAATTTAGAACAGTCTTTCGAATTGTTCATGGTTCCAATAGAATGTCATACTTAGACTGGGAATCTTAATTTCAAAATATGTTGAATGGAAGATTGATTTTTAGAGCATCTTGTACAACATTTGATGTGCCAAGTGGAAAATATATTCATGCCACACCCAAATAGAAAGTTTTGAAATGTATAACAAAACCAGTGGAATCAGTGTATTTCCAACATGGGAATTTCTGAATATTAAGGAATAATTTCTATATATTCAATTATTAATTATCAACAGGTTCAACCCATTTCTGCATGCAATGATCATTGCTTTTCAGGTTATAGTAGGATAAAAATAGAAGGAAAACCATTTTGCTGCTATGATTGCCTTCAGTGTCCAGAAGGGAAGATTTCAAATAAGACAGGTAAGAGATGTCATATAAAGAAAAATCCTAATATGTTTTCTGTGAAGTTTAACAAGTTATTCATAATTCAACATAGATGGGGACAAAAAAAAGCTCTGGAGTAGGCAAAGTGCAAGAATTCTTTTCAGTCTAATAATATATTCTCAAATCCTCTTTTCTGATTATTTGATCATGCTGATTATTTGGCAACCTGCAAATGAATTTTCAAAGAATAAAATGTAGGCTGGCTTCTAAATCATGAAAAAGGATTTGCCTTAAATCATATTGTAAGTTCCCCCTTTTTTCTCTTCCACGAAGAGTTTTTACACTTATAGTACATCAGCTATATAATATAAGATATTAATATAAGAGTAATATAAGATATTAATATAAGAGTAATATAAGATATTAATATAATGGTATTGATCAGGTTTTCTCATCTTAAGGCTCCTTTACCAGAAAGGATAAAAATGTATGTGGACATCCAGAATTCATCATTCTTAACTCATCGAAGTACAAATAAAAAGAGATCAAATTTCACTTTGACGGTTAGCTTGTTTTCGTCACTTACCAACTTTCTAAGTATCACTGGAATGATTTCTTTTTCAGATACAGATGACTGCTTTTGGTGTTCAGAAGATCAATACCCAAATAAGGGTCAAAATCTTTGCATTCCAAAACGGATCACATTTTTGTCTTATGAAGAACCCTTGGGAGTCACTTTGACCATTGTTGCTTTCTTCTTTTCTTCCATCTCAGCTGTGGTGCTGGGGATCTTCATAAAAAAACGGGACACTCCCATCATCAAAGCCAACAACAGGAACCTCACCTACATTCTCCTCATTGCTCTCCTCCTCTCCTTCCTTTGCAGTTTGCTCTTCATTGGGCAACCTGACCAGGTGAAATGTCTCATGCGACAAACTGCTTTTGGCATCATCTTCTCTGTAGCTCTTTCTTGCATATTGGGGAAAACAACCATAGTGGTTCTTGCTTTCATGGCCACCAAGCCAGGCTCCAAAATGAGGAAATGGGTGGGGAAAAGGCTAGCCAACATTATTGTTCTGTCTTGTTCTCTGGTGCAAATCACAATTTGTGCATTGTGGCTGGCATTTTCTCTCCCATTTCCAGATTCTGATATGTACTCCATAGATGAAGAAATTGTTCTGCAGTGTAATGAAGGTTCAACCACAATGTTTTATATTGTCCTTGGCTTTATGGGGTTTTTGACTGCTATCAGTTGCACAGTAGCTTTCCTTGCTCGGAATTTACCTGACAGCTTCAACGAAGCCAAATTCATCACCTTCAGCATGTTGGTCTTTTGCAGTGTTTGGATATCATTTGTTCCCACCTATCTGAGCACCAAGGGGAAGTACATGGTGGCAGTGGAGATATTCTCCATTTTGGCTTCTGCAGCTGGATTATTGGGCTGCATCTTTTTCCCCAAATGCTACATTATTGTTCTGAGGCCTGATTTGAATAGAAAGGAGCAGCTGATAAAGAAACAGAACTGATTCCTTTGGTCCACTGTGCTCTAAATTGTGACAGAAACCTTATTTGCCTCCTTAAGAGGCTACTGTCAATGTAGTAGAACTGATTGAAAACTAGCCTTTTGGAGGGAATTTACCAAAAGTGTACAGGTGTAAAACATGTAAACATGTCACATTTGGAATTCTAGTATGGTTCCTATATATATATATATATATATATAGAACTCATATATATATGACTAGGTGGCTTTTTGTGAGAAATACAGAAGCGTTTTGCAGCTGTGATAGGAGCTATTGAAGACAGAGACTATAGGAAAATCAAGAGTTCCTGTCTGCCTGCCTGCCCCTCTGTCTACACAAACACAAACACAAACACACACACACACACACACACACAAAATGACAGTTCAAATATAGGAAAGTGTTTATTATTATATCTGGTTCCCAATCTGTACTGACCTGATAAAAGCCTTTGCAACTCTATGTTAACACTTTTATTCTGTTATTAGTGTTTCTAATTATTTATTATTGATCTGTTGGTTTTTAATCTTGTGTTTGCCACAACTACGAGATGGGTTACTATATGAATCTATAAAACAAACAAACAAACAAACAAACAAATAAATAGTGAGTGAGTGAGTGTACATGAATGAATGAATGAGTGATGAATTAATGAATGAATGGATATTAATAAGGTTATTGTTCAAATATGTAATGGTGGAGATATAATGTTCAACTATATATACGTTAGGAGTATAATTGTAATGAAGAAGGATGATATCTGATTATCTCTCTATTGTGGGGGGGGGGGGAACTATGTTATAAAATGTTTGTTTTATATACTAATCTCCAGGGGAAAATAGTTTGTTTTAGGGGAAACGTAGTATTGAGATGGAAATGTCTTATAGAAGTAATGTTTTTTGTTGTTTATTCATTCAGTCGCTTCCAACTCTTCGTGACTTCATGGACCAGCCCACGCCAGAGCTTCCGGTCGGCCATCACCATCCCCAGCTCCCCCATGGTTCAGTCTGTCACCTCCAGAATATCATCCATCCATGTCTGTAGCTTGAATCATGTCAACTGGATTTCTATTTTCTCAGTGGAAACGTTTCGCTCCTTATCCAAGGAGCTTCTTCAGTCTGAGCAAAGTTAGTAAGGGAATCCTTAAATATGTTGCTGTGTGACCTTACACCTGGGGCTAGGTCATGGTTATTTTTTTGAGATGTTATTTCTAAGTCCCTTTATCATCTAAAGAAGGATCGTTAAGATCACCATGCTGCTGTTGAGCTTGCGAAATGGTCTTAATCTTCCTAGGCACAGAAGACAAAGCAGGGAGGAAGATAGGGGAAAGATTGTTCCTGAGGCCCCCACCTCTATTCAAGGAAGGATTTTCCAAGTTGGCATAAATGGATTCCTTGACCCCTCTCTCAAACCACCTATCTTCTCTGTCTAAAATGTGAACATTAATGTCCTCAAATGAGTGTCCTTTTTCCTTTAGATGAAGATAAACTGTTGACTCTGGTCCTGTGGTGTTACTTCTCCTGTGTTGGGCCATCCTCCTGTACATAGGTTGTTTGGTTTCTCCAATGTAGAGTTCAGAGCACTCCTCACTGCACTGGATTGCATACACTACATTGCTTTTCTTGTGTTTTGGAATTTGATCTTTGAGGTGTACAAGCCTCTGTTTCAGTGTGTTGGGGTTTTTGAAATATACAGGTATGTGGTGTTTGCTAAATAATTTGGATGACGGAGAACCTTCATAGACATATCATCCATCCATCTTGCCCTTGGTCGGCCCCTCTTCCTTTTGCCTTCCACTTTCCCTAGCATCAGCTTCTTCTCCAGGGTATCCTGTCTTCTCATTATGTGGCCAAAGTACTTCAGTTTTGCCTTTAATATCATTCCCTCAAGTGAGCAGTCTGGCTTTATTTCCTGGAGTATGGACTGGTTTGATCTTCTTGCAGTCCAAGGCACTCTCAGAATTCTCCTCCAACACCACAGTTCAAAAGCATCTATCTTCCTTCGCTCAGCCTTCCTTATGGTCCAGCTCTCACAGCCATAGGTTACTACAGAGAATACCATTGCTTTAACTATGCGGACCTTTGTTGTCAGTGTGATGTCTCTGCTCTTAACTATTTTATCAAGGTTTGCCATTGCACTCCTCCCAAGAAGTAGACGTCTTCTGATTTCCTGGCTGCAGTCAGCATCAACAGTAATCTTTGTGCCTAGAAATACAAAGTCTGTCACTGCCTCCACTTTTTCTCCCTCTATTTGCCAGTGATCAATCAAGCTGGTTGCCATAATCTTGGTTTTTTTGAGGTTCAACTGCAACCCAGCTTTTGCACTTTCTTCTTTCACCTTCGTCATAAGGCTCCTCAATTCATCCTCGCTTTCAGCCATCAAAGTGGTATCATCTGCATATCTAAGATTGTTAATGTTTCTTCCAGCGATTTTAACTCCAGCCTTGGATTCCTCAAGCCCAGCACGTCGCATGATGTGTTCTGCGTACAGGTTGAATAGGTAGGGTGAGAGTATACAGCTCTGCCGTACTCCTTTCCTAATCTTAAACCAGTCCGTTGTTCCGTGCTCTGTTCTTACCGTTGCTACTTGGTCGTTATACAGATTCCTCAGGAGGCAGACAAGGTGACTTGGTATCCCCATACCACCAAGAACTTGCCACAGTTTGTTATGATCCACACAGTCAAAAGCTTTAGAATAGTCAATAAAACAAAAATAGATGTTTTTCTGAAACTCCCTGGCTTTCTCCATTATCCAGCAGATATTGGCAATTTGGTATCTAGTTCGTCTGCCTTTTCTAAACCCAGCTTGAACATCTGGCAATTCTCGCTCCATGAATTGCTGGAGTCTACCTTGCTAGATCTTGAGCATTACCTTACTGGCATGTGAAATAAGTGCCACTGTTCGATAGTTTGAACATTCTTTAGTGCTTCCCTTTTTTGGTATGGGGATATAAGTTGATTTTTTCCAATCTGATGGCCATTCTTGTGTTTTCCAAATTTGCTGGCTTATGGCATTCATCACCTTGACAGCATCATCTTGCAAGTTTTTAAACAGTTCAGCTGGGATACCGTCGTCTCCTGCTGCCTTGTTATTAGCAATGCTTCTTAAGGCCCATTCAACCTCACTCTTCAGGATGTCTGGCTCTAACTCACTGACCACACCGTCAAAGCTATCTCCAATATTATTATCCTTCCTATACAGATCTTCCATATATTCTTGCCACCTTTTCTTGATCTCTTCTCCTTCTGTTAGGTCCTTGCCATCCTTGTTTTTGATCATACCCATTTTTGCCTGGAATTTACCTCCGATGTTTCTAATTTTCTGGAAGAGGTCTCTTGTCCTTCCTATTCTATTGTCTTCTTCCACTTCCGCACATTGCTTGTTTAAAAATAATTCCTTATCTTTTCTGGCTAACCTCTGGAACTTTGCATTTAATTGGGCATATCTCCCCCTATCACTGTTGCCTTTTGCTTTCCTTCTTTCTTGGGCTACTTCCAGTGTCTCAGCAGACAGCCATCTTGCCTTCTTGGTTTTCTTTTTCTTTGGGACGTTTTTTGTTGCCGCCTCCTGAACAATGTTGCGAACTTCTGTCCATAGTTCTTCCGGGACCCTATCTACTAAATCTAGTCCCTTAAATCTATTCTTCACCTCCACTGCATATTCCTTAGGAATATTAGTGAGCTCATATCTTACTGATCTGTGGGTCTTCCCTATTCTCTTTAGTCTGATTCTAAATTTTGCAATAAGAAGTTCGTGATCTGACCTACAGTCAGCTCCAGGTCTTATTTTTACCGACTTTATAGATGTCCGCCACCTTTGGCTGCAAAGTATGTAGTCAATCTGATTTCGGTGTCGACCATCTGGTGAAGTCTATGTATAAAGTCGTCTTTTAGGTTGTTGGAAGAGAGTGTTTGTTATGCACAGTGAGTTGTCTTGGCAAAATTCTATCAGCCTATGTCCTGCTTCATTTTGTTCTCCCAGACCATGCTTGCCTGTAATTCCAGATGTCGTCTGACTACCCACCTTAGCATTCCAGTCTCCTGTAATGAAAATAACATCTCTTTTTGGTGTATTATCCAGTAGGTGCTGCAGATCCTCATAGAACTGATCTACTTCTTCCTCTTCAGCATCTGTGGTTGGGGCGTATATTTGGATCACTGTGATGTTAAATGGCTTACGCTGAATTCGAATTGAGATCATTCTATCGCTTTTTGGATTGTATCCAAGCACTGCTTTAGCCACTTTATTATTAATTATGAAGGCTACTCCATTTCTTCTGTGGTCCTCTTGTCCACAGTAGTAGATCTGGTGGTCATCTGATGTAAAGTGGCCCGTTCCAGTCCATTTCAGTTCACTGACACCTAAAATGTCTATATTTAATCTTGACATCTCACCAATAACCAAATCCAATTTGCCCTGGCTCATAGATCTTACATTCCAGGTTCCTATGGTGTGTTGATCTTTAGAACATCGGATTCGTCGTTCACCACCAGCACCGTCGGCCGCTAGCCGTCCTTTCGGCTTTGAGCTAGCTGCGTCATCACATCTGGGGCTAGTTGAACCTATCCTCTGTTCCTCCCCAGTAGCATTTTGACCATCTTCCGACCTGGGAGTCCCATCTTCCGATGGTATACCGACATATCTCTGGTTTTACTGATCCATTTAGTTTTCACAGCAAGAATACTGGGGTGGGTTGCCAATACCTTCCCCAGGGATCGTATTTAGTCTGACCTCTCTGCCACGACCTTCCCGTCTTGGGTGTCCCTCCTCGGTTTAACTCGTGGTTTCATTGAGGTGCTCAAGCTCCAGCACCATGGCAAGGTAACAATCTCCTTTGCTGGAGTCTAAGGATATTAGCAGTCATTTAAACAATGAGTAACTTGAAATACCTAACATGGAACATCAATGCGTTAAATGCCCCAGCAAAACGAAAAATATTTTTTCACACGGTTAATAAATTAAATCTAGACATCATATGTCTTCAGGAAACCCATATTAGAATTAGAGACATAAAATTACTGATATGTAAAAAATTAGGTTTGGACTTTACAACAGCAAATGAAAATTAAAAAAAATGGAATTGTTTGTTATATAAAACCTTATTTAAAACCAAAATTTTTACTAGCAGATACTAAAGGAAGATTTATTGTTATTGAAATTGAGATACAAAATTTAAAAGTAATATTAGTTGGATTATATGCTCCAAACGATAAACAAAAAATCTTTTTTAAAACTCTACTTAATTACCTATCAGACATACCTAACAAAAATTGGCTCATAATGGGAGATTATAATGGAGTTGTAACACCCATGCTTGATAGAAAATCAGATAAACAAATCAAAACAAATCAGGGAAAACTACCACATGAATTTTTTGAACTTGTAAACAATTTAGAATTGGTGGATGCATGGAGACACAAAATGGGTAACGCAAAACATTTTTCTCAGATAGATATAAATCGCATTCCATAATTGATATGATTTGGCTTTCAAAAAATTTAATAAATAAAATTAAAGATATGAAAATACTGGCTAAAACCTGGGTGTCCCTTCACGGTTTAGCTCATGGTTTCATTGAGGTGCTCAAGCTCCAGCACCACGACAAGGTAACGATCTCCTTTGCTGGAGAAGTAATGTTTATTCCAGTTTAAATTAGAGTAAGAGATTGATATTGAGTTATCTATATCTTTGTTGTAGAAAGTTGGAAGTCAGTATGTATGTAGTATGTAGTAGTTATTTTTTGTATTCTCACCATTTCGGTTCTTTTTTCTTGTAGTTTATTTCATTTCTTGTAGTTTTTATATATTTCTTGAAAAAAATTAATAAAGCTTTAATTAAAAAAATAAAAAATAAACCTAAATTAGTAAATTAAATTAAACTAAATTAAAAAAGAAACATGTACAAGTCTTTACCTTTATTAAGATTATTTTCAAAAGAACACTTTTAATTTCCTTTCACACACCTCCACTATTGCTTCTTTCTGTAACAACATTTCATTTCATATTGCATTTCATATTTTGGAACTAATTTAGGTTGGAACAGCCAAAAGGAAAATTAAAAGAAAAAGAAAGAAGTGTGTGATTCATTTTTCATGGTAGACATTTCCAATTGAAATTAGACATTTTCTCAACTGGAAAATTTGGACCATTCTAGTATTTCTTCATTCTCCTTTTGGAGATGTCACCTTTGCAAATCAGAGAAAGAGCTGACCTTTTTACTTTTCTCAATTATTTTTTTTCCAGGCTCGAATATTTTGCCTTTAATTACAGGCTTGAACTGTCAAGGCATTGCAAAATTGCCATAGCTTTTTTTTTTTAATGACATATTGCTTATCCCATCATGCCGAGAGGTTGTCCAAGCATGGAGTGATTTGCCCTATCATTATATAGTTGTTCATTATTTTCTCCAAGTCCCTAAGGAGATTCAAGAGACAGAACATAACAATGAATTAAAACGATAGAATATATTATCTCTTCTCTGTGCAGGATGAGGCTGGAGAGAGAAAACTCTTTCAGTCCTATTCTTCACAGAGTATGTTTCAGCCAAAGGAAGGATTGTTCTGCACAATGATTTTATTCCTTGCCAACATATTAATGTTGCTGCCTCATATCAAATGCTCTATTCTACTTGGCAAATGTACTGGGGGGGACCCACTCCTTATTAATCACAAGAAATTTCATTCAGAAGACCTGGTTATTGGTGGCATAAGTTCTCAGTTTTACATGCTTTCTACTGAAATAACCTTCACAGGGAATCCATCTCATGAACTAGTTGATGATTTCATGTAATTATTTTTCCAGGAAGCAAAAAGGAAAAAAATAGAAATTATGTCTCGGAGATCTATTAGATGGAAATATTTGGGAAGGGAGCAAGGGAATCATGGATTGAAAAGAACTTGCCTCTTTAATCCATATTAATGCTTTTGTGATTATGGAAATTATTTATCTGTTTACTGGTATAATCATTTCAGTTATAAACAACTTTTCTCCTTCAACAGAGGTTTCCTCATTCTAGTGTGTGTGTGTATATTTCCATTCAATCGTGTCCGATTCTCGGAGACTGCCTGGACATGTCCCTGCAGTTTTCTTGGCAAGATTTTCAGAAGTGGTTTGCCATTGCATTCTAGTATAATTCCATTATTATTAACAGTATTTTTTTAAAATCACATTTTGTTTTAATCACTTGATATGTTATCTTTGTCTCCAGGTATCTGAAACTTATCCTCGATCTGCTAAATTATTATTAGATAAAGAAAGTCATACGTACTATCTTATATCCACAGCTTCCATCACCCATTTCACTCATTTCTTTTTACATATTTATGTATCTATTGGCATCCCATTCCTTTGAATAAACCATGACTTGTAAAAGGCATACAAAGTGCTAGCTAGTTCTAAATGAACTAGTTATAGAACCTGTATATATTTCTTTATATATTCCTATATCGGAATTTTGAAATTTTTTCATCCACAGTGCAGTTGAACTGAATCTCCCTTCAGAATTATTTGTTAAATCAGAGTGAAAAGAAGAAAATGTTGTTTGTTGGTGGTAACAAGGTTAAACTGGTGGTGGTAGACAAGGCTGAAAGATTTGGTTCGGGAGATCCTGAAATGTATTTAATATTTCTCCTGAATAGGAATAATTGCATTTTTTAATTCCTGTGATCATTTCACTGCCTTGGCACTACTGAAAGGAGAATGTGAGATATGAGAAAAGCAGTACACTTCTTTAGCCCACTTTCCTTTTCCAAAAACTGTTTTCCATCTGCTTGTCCAGAATTCTTGCATTAAAATGCTTTTCTATAAAAGGAGTGGAAACTCCAATTATATCTGATTCATATTTTTCTAATAGAAATAAAATTTCATTTGTGGATTTATGGAATGCCTAGTAAAACTCAGCAGTAAAAATCACTCTGGACAGCTTCTGAAATTAAAAGAAAAAACATTTTATAAAGAAACCAAATCATCAAAAAGAACAACATAACACCTTTCTACATTGTGTTGAAAAGAAGAGTAAGGCTTGGAAAATGTACTTGGTCATTATGAATCTCAGTCGTTCATTTCACAACAACTTCCTATGCTAAGGCAATGGAAACAAGTATGAAATTAGATAAGTTCAGCTGAACCTATTATCCATGTGCTGCTGCAGTGCCCCTTCCAGAATGATATCTGAAGAAGTCTCATCTTCCCCCTGTCTTATTACATGCACCAAATTATCCTGAGAAACTTCGTCTCTACTTTCTACTTTTTATGAGACAAGAAATGGCCTATCACCCATAATGATGCAACCTTCTGTATAGCTGCTGTGAATATGCTCAAACAACTGACAACTGCACGTGGCTGACATCCTCATACCTGATTCACTTATCTTATGGCTATGTGGATGGTTTTTTTGGTGGCTTGCTTTCTCTTCTGTCGTTGCTGCATTTAGTTTATATATTTTCTGTTTTATCTGGACACTGAGCAAAATAAACATGATTCTATCTATACTTGTGTAGATTAGTACATGTAAATTTGAATGGAGCAAAGTTATATTCCAAATGTTGTAATACAGGTTCTAACTCTCCTTTCAGAATTCTTATGCAGAATTTTCAGCATATCCTGGCCTTTGAATTAGCTATCCAAGAAATCAATGAAAATCTCAGGATCTTGCCTAATATTACTCTGGGCATTCATGTCTCTAATAGTTATTTCCTGGCAAGATTGATCTATCTCGCTTCTTTGGAGCTTCTTTCCTCAAAGGGAAGATTCTTCCCAAACTACAAGTGTGATCATAGGGATGGCGTGGTAGCTGTTCTTGCAGGACCTAATGTTTACGTTTGTCCAATCATGTCAAATATTCTGAGCATTTACAAGATCCCACAGGTGAGAGGTTTTCTTCAATGACTGGTACACTAAATATGATTTGTTGGCTGGACATTGAAGACAGTAAATAAAAGAAAAAGAAATAGACAACAATGTAAGATGCCTTGGAAGATTTTTTCCACATTCTGATGGCTCAGTCTAGGGAAATAAAACTAATATATTTTTTTGTTCATTTTAATGGTCACTGATGCAAAAATGGGGACCTTGTGTACTAGATCGCATTCCACATTAGTGTTGATTTTGAAAAAGGCTGTACAGTATTTATCCATTCAGGGAACTATCAAATAGCTACACATTCAAAGACTTCCAAAGGAGAACCAACATTACTTTCTGTATTCAATCAATATAGTTCAGTACGTTCTGAGAAAATTATTCAATTGCTGATTATCAAGAATATTATTTCATTGAAACATTTATAAGTAACAATTGGAGATGGTTGGAACTGTTGATTTAATTTTATATCTAAAGACAAATACATTCAGTTGTAAATCAAATATTTGCAATAAGCAAAACAATAACGGTGATTAAATATATATCTTATAATTGATTCCTTTCAGTTTCTACTGAAATACATTCTTAGGACTTCGTTCACAACTAATTGCTCCATAGAACCACTCCTAGTGAAATGAATGTTTAATAAGACCATCTTTGTATAGTGATACAAAGTGATTAACATACTAAAAGCTCTAGAATAATCACATTCATAGAAATTTAGGGGAAAACGCTCCTTTTAGTATTCTCTTTCAGGGTGCTAACAGAAATCTAGACCAGGGCTTTCCAAAGTGCTGCCGCTGGCGACACACCAGCGGTAGCGGCGGCGCGCGCGCGCACAGCGACGGCACGGGGGGGCGTGCGGCGGAGCGGGGGGCGTGCGGTGGCGCGCGCGTGCATGGCGGCCGCCGTGCACGTGCGCGCCGCCGCTTCCAGGTGGTGTGGCGACACACCACGCTGTGTGTGGCGACACACTTTTGTGTCGCAACACACAGTTTGGAAAGCTCTGATCTAGACTATAACTCGGTTGCATATTGGACAATTATCAAATTATGGCAATTGGTTCTGCAGAAATTTTTGCAGATGGATATAAAAACTTTGATGGAAACTTCTTCTTTTGTAATTGTATTAGGTGGCATATGGTTCTTCTCCAGTGATAGATGACAGCACACAGGCTGTTTTCTTGCACCGGGCATTTCCAAATGAAGATCTTCAAATTAAAGGGATGATCCAATTGTTGCTACATTTCCAGTGGATATGGATTGGGCTGATTGTCCAAAGTGCTGAGAAACGAGACAGGTTTCTGCAGAGTAGGCTTGCCCTATTTTCTCAGAAAGGTATTTGCTTTGACTTTGTGGAAGAGTTGCCTAAGGAATCTGTTTCCAATGAAATAGATAATCTGTTTACACATTATATAAAACTTTACAATGTTACCATGAGGAGCAATGCCAGTGTTGTGATTATATATTGTGAAAACCAGGTCATGGCCACTTTGAGAATGTTGCCCTATATTTCAGAATTTGTGGACACAACAGTGAAGAGAAAAGACAAAATTTGGGTAATACCAGCCCAGATGGAGTTCTCATCACTGCCATTTCAAAAACATCGAACTATGGATTTCATCCATGGTTCTCTGTCTTTTCAAATTGCCTCAAAGGACATCCTGGGTTTCAAGAGATTTCTTCAGATGAGAAAACTTGCTTCTGCAGAGGAAGACAGTTTGATGAGAGTGTTTTGGGAAAGTGCTTTTGAATGTTCTTTCTCTAATGCCATGTTAGAGGAGGAAGCTGAGAATGAATGCACTGGTGAGGAGCCACTGGAGACCCTTCCTAAGTCAGTTTTTGAGGCCGTTATGACTGGTCAGAGTTACAGTGTCTACAATGCAGTCCATGCTGTGGCACATGCTTTGCAGGCCATGCTTTCATCCAAATACAAACTCAAAGCGAGAGGCAATGACTCAAAATGTAAGACATTGAATCAGTATGTGTGGCAGGTAAGAGTGGGATAAATAATTTTACCCCCTAAAGCATGAATCACTCATACAACCAGATTGTTCTAGGTATATCCAGTCAGGTCTGAGTCATATGGTAGACCAGCAAAGGAGGGTTAATTTTTCTCTATAAGTTTAAGGAAGTGTATTGTACTTCAATATGATGTGAAGAAGCTAGGGAAAACAGGAGGAGGCAGCATTAATTTGGAAGAAAATGCTGAGTGCAAAAGAATAGAAAAAAGTGATAAGGAAGAGCGAACAAGGGAATTGAACTGCCCAGAATTTTTGGCAGTTGGGTATTATTGAGGTTGAGGAGGAATTTGATGAGAGATGGCAGTAAGGATGTGGTGGGGATGCATGCAGAAAAGGTGGAAAAATGTGAGCAGTGATAAGGACAAAGAGGAGGTTGGGATTCAGGATTAAGAAGCAGGTGGACTTCAACAAAAGGATGTTTTCAAGTGAAAGTGCGAGAGGGTGGAAGGGAAAACTGTCTGCTGGACATGTTTTAGAGACCCAAGAGAAAGAAAAAACTGGGACTTCAGCTTAGACCTCACCCAAGGAGAAATGTTCCAGGCTTCTCTAAGTTGCAAATAGGCTGTACAATGAATAACAGGGCTTTACAGACATCAATACCATGAAAGTTTCTTCTTGGTTTTTTTCATCATCAGAATTATAGAATTCCAGTCTGTCCCAGAGAGCTCATAGGCATGGGAATTCTAAATGGATCTTTAGGCATCACTTCTTGAAAATGTTTTAGAGTATACTTGATTCTTCTAATATATTGTCATCACTTCTTTTCATTTACTTCGGTCTAGCTTCATAAATACCTGAGAACTGTTTCATTTAACAACAGTGCTGGGGAAAAGATTTTCTTTGATCAAAATGGGGAAATAGCAAGTGGCTTTGATGTCATCAATTGGGTCACTTTCCCCAACCAATCCTTCCATCGAGTCAAAGTTGGGAAGGTAGATCCATTTGTTCCCCCAGACAAGCTGCTCTCCATTTCTGCAGAGAACATTATCTGGCCCACCATGTTCAACCAGGTAAGTTCTGCACTAATTTCAAAATACAGGGAATCATGTGATTTAAATAGTGATTCAGTGATCTGACAACCAGGATCTTGAGAGAAAACTACTTTCCAAACATATTAGAAATCTTGAACTAAGATGTTATACCTGGATTAGTCACCAAGATAGCATATATCTGTTAAAAACATTTTAGAATAGAATATAAGCAAAAGTAGAGACAAAATTTGTAAGTGAAGTAAAATAACATAGTACAGATAAAGAGATACAGATAGATAGGCAACAAGTCAAAAATATCATATGAATACTACTACTACTTTTTTAAAAACAAATACCTGAAAATTTGTGTGGAGTTTAAATTATAATACCTGGCATTTTCCATATCCGACCCTTAATTTTTATGGTGACTAAGCCTGTTTGCACAATATGCACTCTTTCTGGCCTGTTTGGTTATGCTTTGTTAATCCAAAATTTCATGAATAGTTGCTAAAAATCTTATTTGCAATAGTATCCAGAATAATTCAAGGTTTTGAAAGAATTCTGGTTTTAATGTAATGTTATGTAATTTTTATTTCAAAAGATGTTGAATGGATAACTGATTGTCAGAGCAACTTAAACAAGTTATGATATATCCAGTAGAAAAAAATACTCATGCCATACATGGATGCAAATATTTGATATGCCTAACACAATCTGGTAAATCCAAATTCTTCAAATGCAAGAATATCTGCATGTTAAAGTATAATGACTGAATTTTCCTTCTTAATGTCCAAAAGGCACATCCCATTTCTGCGTGCAATGGTCATTGCTTATCAGGTTATAGCAGAATAAAAATAGAAGGAAAGCCATTTTGCTGCTATGATTGCCTTCCATGTCCAGAAGGGAAGATTTCCAACAAAACAGGTAAGAGATCAAAAGGACAGATTTCATTGCTTTTTTAAAATTAAACTTTATTAAATTTTTAAGATAAAAAGAAAAAAGCTAACGGAAAATAATAGTTAAAATTGAAAGTAAAGATAGAAAAAACATAATAGAAAGCAAGAGAGAGAGTAAAGTCAAAAGTGTAGGAACAAATAAAATAAAATAAAATACAGAAAAAGAATGACTCCCAACTTTCTTTGCAACAGATATAAGTATACATTTACCTTAAACTTTTACTTTAATATTACAACATGAACTTCATTATTTTTATTGTCCGTTATTATTTCTTATCATCAAATCCAAATATCATTATTTTATTTTCCCTTTCATGCAAAAAGTCCATAAGGGGTTTCCAAGTAGCATAAAAATTGCTCAATGTCTTTCGTCTAATCGAAGCTGTCAATGTGTCTCAGCCAGTTCCATCAACTTGACGCTCCATTCTTCAATTGTAGGAAATGTTAAATCTTTCCACCTTTGTGTATACAAAAGCCTCATTGCTGTTACTATATATAAAAACAAAGTTCCATGAGATCTTTCCAACTGTTTATGCATCAATCTCAAAAGAAAAGTTTCTGGTTTTGATTATATTAATCTTTAAGTTCTTCTGAATTAAAATATGTATTTGATCCCAAAATTTAGCTTTTTTACATCTCCAGCAAAGTTGATAGAAATTTCCAGCATATATTCAAAGTACCTTTGCACATTTTTCACAATTTAACTGGTGACAAATACCATCAATACATCATTTTATAAAAAATATTTTTAAGGTTATAACACAGTGTACGCTTCATTCCTTTCATCCTCATATTCTCCCATTTTTCCATTTGTATATTATACACATAGTTTTTAACCCATTTTATCATACAATTTTTGACTTCTTCATCTTCTGTTTCTCATTTCAATAAAAGAGTACAATCTTAGCAATAACATGTTCCTATTTTGTACAGAAAAAAAATCAATTATCTTTTTTTTACAGTCTTTCACTATCAACACTTTTGTAGTAATGTTTCATTCAGTCTCCATCTGGAAGAAATAGATTTTCTTTTAAGAGTCAAACCAACTAGATTATGGTCAGAAAAAGTATTTGGTAAAATCTCAACTTTAGAAATCTTAGTAGCCAAATTATTTGAAATCCAAATCATATCAATTCTTGAAAATGATCTATGCTTTTCTGAAAAATAAGTATATTCTTTCGAATTACCATTTTTCTGTCTCCTTATGTGCACTAAAGCTAAGTTATCCATCAGTTCAAAAAATATATTTCGTAATTTATCTTCAGTATGTTTAATTTTCTTCTCTGATGTTCTGTCCAATTGTGGAGAGACCACTCCATTCCAATCTCCCATCAAACACCAATTTTCATATGAAAGGCTTATCAGGTGATCCATAAGAAACTTACAGTAAATAACGTCCCTTAATCTTCATTTGGAGCACAGAGTCCCTAAGCTCTGGATTTGACTCCCTGCATTTAAGCTTCCACTCCAGAAAATATGCCATGATCATCCATCAATATCAATTTTGGCTTTAATTTTGGATTAATATATAAAATAACTCCAATCATCTTTTAAGAACCTGTTGAAATAAATTCTTCTCCCAAATTCTTACAGGTCAAATGTCTTATGTCTTTTTTTCTAATGTGTGTCTAATATGTAAGAAAATTGTATCTTGTTTTAATTTTCTCAAGTAATGAAATTGAACCCTGGGAAGACAGAAAGGCTGTAGGTTTGGGGCTCTTTGGTTTCCAGAGAATTACCATCTTTGGTCTTGGATGGGGTTGCACTGCCCCAGGCAGGCCCTGTGTGTAACCTGGGGGTTCTCCTGGACTCACGACTCCTGCTCAAATTGCAAGTGGCAGTCGTGGCCAGGAGAGCCTTTGTACAATTGCATGTTGTGCACCAGCTATGCCCATTCCTGGACCAACATGCCTTTCTCACAGTCATCCACACCCTAGTCACCTCCCGTTTGGACTATTGTAATGTGCTCTACATGGAACTGCTTCAGTTAGTTCAAAATTCAGCGCCCCACATACTTTTGCACAGGCCTAGACTTGTGCATGTGTCACACATGGTAGAGTATTCAAGATGTAAAGAAAGATTCTGGCTAATTTTAAAGTGCTGCTGTGTGGGTTTTTTTTTTTTTTTTTTTGGTAATAAGGATTTTTATTAAGTTTTATTAAGTTTAAAGCAAAGATAAAAACTACCAAAAAAACTACAAAAAGGGAACAAGTGAAAAAGTGAAAAAAGAGAAAATGGAAAAAAGATTTTGGAGAGATTACAAGATGACTTCCAACTTTCAACAACAAGAATATTCAGCAATTTCCATAATTAATCCCTTACTCTAACTTTAACCCAAATCACATTATTTCTATAAATCATTCCATAAAGACATAATAAAAATCACTTAAAACAATTGCTCTTTCCCCTTATATATAAAGAGAAATAAACAAATATATAAACCGCTAAATCAACTCCCCCCCCCAAAGGAACCTATTTATTAAATATTTCCTTCCTATCACTATTCTATATATTTCTGGCCACTATAACATAAATCAAATTATAAAAACATTTAAAGTATCTACTTTTATACTTAATAATACTATAGCAATCCAAACCCTATTGAACCTAAAACCAAACGCTAATTCTTATAACTTATAAATTTTTAAAAAATAAACCATTAAAAAAATGAAATCATACAAGCCTTAATGTCAATCCAAATACATATTCTTAATTTCTGTAAAAAAAATCAAGCAAACTTTAAATAATTAAAGAAAAATTGAATCATACAAGGCTTAATATCAATCCAAATGCATATTCTTAATTTCTTATCCTACATCAAAATATAACAGATTATTTACTTGTCTCCATCTTGTGCCTAAGGCATTTTTCATAATAAAATTAAAGTTAGACAATCCAACTGCCCCCCTGAAAAGAAAATCAAATTCCTCGGTAGAAATCTTCCCATACAACATAGCTTCATTCTCATAACAATACTTGAACAGTATCTTGCAAGTTAATGTTTAACTCCTTCTTCACCAGTTCGTTGCCTGGAATTTCTTAAAAGAGACTGTTCTCCCTGTCAAGAAAAAATCCCCCTCTTGATAAAATTCTTCGTCCCTTCGCAGAACATCTTCAGCCAGTTGACACATTTTAGCACTGATATTTTCTACAATATCCTGAATATCTTGCATAATGGCTTGGAGAGAGTCATAAAAAATCTCTTTGAAATCCAAACAGAGCACAGAGCACAGCTCTTCAAAGATTTCTTTAAGGTCGTTCATCTCAGTAGCTTATGGCACCCTCTGGAGTCTTAATTGAAGCAGATAGGAGCTAATGAGTTAATACAAGGCTTACACACACACACACACACACACACACACTAACCAGCAAGTACAAAAAGTGAACAGAAAAATGGAAAATCAAAACAGCAACGTGTAGAAAAAAGTTAAGTCCTTCAAGTTAAATACAAAAATCGTAATGGGGAGATGATTACTTATTCTCAGTCCACCTTACAATTGAACAGGAAGTAAGCCAAAGACTAAACAAAACATTTTTTAAAGTTAATCCAGAAATAATGATAAGCACCAAGAGAATCAGCTTTTTCTTGTTGTAGAAAGCCTCTCTTAGGGTAAGAAAACTTAAAAATATAAATTGGGTGGTTTAGAAGTCAGGGGGCTCGACCTAATGTCCATTAAGGCTACAAACGCGGGCTGGCCATGATGGCTTCCCATCCTCCCGTCGTCTCTTACCAGGTCTTCGCTGTTGCGATTTTCAGGCTCCAAGGCGACATTTTGGAGGATGAAATGGGATGATTCCAAGCTTTTCCTTTGCTCATGAAAAAGCTCTGGGCTTCAGGTAAAAGCCTGAGCCCCCCCCCCCAAAAAAAAACCTGTTGTCAGTTCTGTCTACACAAAGCTCATGGACAAGGCTGTTCAGTCGGCCATGATCCCCACCGGAAGTCTCTGCTGCTGTGTGGTTTCTGAGGATGGGGAGCAGAATTGGGAGCAATAAAGAAAAGTCAAAAGATCCCTGTCTTAACGGTAGATCTGCCTTAATTATGTTCCTCTTCTTTATAAGACAGGAATCCTTTGACCTTACTTTGGGGTCCCAGAGCCCCCAAGAATGATAGAGGACCCCAGACATTTTCCACATAAAACCAATCATAACTACCTTTTGCTTTAAGCAGGATAACTATGAGAAATAAAAGATCACAATAAAAAGGTTGATCAGATTTTGATATGTTAAGTCCCCTTGACCAGAAAGAGGGCATCCAGGGTCTGTTATGCTTAAATCATTCCAGAACAAATAGAAAAGAGTTAGCTCAGAAAGTCACATTAGTTGTTCTTCCTCCCATTCATCAGATATTATTTAAAAATATGACAGCAATGATTTCTGTTTCAGATGCAGATGACTGCTTCCCATGTTCAGAAGATGAGTACCCAAACAAAGCTCACAAACTTTGCATTCCGAAATGCATCATATTTTTGTCTTATGAAGAATCTCTGGGAATCAGCCTGACAACTATAGCTTTCTTCTTTTCTCTCATCTCAGCTGTGGTGCTGGGGATCTTCATTAAACAGTGGGACACTCCAATTGTCAAAGCCAACAACAGGAACCTCACCTACATTCTTCTTGTTGCTCTCCTCCTCTCCTTTCTTTGCACTTTGCTCTTCATTGGCCAACCTGACCAAGTAAAATGTCTCATGCGACAAACTGCTTTCAGCATAATCTTCTCTGTAGCCCTTTCTTGCATATTAGGGAAAACAACCATTGTTGTTCTTGCTTTCATGGCCACCAAGCCAGGCTCCAAAATGAGGAAATGGGTGGGGAAAAGGCTGGCTAACACTATTGTCCTTTCTTGCACCCTGATGCAACTCATAATCTGTATGGTGTGGTTGGCAATTTCTCCCCCATTCCCAGATTCAGATATACATTCAATGGTCGAAGAAATTGTCCTGCAGTGTAATGAAGGTTCAACCACAATGTTTTATATTGTCCTTGGTTTTATGGGGTACTTGACCGCTACCAGCTTCACGGTGGCTTTCCTTGCTAGGAATTTACCTGACAGCTTCAATGAAGCCAAATTTATCACCTTCAGCATGTTGGTCTTTTGTAGTGTCTGGATATCATTTGTTCCCACCTATCTGAGCACCAAGGGGAAGTACATGGTGGCAGTGGAGGTCTTCTCCATTTTGGCTTCTGCAGCTGGATTACTGGGCTGCATCTTTTCCCCCAAATGCTACATTATTGTTCTGAGGCCTGATTTGAACAGAAAGGAGCAGCTAATAAAGAAATAAAACTGAATTTTTGCTCCACTATGCTATAAATCCTCTAAGCTATGACCTGAGAGTTATTCCTCTGGTTAAGAGGCTGCAGTCAGTTTTTTTTTTCCTTCCTTTTACTTTTAACCACAAATAAAGATGTGAAACATGCATAATATTTTAGAGTGGAGTTCTCATACTGAAGTTACTTCATATGTGTGCCATATTAAAGATGGCACTTTTGGGAGAAAAGGAGAAGTGGAATGCAGCTACCATAAGAGCTATTGAAGGCTGCCCCAGAAAATAAATTAGTATAGGAAAATGAGGTGTGACAATCTAGTGAGGAGAAGAAGATGAAGAGAAAAAGGAGGAGGAGGAGGTAGGATGACACTTACTATATAAGATTGGAAGCTTATTTTTCTCATGTTCCACTGAAATATTTATTTATTTATTTATTTATTTATTTATTTATTTATTTATTTTCTATCCTGCCTTTATTATTTTTATAAATAACTCAAGGTGGCAAACATACCAAGTACTCATTTCTCCACCTATTTTCCCCACAATAACAACAAACCTGTGAGGTGAGTTGGGCTGAGGGAGGGTGACTGGCCCAAGGTCACCCAGCCAGCTTTCGTGCCTAAGGTTGGACTAGAACTCTCAGTCTCCTCTTTTCTAGCCCATTGCCTTAACCACTAGACCAAACTATTTATTTGCTTTAAATTCATACACCAAAAAGGGAAGAAATTAATAGAAAAATAAATCTTATAAAAACTGTTGACAATAACTTAAAAGTCTAAAAGAAAATTGTGAAGTGAGAAAAGATGATTCTTAGGTAAGTGTATGTGATGGGGGCAATAATCAGGGAAGACGAAGAAGAATTGGGGTCAAAGCCTTTCATGTCAAAGCCATTGTCTTCTAACTGAGATTGCAGTAATACATGAGTTTAGGAATTTTGTAGAAAAATATTGGGCTGACGTGTATGTACAAATAGCTGTGATTACATACATTAAAAGTTCCCACAGTAAGGGGCAAGATTATCTGTAAGCATCCAAATAAGTTATTGACGTAACTCAGGAAAACATGTCAAAAGGATCTCAACATCTGCATCTTAAGGGATTTGGAGGTTTTCTTCAGAGTGGATGCTGTTAAGTCTCCCTTCCAATAACTCTGAAAATTGTATCTCAAACCTGCCCAGGGTAAATAGCCTTATATATGGGGCAGGGAAGCCATGTGTTCTCTCTCTATTTAAATCTTTTAGCAATTTTGAAATTTACCTAATCTTGCTCGCTTGTCAAGAGACGTTTCACAAGGAGAATTACACATACAGCTAATGAATAAAAAGGGAGTATTAAAGGAAAAATTCTATGTATGGAAATATGTAGTAAAGCAAATGAATCCCTAATTTGGATGTGAGAGTTTTCCTGAATGTTATAATCAACAAATGGTTGCCAAGCTCTATTGAAGTGATCCAAGCCATGGAAATGTTCAGTTATTTTTTACATTAAATCATAATCCCACAATACCAATTGCCAAGCTTCAAAGAAAAGTATTCTTGGAAGTTTCCGATATAGAACACTTTTAGTCCCTGGCTTTGATAGTATATATCATGCTAATTCTATATATTATATAGATACAAAATATTTTATGATATTTAGCAAGAAAATAGTGGGATGGGAAATAATATGAGTCACTAAAATTTACATAGGATCCAGAGACAATGAACATACCAGTAAGTAAGGAGGTTTTAAGCTTTATTTTTACCTCTAGCAGACAGATTTGAACAGAAATGCATTTAAAGTTTATTGTAAAAATTAGCAGGCAGGTTAAACAGAAACATTAAAGCATAACACATAAAAGCACAACATACCAAGCAAGGTGATAACCAATCTCCCTTCAATTGTCAGAAGCCCTAGTGAAACGACAGTGGAGAGACCCCAAGATGGCCAGCCCACACAGCCCACAGCGCTAGGTCTGTGTTGAAGCTCCAAACTCAAGGGGAAATAACAGGATCTAATCAAAGTCTGGTACTAAAACCTCATGACCTTGTTTCTATGATACTGAGATTGTAGGACCTGACCTTGGCTAAATAATGCACCTGTTCATCAGAAGCCTAGAACGTAAACCAAGAGCCTGGGAACTGTAAAGATAAGTTTGAGGTCCTCCTAAGCTTCTATAATCTTAATATGAAGGTGAAATTAAGAATAGAATGGCCTTCCATATTTCCACTATGAAAAAAGCTGTTCCATGACTTATTTCCAACTGCTTATCCATCAGTCCCAAGAAGAAAAGTTTTGGTTTTAGTTCATGTTAATCTTTAAAATTCTCCATATGTATTTGAACCCAAAATTTTCTAGCTTTTTTTTTGCACATCCACCAAGCATGATAAAATTACCCTTCTTCTTGTTCACATTTCCAACATAACTCTGAAGTAGTGGTATACATTCTAAATAATTTTCTCTGGTGTCATATACCAATGGCACATCATTTTAGGTTTTCTTAAATCTCCATTGACAATTATTTGTGCTTTCTGTGATGTATAAATCGAGCTTACCTATTTAATAAAATTAAAGAAAAAGAAAAAAAGAAAAAGAAAAGAAAAAGAAAAAGAAAAAGAAAAAGAAAAAGAAAAAGAAAAAGAAAAAGAAAAAGAAAAAGAAAAAGAAAAAGAAAAAGAAAAAGAAAAAGGAAGAAGTTTGTGATTAATTTTTCATGATAAATATTTCCATTTGTAATTAGACATTTTCTCAACTGGAAAATTTGGACCATTCTAGTATTTCTTCATTCTCCTTTTGGAGATGTCACCTTTGCTAATCAGAGAAAGAGCTGAACTTTTTACTTTTCTCAATTATTTTTTTTCCAGGCTCGAATATTTTGCCTTTAATTACAGGCTTCAATTTTCAAGGCATTGCAAAATTGCCATAGCTTTTTTTTTTTAATGACATATTGCTGATCCCATCATGCCGAGAGGTTTTCCAAGCATGGAGTGATTTGCCCTATCATTATATAATTGTTCATTCTTTCCTCCAAGTCCCTAAGGAGATTCAAGAGACAGAACATAACAATGAATTGAACTTATAAAATATATTATCTCTTCTTTGTGGAGGAGGAGACTAGAGAGAGAAAACTCTTCCAGTCTTATTCTTCACAGAGTATGTTTCAGCCAAAGGAAGGATTGTTCTGCACGATGATTTCATTCCTTGCCAACATATTAATGTTGCTGCCTCATATCAAATGCTCTATTCCTCTTGGCAAATGTACTGTGGGAGACCCACTCCTTATTAGTCACAAGAAATATCATTCAGAAGATCTGGTTTTTGGCGGCATAACGTCTCAATTTTACATGATTTCTAATGAAATAACCTTCACAAGGAATCCATCTCATGAAGTAGTTGATGATTTTATGTAATTATTTTTACAGGAAGCAAAAAGGAAAAAAAGAAATATTATTTCTGGTAGATATATTTGATGGGAATATGTTGATGAAGGTTCTCAGTCATCCAGGTGGAACAGTCTGTAGCTTGAATCATATCTTCCTTCCTGCTTTGTCTTCTGTGCCTAGGAAGATTAAGACCATTTCGCAAGCTCAACAGAATCATGGTAATCTTAACGATCCTCCTTTAGATGATAAAGGGACTTAGAAATAAACATCTCAAAAATAACCTTGACCTAGCCCCAGGTGCAAGGTCACACAGACACCCTAGAAACATATTTAAGGATTCCCTTACTAACTTTGCTCAGAACGAAGAAGCTCCTTGGATAAGGAGCGAAACGTTTCCACTGAGAAAATAGAAATCCAGTTGACATGATTCAAGCTACAGATTTGATGGGAATATTTGGGAAGGGAGATATGGAATCATGGATTGAAAAGAACTTGCCTCTTTAATCCATATTAATTCTTTTGTGAATATGGAAATTATTGATCTGTTTACTGATATAACCATTTCAGTTATAAAGAACTTTTCTCCTTCACCAGAGGTTTCCTCATTCTTGTATGATTCCATTGTTATTAATAGTTCTTTTTAAAATCACATTTTGTTTTAATCACATGATATGTTATCTTTGTCTCCAGGTATTTGAAACTTATTCTCTATCTGCTACATAATTATTAGATAAAGAAAATCATACTTAATATCTTGTATCCACAACTTCCATCACCCATTTCACTCATTTCTTTTCACATATTCATGTATCTATTGGCATCCCATTCCTTTGAATAAACCACAACTTGTAAAAGGCATACAAAGTGCTAGCTAGTTCTAAATGAACTAGTTATAGAACCTGTATATATTTCTTTATATATTCCTATATCGGTACTTTGAAATTTTTTCATCCACAATGCAGTTAAACTGAATGTCCCTTCAGAATTATTTGTTAAATCAGAGTGAAAAGAAGAAAATGTTGTTCGTTGGTGGTAACAAGGTTAAACTGGTGGTGGTAGACAAGGATAAAACATTTGGTTGGGGAGATCCTGAAATGCATTTAATATTTCTTCTGAATTGGACTAATTGAAGGTTAAAATAAAACTATTGATAGAAGAAGGAAATGTAGGAAAAAATATGCTGGAGAGGATTAGGGTGGAAAGTAAAATTACATGCAGGTTCATTAAATTGAGTTACATTTTGTAATTCCTGTGATTATTTCCTTACCCTAAAATGCCTCATTTGTGGCTTTATGAAAAGCCTAGTCTACTCAGCAGTAAAAATCACTCTGGACAGCTTCTGAAAATTAAAAGAAACACCATTTTATAAAGAAACCAAATCATCCAAAAGAACAAAGTAACACCTTTCTACATTGTGTTAAAAAGATGAGTAAGTCTTGGAAAATGTACTTGGTCATTATGAATCTCAGTCATTCATTTCACAACAATTTCCTATGCTAAGGCAATGGAATTAAGTATAAAATTAGATAAGTTCAGCTGAACCTATTATCCATGTGCTGCTGCAGTGCCCCTTCCAGAATGATATCTGAAGAAGTCTCATCTTCCCCCTGTCTTATTACATGCACCAAATTATCCTGAGAAACTTCATCTCTACTTTCTACTTTTTATGAGACAAGAAATGGCCTATCACCAATAATGATGCAACATTCTGTATAGCTGCTGTGAAGATGCACAAACAACTGACAACTGCATGTGGATGACATCCTCATACCTGATTCACTTATCTTATGGCTATGTGGATGGTTTTTTTGGTGGTTTGTTTTCTCTTCTGTCATTGCTGCATTTAGTTTATATATATTCTATTTTATCTGTACACTGACCAAAATAAACATGATTCTATCTATGTTTGCATAGATTAGTACATGCAAATTAGAATGGAGCAAAGTTATATCCCAAATGTTGTAATACAGGTAGTATCTCTTCTTTCAGTTAGTATTGTAATACAGGTTCTAACTCTCCTTTCAGAATTATTATGCAGAATTTTCAGCATATCCTAGCCTTTGAATTTGCTATCCAAGAAATCAATGAAAATCTCAGGATCTTGCCTAATATTAGTCTGGGCATTCATGACTCTAATAGTTATTTCCTGGCAAGATGGATCTATCTCGCTTCCATGGAGCTTCTTTCCTCAAAGGGAAGGTTCATCCCAAACTACAAGTGTGATCACAGGGATGGCGTGATAGCTGTTTTTGCAGGACCTAACTTTTACATTTTTCCAATAATGTCAAATATTCTGAGTATTTACAAGATACCACAGGTGAGATGTTTTCTTCAAAAGCTGGTACACTAAAAATGATTTCTAGTCTGGACATAGAAAATGGTAAATAAAAAATAAAGAAATAGACAACAATTTTAGATGCGTTGGATGGTTTTCTCCACATTCTGAAGGCTCAGTCTAGGTAAATGTAACTTAATATCTTTTTTGCTCATTTTAATGGCCACTGATGCAAAAATGGGGACCTTGTGTACTAGATTCTATTCCACATTAGTGTTGATTTTGAAAAAGGCTATACAGTATTTATCCATTCAGGGAACTATCTAATAGTTGTATATTCAAAGACTTCCAAATGAGAACCGACATTGGTTTCTAAACTCAATCAATATAATTCAGTACATTCTGAGAATATTATTCAATTGCTGATTATCAAGAATTTTATTCCATTGAAACATTTATCATTAACAATTGGAGATGAATGGAACTGTTGATTTAATTTTATATCTAAAGACAAATACATTCAGTTGTAAATCAAATATTTGCAATAAATGAAACAACAATGGTGATAATACTGTATATATGTTCATTTCACTATCTATTGAAATACATTCTTACCACTTAGTTCACAACTAATTGCTCCATAGAACCACTCCTAGTGAAATGAATGTTTAATAAGACCATCTTGGTATAAGTATCATTTAGTGCACCACAGATATTCTCTATAATTTCCCTAGTGTTTAATATGCTAAAACCTCTAGAAGACAATCACATTCATAGACGTTTAGGGGAAAATTCTCCTTTTATTATTCTGCTTTAGGGTGCAAACAGAAATCGAGACTATAACTCGGTTGCATTTTGGACAATTATCACATTATGGCAATTCGTCTTGCATAAATTTTTTCTGTTCGATATAAAACCTTTGATGGAAACTTTTTCTTTTGTAATTGTATTAGGTGGCATATGGTTCTGCTCCAGTGATAGATGACAGCACACAGGCTGTTTTCTTGCACCAGGCATTTCCAAATGAAGATCTTCAAATTAAAGGGATGATCCAATTGTTGCTACATTTCCAGTGGATATGGATTGGGCTGATTGTCCAAAGTGCTGAGAAAAGAGACCGGTTTCTACAGAATAGGCTGGCCATATTTTCTTACAATGGTATTTGCTTTGACTTTGTGGAAGAGTTGCCTAAGGAATCTGTTTCCAATGAAATAGATAATCTGCTTACACATTATATAAAAGTTTACAATGTTACCATGAGGAGCAATGCCAGTGTTGTGATTATATATTGCGAAAACCAGGTCATGGCCTCTTTGAGAATGTTGCCATATATTTCAGAATTTATGGACACAACAGTGAAGAGAAAAGACAAAATTTGGATCATACCAGCTCAAATGGAGTTCTCATCAATGCCATTTCAAAGATATCGAACTATGGATTTCATCCATGGTTCTCTGTCTTTTCAAGTTGCCTCAAAGGACATCCTGGGTTTCAAGAGATTTCTTCAGATGAGAAAACTTGCTTCTGCAGAGGAAGACAGTTTGATGACAGTGTTTTGGGAAAGTGCTTTTGAATGTTCTTTCTCTAATGCCATCTTAGAGGAGGAAGCTGAGAATGAATGCACTGGTGAGGAGCCACTGGAGACCCTTCCTAAGTCAATTTTTGAGTCCGTTATGACTGGTCAGAGCTACAGTGTCTACAATGCAGTCCATGCTGTGGCACATGCTCTGCAGGTCATGCTTTCATCCAAATACAAACTCAAAGTGAGAGGAAATGACTCAAAACTTAAGACGTTGAATGAATATGTGTGGCAGGTAAGAGTGGGATAAATAATTTTACCCCCTTAAGGAGGAATCACTCACAAAACCAGATTGTTCTAGGTATATCCAATAGGGTCTGAGTCATATGGTAGACCAGCAAAGGAGGGTTAATTTTTCTCTACACATTTAAGGAAGTATATTGTACTTCAATATGATGTGAAGAACCTAGGGAAAACAGGAGGAAGAAGCATTAACTTGGAAGGAAATGCTGAGGGCAAAAGACCAGAAGAAAGTTAGAAGAAAGCAAACAAGGCAATTGAACTGCCCAGAGTCACTGGCAGTTGGGTAGCATATACATTTATTTTATTAGTAGTGTTATTGAGGTTGAGGAGGAATTTGATGAGAGATGGCAATAAAGATGTGGTGGGGATGCATGCAGAAAAGGGGGAAAAAGTTGGGCAGTGATGGGGAGAAAGAGGGTGTTGGAATCGAACACGAAGATGCAGGTAAACCCAAACAAACGGTTGTTTTCAATTGAAAGTGGGAGATGGTGGCAGGGAAAATTGTCTGCTGGACATATTTTGGAGACCCAAGAGAAATAACAAACTGTGTCATCAGCTTAGACCTCAGCCATGGAGAAATGGTTCAGGCTTCTGTAAGTTGCATACAGGCTGTACAAGGAATAACAGGGCTTTACATACATCAGAACCATGAAAGTTTCTTTTTGGTTTGTTTCATCATCAGAATTATGGGATTGCAGTCTGTCTTGGAGAGCTCATAGGCATGGGAATTCTAAAACTATCTTTAGGCATCACTTCTTGAAAATAATTGCTCTAGAGTATATTTGATTCTTCTCACATATTCTCATCATTTCTTTTCATTTACTTTGGTCTAGCTTCATAAATACCTGAGAACTGTTTCATTTAACAACAGTGCTGGGGAAAAGATTTTCTTTGATCAAAATGGGGAAATAGCAACTGGCTTTGATGTCATCAACTGGGTCACTTTTCCCAACCAATCCTTCCATCGAGTCAAAGTTGGGAAGGTAGATCCATTTGTTCCCCCAAACAAGCTGCTCTCCATCTCTGCAGAGAACATTATCTGGCCCGCCATGTTCAACCAGGTAAGTTCTGCACTGATTTCAAAATAGAGGGAATCATGTGATTCAAATAGTGAGTCAGTGATCTGACATATTTCCACAAGAGTTTTATCCTTCAATATATAATATTGTCCAAGTGATTAATTTCTGTGAAAATTGAAAAGACGAATGATTTTGAAAGAGTGACCTGAAATGACTGAATTTTCATAGCATGTTTGAATACAGAAAGTTTGGCAACTTCACATACCTCAAGGGTGAGGCATTTCCAGAGTAGGAGGGCTGTGTACATCTTTCATGGTCCTGGTGTCAGTCAGTAAACCCGGTTTCTGCACCAGCTGAAATTACCAGGATCTTCAGAGAAACCTACTTTCCAAACACATTAGAAATGTTTAACTAAGATTTGATAACTGGATGAGTAAGCAAGATAGCATATGTCTTTTGTTTAAAACATTTTAGAAAAGAATATAAGGAAAAGTAGAGAGAAAGTGTGTAAGAGAAGTATAATAAAAAGGTATAGATAAGGAGATACAGATAGATAGGCAATAAATCTAAAATATCATTTAAGACTATGATTTTCCAATATGTTATTAATAATATTATGGTAAAATAAAGCTAAAGCCATTCCTTTTGGAGGATTGTGTATGTACTTCCATAAATTATGGTGATGGACATCATGCTTGACTAGATGAATATCACAAGAATCTTAAAAATGACCAGCAGGGCTGCACTTCCCTTTCTCTCACATGGTTACTTAAGGCTGTATGTTTCCTACCACACGGCCAGCCCAGTATCCAGCCTGCTTACTTATCTAATTTGTAAATTTGCTCAACATTTGCTCAACATCATGAGATTTGCAACAGGGTGGTATTTCCCATATCCTACCCACTGTTTCTAAAATGACTAAGGCTGTTTGCTTCCCACAATGTGCACTCTTTCTGGCCTGTTTAGTTATGCTCTGTTAATCCAGAATTTCATGAATATTTGCTCAAAATCTTATTTGCAATAGTATCCAGAATAGTTCAAGGTTTTGAAAGAATGCTGGTTTTAATGTAATGTTTGTAATGAAATTTTTATTTCAAAAGATGTTAAATGGATAATTGATTGTCAGAGCAACTAAAAACAAGTTATGATATATCCAGTAAAAAAAAAATACTCATTCCTCTAGTGGCAATGCGGAAGAACATTTTTATTTCAAGGAATTATGTGACATATTTTTATTTTCTCCCTCACACGAAGAAGAGTTATACTGATGTTTAAGTGGCTTGGCTTTTATTTCTGTTTGGCATGAGGGGGGGGGAGAGAAGAAGAATAAGCCCACTCCTCCAACAGCCCTCCAGAAAATATCTTTGTTTGGAGTGGGGGGGAGAGATAAGAGAAAACCTCCAGATTGTTTTTGTTAAACACTAGCTTATCTGTAAAGCTTCCCAGGCTCTTGGAAAAAGGTGTTCTGGGCCCTGGGAAGCTTCCTGGTCTCGCAGCCAGCAACCATGGAAAGATGGTCACAAGGTTTGTGGGCCAGACTTGGATAAAACCCTTTAAATTGTCTTTTGAGTTTGGGACCTTCTACATAGACTCAGCTGGGGGTCCCTGCTTTCCTGGTCAAGAGGCTTCTGACAGCTTAAAGGGGATAAAGGTGTAAACTTGCTTAGGTATGTTATGATTTCTTTCTTTTTAATTGTCTTTGTATCTAAAAGAACCAATTGCCTGAGCGCCTGATCACTGCTTGGACACTTGGAAAACAATGCCATTGTTGTTGTTATTGTTGTTGTTCAGTCATTTGGTCGTGTCCGACTCTTCGTGACCTCATGGACCATAGAGCGCCAGGCCTTCCTGTCCTCCACTGTCACCCGGAGTTTACTCAAATTCATGTTCATTACATCGGTGATGCTATCTAACCGTCTCATCCTCTGCCGTCCCCTTCTCCTTTTGCCTTCAGTCTTTCCCAGCATCAGGGTCTTTTCCAGGGAGTCCTCTCTTCGCATTAGGTGGCCAAAGTATTTGAGCTTCAGTTTCAGCATCTGTCCTTCCAATGAGCAGTCAGGGTTGATTTCCTTTAGGATTGACTGATTTGACTTCCTTGCAGTCCAAGGGACTCTTAAGAGTCTTCTCCAGCACCACAGTTCGAAAGCATCAATTCTTCGGCGTTCAGCCTTCCTTATGGTCCAACTCTCACAGCCATACATTACTACTTGGAAAACCATAGCTTTAACTATACTGACCTTTGTCGGCAAGGTGATGTCTCTGCTTTTTAATATGCCATAAATAAATAAATAAATAAATAAAATAAAATAAAATAAATAAAATAAATAAAATAAATAAAATAAATAAAATAAATAAAATAAATAAAATAAATAAAATAAATAAATAAAATGCCATACATGGCTGCAAATATTTGATATGCCTAACAAAGTGTGGTAAATCCAAATTCTTCAGATGCAAGAATTTCTGCATGTTAAAGAATAATGTCTGAATTTTCCTTCTTAATCTCCAACAGACACAACCCGTTTCTGCATGCAATGGTCATTGCTTATCAGGTTATAGCAGAATAAAAAGAGAAGGAAAGCCATTTTGCTGCTATGATTGCCTTCTATGTCCAGAAGGGAAGATTTCCAACAAAACAGGTAAGAGATCAAAAGGACAGATTTCATTGCTTTTTAAAAATATATTAAATTTTCAAGATAAAAAGATAAAAGTAAACAGAAAATAATAGTTAAGGTTGAAAGTAAATATAGAAAAAACATAATAGAAAGCAAGAGAGAGAGTAAAGTCAAAAGTGTAGAAAAAGGAAAAAAAAGAAAATACAGAAAAAGAATGACACCCAACTTTCTTTGCAACAGATATAAGTATACATTTACAATAAACTTGTACTCTAAGAGTACAACATGAACTTCATTATTTTTTATTGTCCATTATTATTTCTTATCATCAAATCAAAATATCATTTCATTTTCTCTTTCATGCAAAAAGTCCATAAGGGGTTTCCAAGTAGCACTAAAATTGCTCAATGTCTTTTCTCTAATCAAAGCTGTCAATGTGTCTCAGCCAGTTCCATCAACTTGACCCTCCATTCTTCAATTGTAGGAAATGTTAAATCTTTCCACCTTTGGGCATTCAAAAGCCTCACTGCTGCTACTATATATAAAAACAAAGTTCCATGAGGACTTTCCAACTCTTTATGCATCAATCTCAAAAGAAAAGTCTCTGGTTTTGATTATATTAATCTTTAAGATCTTCTGAATTAAAATATTTATTTGACCCCAAAATTTAGCTTTTTTATATGTCCAGTAAAGGTGATAGAAAGTGCCCTCTTGTTGTTCACATTTCCAGCATATATTCAAAGTACCTTTGTACATTTTTCACAATTTATCTGGTGACAAATACCACCGATACATCGTTTTATAAAAACTCTTTTTAGGTTACAACGTAGTGTACTCTTCATTCCCTTCATCCTCATATTCTCCAATTCTTCCATTTGTATATTATACCCAAAGATTTTAGGCCATTTTATCATACAGTCTTTGACTTGTTCATCTTCTGTTTCTCATTTCAATAAAAGTTTATACATCTAAGCAATAACATGTTCCTTTTTTGTACAGAGTTTATCTTCAGATTCAGTTTTATCATATTCAAAATCAAATGTCCTTTTATCTACTTTAAATCTTTCTAATAATTGTACATATGAAAACCATTGGCATATATAACCTCCTGATATCAAATCCTCTCTTGATTTTAGCTTGAAGTCCCGCTGAGAAAAAATCAATATTTCACCAGAAGTTAACCACTTACTATGCTTAGTTTTAATTTCTCTTCTATAAAATGCTTCTTGCAGTGACAACCATAAAGGAATTTTCAGAGACAACTTTCCATACCTTCAATATGGCACGTCTAATAAAATTATGTTTAAAATCTACATTAACCTTAACTTTATCATACCATACATACCCGTGCCACCCATATCTCAAATCATGTTGTTCTAAGTCCAGTAACTTCCTGCTTCTCAGAGTCACCCAACCTTTCATCCTTACTAAGCAACAAGCTGCAAAATGCAATTTCAAATCTGGTAAACCTAAACCTCCTCTTTCTTTAGCATCTTGTAGCACTTTGTACTTAATTCATGGTTTTTTACCCTGCCACACAAATTTGGAAATACCTTTCTGCCATTGTTAAAAATGATACATAAGTTTTTTAATATAGGTATTGTCTGAAACAAAAATAGCATTCTAGTTAAACATTCCTCTTAATCACAGAGATCCTTCCTAACGGTGATAGTTGCAGTTTTTCCTATATTAACATAACTTCTTATACTTTATGCTATGTCTTGACATAATTATTTTGGAACAACATACAGTTAAAATTAGTTAGAATAACCCCCCAATATTTAACTCTTTTCTCAATTTTAAAACCTGTTTTGTTCATCAGTTCTTCTTAATCTTGTGTCTTCATATTTTTCACTAATATTTTTCCTAGTTTAACTTTTTTATAGCTTTAGATACTTCCATTGTTGTTATAGGACTACTCATGATATGTCTTCGATGTTCTGCAAGAGTTGGCAAATTCTGTTTCTTTAAATAGTCATCATTTTTTTCCAGGGAAATATCCTGTCCTTTATACAAATTAGAATAGTACTGATGGAAGGTTTTTTGTATAATCAAATTGTCCGTTAATACAGTATCACCCTCCTGAAGTTTCAAGATAATCTTTTTTTCTTTCTCCTCTCTTAATTTACAGTATATGCTAACCATTTCCCTGGTTTATTTCCAAATTCAAAGTTCTTTTGCATAACATAATTCATCTTAGTCTCCAGTTTTCTCACTGTTAACATTAATTAACAGTAACATTATACTTCCTGTTTAAGTATAATTTGAAAGTTACATTTTCCGGTATTTTTTAGTTCATCCTCTGTTCTTTTTATTTCATCCAGAATAGTTTGTATCTTCTCTTGGGTCTTCTTTTTCAATTCAATATTATGCTGGATAAAAAACCCTCTCATGAAAGCTTTGCTTGTATCCCAAACTGTTCTTAAATCAGAACCTTTGTTTAAATTATTCTTGAAAAATTCAGTTACCTTTGTTTTACAGTCTTTCACTATCAATACTTTTGTAGTAATGTTTCATTCAGTCTCCATCTGAAAGAAGTAGATTTTCTTTTAAGAGTCAAAAGTCTTTTTACCAAAAGTCAAAAGTCTTTTTACCAAAAGTCTTTGGTCAAATCTCAACTTTGGAAATCTTAGTAGCCAAATTCTTTGAAATCCAAATCATGCCTTTCTGAAAAATAAGTATATTCTTTAGAATTACCATTTTTCTGTCTCCATATGTCCAATTTTCATATGAAAGGCTTATCAGTTGATCCATAAGATACTTAAGTAATTTCCCTTTATCTTCATTTGGAGCACAGAGTCCCTAAGCTATGGATTTGACTCCCTGCATTTAAGCTTCCACTCAATCAATTTTGGCTTTAATTTTAGATTAATATATAAAACAACTCCAATTGTCTTTTTAGAACCTGGTGAAATAAATTCTTCTCCCAAATTCTTACAGGTCAAATATTTTATGTATTTTTTTCGAATATGAGTCTCTTGTAAGCAAATTATATCTTTTTATATTTTCTCAAATAATGAAATTGAACCCTGGTAAGACAGAATGGCTGTGGGTTTGGGGCTCTTTGGTTTCCAGAGAATTACCAACTTTGGTCCTGGATGGGATTGCACTGCCCCAGACAGACCCTGTGTGTAACCTGGGGGTTCTCCTGGACTCACGACTCTTGATTGAAGAGCAGGTGGAAGTTGTGGTCAGGAGAGACTTTGCACAACTGCATGTTCTGTGCCAGCTACGTCCATTCCTGGACCAACATGCCCTTCTCACAGTCACCCACACCCTACTCACCTCCCATGTGGACTAGTGTAATGTGTTCTATATGTGTTCTACTAGTGTAATGTGTTGAAAAATATCCGAAAACCTCAGTTGGTTGAAAATGCAGCGGCCCGCACGCTTTTGCGCAAGCCTAGATTTGCGCATGTGTCACCTCTTTTGAGGGAGCTGCATTGGTTGCCGATTTGTTTCCAGGTCCAATTCAAGGTGCTGGTGATCACCTTTAAAGCCCTACATGGCTTGGGGACTGGTTATTTGCCTTTCTCCAGTTACATCTACCTGGCACACCAGACTGGGGAGGCAGGGTGTGTTGCGGGTCCCTTCAGTTAGGAAGTACATCTAGTGGGGCCAAGGAAAGGGGCATTCTCCATGGTGGATCCCTCCCTTTGGAACATCATCCCCCCACATATAAAATTGACCCCCTATTTGCTGCTTTTCTGGAAGACCCTGAAGATGTGGATTTGTCAGGAGGCCTGGGGACCCCAGGCTACTTCAGAGCCTATTTAGGGACTGATATGGATGGGTTTGCTGCTGCCGTAAGATGTCTATTGCTTTTTTATGGTTTTTAATACTGTAACCCACCTGGAGTCACTGTGTGTGAGTTGGGCAGCCTTATAAATCTGTTTAATAAATAAATAAAATAAATGAATAGCTTTTTCTTTTTTGTGGAGGATTTGCTCCATTTATACTCCATGGTAAACATTTATAATCCATATTCAAGCAAATAATTTAGAAAAGTCTGTGCCTGTAGCACCAAATTCAGAGTCCTCTTTTCCAAGGGAGATAAAGCTGGTCCTCAGTTATTAATTCAGAATCTCTCAATCACACGCCATCAGAGGACATAGAAGAGTTCTTTATTAATACAGGTGATCAGTCCAAGTCAAAGATCAGACTGAGGAAAGCCCGTGCAATTGCTGTTACAAAAATCCCAGTACCAGCCCCTCCCTAAATGCTGATTTCTCTCTAACATTCACCTAACTCCCAGCTACAAATCATTTAGTTAACAATTACTGATAGTACCAACTAAGCTGACCTTGGAACTATTCAGGCCATCTCAACAATTCTAAGCAGCATACCAAAATGCCACTACATGCATGCCAAAATACTACAATACTACAACACCCATCATATACTGTATACTGGAAGGATACTAAATCCTGAGACCAAGATCTTTTGACATCTGTTGTGATTTTAGAGTTGTCTTCTCTATCATCTACATTTGAATCTCCTCGAAGATCCAAGTCTCTTTAAATTTTTTCCAAAAATGCTCTGGCCTTTGGAACAGAAGCCAATTGAAATATTTTCTGTTGTAAAGTAAAAATTAGTCCATCCAATTTGTCCTAACAAAATGTGATCTTCTTCTTCAGTATCTCAGTCAGAAAAAAATAATCTTTTCTCTTACGTAGAATTCTGATAGGAATCTCCTTTAAGATTGACTTTGTTAACATTGTCAACCTTCAACCTTGTATTAAAATGGCATTGCAGAACAATATCCATCATTCTTTTACTCACAAAGTGCAACAATGCATCCCTTGGGATATGCCTTACTGCAGCATTGCATGAATTTATCCGGTACACCTTGTCAATTTGTTCTTCAATTTTTTCCTCTTCCCAATTTAAAAAACTGACAGTGCCTAAGCAACCTTTCTTCTTACATCCTCATCTGGGTTCTCTGGAATAGCTCTAAACTCAGGGAGAATTCCTTCTCTCTAAGTTCCAGCAGAGCCACATTATTCCTTCCTCTTTCTAATTCCATATCCCTAGCTTCTGACTTATACTACAAAGTTTCCATTCTATCATTCATTTTTTTTAATTTCTCCAGACATTTGTTATATACTTCCCAACATTAGTTTTACAGAATCTTCCATCTTATTCAAACTTTCATCTATCTTCTTTCAAGAGTTATAAATTTAGCTTCAAATGAGTGAGCTAATTTAGATCCTAATTCATCAAACACTAAGTCTACTCAAAAATACCAAAAGTGATCACTTTATCTTCTTGCTCTTTTTCTTCCTTCTCTAGGAGCTGCTCTGTAGAGCCTCTTCTAGCCTTGATTCCTACTCCACGGGCTGCCGTTATACATATCATAAGTACAATTTGAAAGGGAAAATAAGCATGCAGATCTCTCTCTCCAGTGCCTTTCAAGATGGAATTGTACACGTTTCCACCAAGTAGACAATCGGCTCAAATTCCTGCAGTCTTTTGTTTTCTAATATCAACCAGTTATCGAACATATGGAAAGAGAGTAGAAAGTGTTCCCAGGAAACTAGGGATTCCAATTAATACAGTTGAGATTTTACTAATGAAGATTTGTAAAAAAAAAAAAAAAAAAAAAAAACTTTTTCAAATAAATCTTCCCTTTTCTCCACAGTTTTAAAACAATAATCCCAGAAAGAATGAGAAATACGTCAAGAGAGGTAATTTTCTGCTGCAAAAGACAGTCTCTTAAGTCCCCTTGAGCAGAAAGATGGCATCCAGGGTCTATCATGCATAAATCATTCCAGAGCAAATAGAAATGACTTAGCTCAGATAGTCACATTAGCTGTTTTTCCTCCCATTCATCAGACATTGTTTAAAAATATGACAGCAATGATTTCTGTTTCAGATGCAGATGATTGCTTCCCATGTTCAGAAGATCAGTACCCAAACAAAGCTCACAATTTTTGCATTCCAAAACGCATCGTATTTTTATCTTATGAAGAAACTCTAGGAATCAGCCTGACAACTATTGCTTTCTTCTTTTCTCTCATCTCAGCTGTGGTGCTCGGGATCTTCATTAAACAGCGGGACACTCCAATTGTCAAAGCCAACAACCGGAACCTCACCTACATTCTTCTCGTTGCTCTCCTCCTCTCCTTCCTTTGCACTTTGCTCTTCATTGGCCAACCTGACCAAGTTAAATGTCTCATGCAACAAACTGCTTTTGGCATCATCTTCTCTGTAGCTCTTTCTTGCATACTGGGTAAAACAACGATTGTTGTTCTTGCTTTCATGGCCACCAAGCCAGGCTCCCAAATGAGGAAATGGGTGGGAAAAAGGCTGGCAAACACTATTGTCCTTTCTTGCTCCCTGATGCAACTCATAATCTGTACGGTGTGGTTGGCAATTTCTCCCCCATTCCCAGATTCAGATATACATTCAATGGTTGAAGAAATTGTCCTGCAGTGCAATGAAGGTTCAACCACAATGTTTTATATTGTCCTTGGTTTTATGGGGTTCTTGACCGCTACCAGCTTCACGGTGGCTTTCCTTGCTAGGAATTTACCTGACAGCTTCAACGAAGCCAAATTTATCACCTTCAGCATGTTGGTCTTTTGTAGTGTCTGGATATCATTTGTTCCCGCCTATCTCAGCACCAAGGGGAAGTACATGGTGGCAGTGGAGATCTTCTCCATTTTGGCTTCTGCAGTTGGATTACTGGGCTGCATCTTTTCCCCCAAATGCTACATTATTGTTCTGAGGCCTGATTTGAATAGAAAGGAGCAGCTGATAAAGAAACAGTACTGATTCTTTTGGTGCACAATGCCATAAATCCTTTAAATAGTGACAGAAACGCATTTGCCTACTTAAGAAACTACTGTTAATCTTGTAGAACTAATTGAAAACTAGTTTTTTATCAATTGAAGCAAATATTTGTATCTCGGGGTTTAACTGTGGAGTCCTTGGTGCTCTCTGAGCCTTGTTTTCTTGCAGATGTGTCATTGCCAGGCTAGGCAACATCTTCAGTGGGAAAAGGGAGTGGGACTTGCTCTCTGGATGTATACCCTGGCTTGTCCTGCCTGTGTTGGTGGGGGTGTTGTACTCTCCTTGGTAGTTCCTTGGTTGGGCTGTTGTTTGCTGCTTGGTTGATTGACTGAGTTAATAGTTCCTTGATAATGTCTATTGTGTTGTTCGATTGTGCATCTGCTGCTAATATTGGTGTTAATCTTTGCCTATCTGGGTGTTGATTGCTGGCAAGGAGGTCTTCTGGTCTTCTGGCTTTTCTATTGTCTCATATGAATGGTATGTAAATGTTGTTTACCTCTATGTGTCTTTTGATGGCTGCTTTGTCTGAGTGCCAAGCTTCCAGGAATTCTCTAGCATTTTTGGATTTGGCTTGGTTTAAGATGCTCACAGTTTCCCAGTTGAAAGTATGGTTAAGTCTGTCCATGTGTTGTGAGATTAAAGAGTTTTCATCGTGTCTTATGACTGCTAGTTGGTGTTCGTGGATGTGTTCTGCTAGTCTTCTGCCAGTCTGTCCTACATCGTGGCTGCTACAGTCCTTACACTGTATGTTGTTGGTAACTTCTGTTTTTTCTTCTTTGGCTACTGGGTCTTTTGGGTTGCTTAGGATGTTCTGAAGGGTTTTGGTTGGTTTACGTGCTATGGTGATGCCATGATAACCACATTATCTGGTTGCTAATGTAAGTTTCAAAAAAAAAATAACGAACGCAACTAATTAACTGATAGTAAAAAATAAACAGCAAAGCCCAGAAAAGTGTGTATGTATGTATATTTTTATCTCTGTTTGTGCTAAACAATGTGTGTGTGTGTGCGTGTGTTTTTGTGTCTCTCTCTGTATATACACGCACGCACACACACATAAAATGATAGTTCAAACAGAAGAAAGTGTTTATTATTAATATATGTCTGTCATTCTGTACAGACCTGATAGAAGTTTTTGCAACTATACTTCAACATTTTTATTCTGTTATTTTTGCTTGTTATTATTTATTCTTGATCAGTTGGTTTATAATCTTGTGTTTGGCACAGCTGTGAGGTGGGCTGCTATATGAATCAATATAATAAACAATTAAAAAAAGAAACAAACTAATAAAGAATGAACTCAGTTGTCTGGTTATTTTTGGATGTATGGAAGCATACTCTCAAAATTTCTTTGCCAATCTTTCCAGATATCGCATAGTCAATCTTCTTCATGGAGAGCATGTATACCATTTCAGTAAATTTTGCTGATATAAGATGGGTTGTGTTATTCAAGAAGAAAGTAAAAGGATGGGAAATAAAATCAAATGTAGAATTTTTTGCATCTTGACTAATTTCCCTTTCGAAAACCATTGAGCAATTCCACTACATATAATAAAGTGTTCCTAATTCTTTATCACAGATCCAAGGAATATTAAAATATTTGGGATTCAAATTAGCAATTGTAACTGGGGTAATATAGGAATGCATATCAATGTTATCTAATTATGAAATTTACAGTAAAGCTCAGTTATTCACTGATACTCCCATTGCTGCATATCAGTGGTCAGTTCTACATGAGATATCAAACATGCAGTCTTGAACGTATTGAGTTTCAGAATATAATTCATAAATAAAGCCTAACAAAGGTCTAGAGCAGGGCTTTCCAAAGTTTTCCCACGGCGACACTGTGGGATAATGCTGGCTTATGGGGTTTAAGGCGCAGAGTAATCAGACAGATGGCAGCTTTTATGGCTAAAATGTTTACTTGTAAGGCAATAAATGTATATACAGTTACAATATTGCAAAAAAGGAAAAAACAAACCTACAAGCAGAGTTTCGTTCCTTGGTTCCATTGACAGACATGAAGGAGCCACGATGCCATGGCCTACATACACAGCCATGGCATGCAGTCCTCAGAAGCAGAACACACACAGGAACATGGCTAAAAGACCGGACAGAAGTCAAGAAGCATAGACCCATAGTTCACAGCTGAGATATACACTTGTTTCAGCTTTCTGATTGGTGGAACCTTAGAATCATGGGTCACAAGGCTTTTTAAATTTAACAAAGCCTGAAGCATTCAGGATTGCACATAGTATAAACTGCCATGAGATGGCAGTGTTGCACATTGTCTTCCCCCTTGGGAATTGTTTGGGCCTTTGTTCCCATGAGATAGTTATTTTTGGACTGAGACAATAACATCACGTGACATGATGCCTTGGCTGGCCAAGGCTGCCCACCTGCAGTTTATCAGTGAAGTTGTTTTGAGAACATGCTACAGAGAAATAATAATCAGAAAGTACACAGGCAGTACAGAAAGCGATTTGCTTTTCACAAAAAATAACTGACAGACACACCAACCGCCGTTGGTGTGTCACCGCGGGAAAACCCGGAAGTGCCGCCATTGCGGCAGCGTGCAAAATCCCGGAAACGCTGCTGCCGCTTTCGGTTTTTGCGCGCCACCGTTAGTGTGTCGCCGTGGAAAAACCCGGAAGCGCTGATGATGATCAGCGCTTCTGGGTTGTGTGGCGACACACCAGACTGCGTGTGGTGACACACTTTTGTGTCGCGACACACAGTTTGGAAAGCTCTGGTCTAGAGTTTTGCAGTATAACATTTTCAAATTCTGTTAATGTTCTCATATGCTACAAAGCTGGTCGACTCAATTAAACAATGTCTTCTTTGTTTTGGCACCTGCCTTCTGAAACAAGATCCTTTAAGAGATCCATGGTCCACTATTAATTATTATTACTATTGCTTTGTAGCAACAAGGGTGGGAAAACTTGGTAGCATTGTTATTTGTAACTTATGTCCCTCTTGGTTACCCAAGACTTCCTGGGATATAACATGTGTTTCAGACCAGACAATGGTGAATTGATCCCTGAGGTTGGGGTGGTACCACTGATGAAGGAAACCAAGGATGGACCCAACCATATTGAATATTTTTTTTCCATTTTCCAATTTTCCCTCCTCAGGAAAGGTTGTTGAGAAACTTATCATGCTGTAGCTTCAGAGAATCTCAGAAGAAGTAGATGATCTAGATTCCTTTCAGTGAGGTTTGAGCTCTGGGTATAGGGAGCTCTGGTGGGAGCGGGATAGAGGTGGTGCACCCATCTCAGCTTTTCTTGATCCCTGAAAAGCTTTGAATACCAACATGGTATCCTTCTGGACTTCATGGTATCCTTCTGGAGCCTGGGGGGTTAGCTGTGGGAGACACAATGATGCTGTGGTTTTCCTTTCTCTGAGGCCATTTTGGATGGGGAGGAGAGATCTAGTCCAAGGGCTCCTCTTTGTGGAGTCCCTCAGGTCCTGACAACGCTTGACATATCCATGAAGCCTTTGGACAAGTCATTCAATGACATTGGGGTGAAGTATCATCAGTATAACTGATTCTCAGTTATACATCTCTGCCCCAAGTGACCAACAAATACTGCTGGAGCAGTTGGAGGGAGAAGAACAGGTTTCAGCTGAAACCTAGCAAGAACAACTAGATTTTTTGGGGAGGGGGTGCCTCTGTGTCAGTTTTGACTCCTGGTGATTGCCTGGACAGGTCCCTGCAGTTTTCTTGGCAAAATTTCAGAAGTAGCTTGCCTTGCCTTCTTCTTCCTAGGGCAGAGAGGGAGAGACAGTGGTCCAAGGTCACCCAACTGTACTCGTGCCTAAGGTCTCCCAGTCTCTAACCTGATGCTTTAACAACTACACAAAACTGGCTCACATTTGGAAGTTTACCTTGTGTTATTTTAATATTAAAGCGATATTCTATAAAGGACTTATGGACAGACTAATTGGTTGTTCTTATGAATATTGGTGTTTAATGCAAAACTGGAATGGAGTGATCTCCTCACAACTAGATAGAACTTCTGAGGGGAAAAATGTTCATGTGCATTCTCAAACTACAGAAGTCATACCTATCAGTATTTGCCTGGGCCTCAAAGAGAGACTTCAAGACATTCCCCTCGGCCCCGCTTCCCCCAGTACAAGCCGTGTGAGTTCAAATCCCAGTAATGGGTTGAACTTAAATATGTTGTTGTTTATTCGTTCAGTCGCTTCCGACTCTTCATGACTTCATGGACCAGCCCACGCCAGAGCTTCCTGTCGGCCGTCACCATCCCCAGCTCCCCCATGGTTGAGTGTCACCTCCAGAATATGAACTTAAATATAGTAGAGCTGATAATGGAAGCTACCTATCCTTTTGTTTCCTTTTGTTTTTTGTGTCTTACAGACAGTGTTGACTCCTGGCAACCACCTGGATAATTCCCTAAAGTTTTCTTGGCAAGTATTTTCCAAAGTGGCTTGCAAATTAGAGAAGGAGCTGCCGAAAGGTTCCCCAAGCATGGTGTGATCTCCCCTATCATTATCAAATTCTCCATTATTTCCTCCAAGTCCATAAGGAGATTCAAGAGACAGATTATAATAATGAATTAGAATGATAAAATATATTATCTCTTCTCTGTGGAGGAGGAGACTGGAGAGAGAAAACTCTTCCAGTCTTATTCTTCACAGAGTATGTTTCAGCCAAAGGAAGGATTGTTCTGCACAATGATTTCATTCCTTGCAAACGTATTAATGTTACTGCCTCATATCAAATGCTCTATTCCTCTTGGCAAATGTACTGTGGGAGACCCACTCCTTATTAGTCACAAGAAATATAATTCAGAAGATCTGGTTATTGGTGGCATAACGTCTGAGATTTTCATGCTTTCTAATGAAAATATTTTCACAAGGAATCCATCTCATGAACTAATTGATGATTTCATGTAATTATTTTTACAGGAAGCAAAAAGGAAAAAAAATAAATATTAATTCTGGGAGATGCATTTGATGGAAATATTTGGGAAGGGAGCAATGGAATCATGTATTGAAAAGAACTTGCCACTTTAATCCTTACTAATGCTTTTGTGATTATGGAAATTATTTATCTGTTTACTGATATAATCATTTCAGTTATAAACAAGCTTTTCTACCTCATGAGCTGTTTCCTCATTCTAGCATGATTCCATTGTTATTTACAGTATTTTTTGTTTAAATCTCATTTCCTTTTAATCACTTGATAAGTTATTTTTGTCTCCAGGTATTCTAAACTTCTCTATCTGCTACATTATTATTAGACAAAAAAATCATACTTACTATCTTATATCCATAGCTTCCATCACCCATTTCTCTGATTTCTTTTTAAACATTCATTCATTTATTGGAATCCCATTCTTTGAACGAACCATAACTTGTAAAAGGCAGACAAAGTGCCAGCTAGTTTTAAAGGACAAAATGGAGGTTGAAGGCAAGGAGAAAAGATTTGGTTGGGGACATCCTGAAATGCATTTAATGTTTATCCTGAATTGGAATAATTGAAGGTTAAATTAAACTTATTGATAGAAGAAGGAAATGTGGAAAAAAATGTATGGTGGAGAAGGTTAGAGTGGAAAATAAAATTACATGCAGGTTAATTAAGTTGAGGTTGTGTTTTATAATTCCTGTGATCATTTAACTATCCCAGCTCTCCTGCAGGCAGAATGTGAAATATCAGAAAAATAGTAGGCTTCTTTAACCTAGTTTCCTCTTCCAAAAACAGTTTTCCATCCAGTTGTCCAGAATTTTTGCATTAAAATTCATTACTATAAATGTGGTAGAAACTCCAAGTTTATCTGAATTATATTTTTCTAACAGAAACTAAATTTCTTCTTTGGATTTATGGAATGTCTAGACTACTCAGCACTAATTATCACTTGCAACAGCTTCACAAAATTAAAATAAACACCATTATATAACAATACCCCAAATCATCCAAAGGAACAACATAACACCTTTCTACATTGTGTTAAAAGGAATAGTAAGGCTAGGCTACTTGGTCATTATGAATCTCAGTCATTCATTTCACAACAATTTCCTATGCTAGGGGAATGGAATCAAGTATCAAATTAGATGAGTTCAGTTGTACCTATTTTCCATATGCTACTGCCCTGCTACTTCTAGAATGATATATGAAGAAGTCTCATCATCCCTCTCTTACTACAAGGACCAAATTATCCTGAGAAACTTCATCTCAACTTTCTCTTATGAGACAAGAAATGGCCGATCACCCATAATGTAGCAAAGTTATGTATAGCTGCTGTGAATGTCTGCAAACAATTGACAATTACAAGTGGCCGATATCCTCATACCTGATTCACTTATTGTACCTTATGGCTATATGGATGGCTTTCTGGTGGTTTGTTTTCTCATCTGTCTTTGCTGCATTTAGTTTACGTATATTCTGTTTTATCTGGACACTGACCAATATAAATTGTATCTATCTATCTATCTATCTATCTATCTATCTATCTATCTATCTATCATCTATCTATCTATCTATCTATCTATCTATCATCTATCATCTATCTATCTATCTTTGCATAGGTTAGAACATGTAAATTAGAATAGAGAAAAGTTATATTCCAAGCTTTGAAATACAGGTGGTAACTCTTCTTTCAGGTAGTACTGTTATACAACTTCTTACTGTCCTTTCAGAATTCATATGCAGAATTTTCAGCATATCCTGGCCTTCGAATTTGCTATCCAAGAAATCAATGAAAATCTCAGGATCTCGCCTAATATTAGTCTGGGCATTCATGTTTCTAATAGCTATTTCCTGGCAAGATGGATCTATCTCGCTTCCTTGGAGCTTCTTTCCTCAAAGGGAAGATTCATCCCAAACTACAAGTGTGACCAGAGGGATGGCGTGGTAGCTGTTCTTGCAGGACCTAATCTTTACATTTGTCAGTTCATGTCAAATATTCTGAGCATTTATAAGATTCCACAGGTGAGAGGTTTTCTTCAAAGACAGGTATACTAAAAATGATTTGTTGGCTGGACATGGTAAATGAAATGGTAAATGAAAAAATAAAGAAATAGGCAACAATGTAGGATGCCTTGGATGTTCTTTTTTCACATTCTGATGGCCCAGTCTATGTAAATATAACTTAACAATATCTTTTTGTTCATAGCCACTTTGGAAAAATGAGGACTTTGTGTACTAGATCCCATTGTACATTAGTGTTGATTTTGAAAAAGGCTATATAGTGTTTATCTATTCAGATAACTATCAGATAGCTATACAGTCAAAGACTTCCAAATGAGAACCAACATTACCTTCTGTATTCAATCACTATAATTCAGTACGTTTTGAGAAAAAGATTCAACTGCTGATTATCAATAATTTTATTTCATTGAAACATACAGTATGTCTATAACAATTGGAGATGACTGGAACTGTTGATTTAATAATCACATTCATAGAACTTTAGGGGGAAATGCTCTTTTTAGTATTCTGCTTCAGGGTGCAAACAGAAATCTAGACTGGAATACAGTTGCATTTCAGATAATTGTCACATTATGGAAGATGATTCTGCAGACATTTTTGCAGTTGGATATAAAACCTTTGCTGGAATCTTCTTGTTTTCTAATTGTCTTAGGTTGCATATGGCTCTTCTCCAGTAATAGATGACAGCACACAGGCTGCTTTCTTGCACCGGGCATTTCCAAATGAAGACCTTCAAATAAAGGGGATGATCCAATTGTTGCTACATTTCCAGTGGATATGGATTGGGCTGATGGTTCAAAGTGCTGAGAAACGAGACAGGTTTCTGCAGAGTAGGCTTGCCCTATTTTCTCACAATGGTATTTGCTTTGACTTTTTGGAAGAGTTACCTAAGGGATCTGTTTCCAATGAATTAGATAATGTGCTTACGCATTATATAAAAGTTTACAATGTTATCATGAGGAGCAGTGCCAATATTGTGATTGCATATTGTGAAAACCAGGACATGGTGGTTTTGAGAATGTTGCCATATATTTCAGAATTTGTCGACACAACGATGACGAGAAAAGACAAAATTTGGATCATACCAGCACAGATGGAGTTCTCATCTGCCCCCTTTCAAAGATATAGGAGCATGGATTTCATCCATGGTTCTCTGTCTTTTCAAGTTGCCTCAAAGGACATCTTAGGTTTCAAGAGATTTCTTCAGATGAGAAAACTTGCTTCTGCAGAGGAAGACAGTTTGATGAGAGTGTTTTGGGAAAGTGCATTTGAATGTTCTTTCTCCAATGCCATCTTAGAGGAGGATGCTGAGATTAAATGCACTGGTGAGGAGCCACTGGAGACCCTTCCTAAGTCAGTTTTTGAGTCCGTTATGACTGGTCAGAGTTACAGTGTTTACAATGCAGTCCATGCTGTGGCACATGCTTTGAAGGCCATGCTTTCATCCAAATACAATCTCAAGGCGAGAGGAAATGGCTCAGAACTTAAGACATTGAATCAATATGTGTGGCAGGTAAGAGTGGAATGAATCCTTTTATCCTCTTAAGTAGGAATCACTCATACAACCAGATCCTTCTAGGTATATCCAATAGGGTCTGAGTCATATGGTAGATTGGCAAAAGAGGGTTATTTTTTCTCTACAAGTTTAAGGAAGTATATTGTACTTCAATATGTTGTGCAGAACCTAGAGAAAACAGGAGGAGGCAGCATTATTTTGGAAGAAAATGTTGAGGGCAAAAGAATAGAAAAAGATTAGAAGAAAGAGCCAACAAGGGATTGAAGCTGCCAAGAGTCACTTGGAGTTGAGTAGCACATATGTTTAAAGTATTAGTATTAGTATTAATACTATTATTAATATTAGTAGTAGTAGTATTGAGGTTGAGGAGGAATTTGATGAGGTTGCAATGAAGATGTGGTGTTGTTGCATGTGGAAAAGGGGAAAAAAGATGGGTGGCAAAAAGGAGAAACAGGAGGTTGGGATTGAGGATTAAGAGGCAGATGGACCTCAACAAAAGGGCTGTTTAACTTGAAAGTGGGAGATGGTGGCAGGGAAAAGTTTCTGGTGGACATGTTTTGGAGACCCAGGAGGAAGAACGAACTGGGACTTCAGCTTAGACCTCACCCATGGACAAACGATCCAGGCTTCTGTAACTTGCATAAAGGCTGTACAATGAATAACAGGGCTTCAAAAACAACAGAACTACGTAAGTTTCTACTTAGTTTGTTTGGTCATAAGAGCCATTGCCTAATTCAGAATTATGGGATTCCACTCTTTCTCTAACCCCCTCCATGAACACACAAACACACACACACAAACATCCCTTATTGCATTTTATACAAGTAGAAAAGGCTTTCTCTTCCTTTGATCATGGGGTGGCTCCTGTGAAACTATCACTTGAACTGGACCAGACCTCTGGAAGAAAGGCTAGTGACCAGGGTCTCATGCTGGTTTTTATTTGCAACACCACTAGTTGGACGTGACTGCTACAACTCGGGTAGATGAAATTACTCCAATCAACTTCATCCAGATGAGGATTTTGCCTTTTTGATAGAGACCATTAATGCTGATTAACATTAATTGGCATGGGAATTCTAAAAGGATCTTTAGCCATCACATCTGACAAATCATTGTTGTACAATATATCTGATTCTTCTTCCATATTCTCATCACTTCTTTACATTTACTTTTGTCTAGCTTCATGAATACCTGAGAACTGTTTCATTTAACAACAGTGCTGGGGAAAAGATTTTCTTTGATCAAAATGGGGAAATAGCAACTGGCTTTGATGTCATCAATTGGGTCACTTTCCCCAACCAATCCTTCCATCGAGTCAAAGTTGGGAAGGTAGATCCATTTGTTCCCCCAAACAAGCTGCTCTCCATTTCTGCAGAGAACATTATCTGGCCCACCATGTTCAACCAGGTAAGTTCTGCACTAATTTCAAAATAGAGGGAATCATGTGTTTCAAATAGTGAGTAAGTGATCTGACATCTCTCTACAAGAATTTTATCCTTGAATATATAATATTCTCTAAGTGATTAATTTCTGTGAAAACTGAAAAGACGAATGATTTTGATAGAGTGACCTGAAATGACTGAATTTTCGTAGCATGTTTGAATACAGAAAGTTTGGCAACTTCATATGCCTCAAAGGTGAGGCATTTCCAGAATAGGAGGGCTGCGTACATCTTTCAGGGTCCTGGTGTCACTCAGTCAGAGACCCAGTTTCTGCACCAGCTGAAATTACCATGATCTTCAGAGAAACCTACTTTCCAAACACATTAGAAATGTTTAACTAAGATTTGATAACTGGATGAGTAAGCAAGATAGCATATTTCTTTTTTTAAAACATTTTTGAAAAGAATATAAGGAAAAGTAGAGAGAAAGTGTGTAAGAGAAGTATAATAAAAAGGTATAGATAAGGAGATACAGATAGATAGGCAATAAATCTAAAATATCATTTAAGACTATGATTTTCCAATATGTTATTAATAATATTATGGTAAAATAAAGCTAAAGCCATTCCTTTTGGAGGATTGTGTATGTACTTCCATAAATTATGGTGATGGACATCATGCTTGACTAGATGAATATCACGAGAATCTTAAAAATGACCAGCAGGGCTGCACTTCCCTTTCTTTCACATGGTAACTTAAGGCTGTATGCTTCCTACCACACGGCCAGCCCAGTATCCAGCCTGCTTACCTATTTTGTTTGTAAATGCTTTCACAACATCATGTGTTTTGCAACAGGGTGGCATTTCCCATATCCCACCCTTTGTTTTTAATGTGACTATGGCTGTTTGCTTCCCACAATATAGACTGTTTCTGGCCTGTTTGGTTCTGCATTCTTAATCTGGAATTATGTGAATATTGGCTGAGAATCCTAATATTTACACCAGAATCCAGAATTGTTCATGGTTCCAAAACAATTCTGGTTTTCAAGTAATGTATTAAGTAATGTAACACACCTGACCTAACTAGATACACCAAGATCAAAACACCCAGAATAATGGACCTCATCAACCTCTGCCTCACCACCTACTTTCAGTTTGATGGACAAATATACCAACAAATCAAAGGAACACCTATGGGATCACCACCCTCAGGACTCATAGCAGAGATAGTAATGCAACGTCTAGAAAGGATAGCAGTCCCACACATACAACCCAAAGTATGGATCCGGTGTGTAGATGACACCTTCGTCATAATAAAAAAGGATCAACTGGAGGAAACACATGCAGCCATCAACAACATCTTCAAAGGAATAAAATTCACAAGGGAAGAAGAAAACAACAACACACTACCGTTCTTGGACATCCTCATCAGTAGAGGAAATGATGGCATTCTAGAAACACAAGTCTACCGGAAATCTACCCACACTAACCAAGTGCTCCACTACCAAAGCAATAACCCTACCTCACACAAGAGGAGCTGTGTAAGAACACTATTCAGACGAGCACAAACACACTGCAGCAACCCAGAACACCAGAGAAAGGAAACAGACCACTTCTATAGGATCTTCCAGCAAAATGGATATCCACGGAACTTTATCAAAAAGTGCCTGACCACTCAACCCAACACAGCAAAACCAACAGAAGCTATGAAAAGGATTACAATGCCATACATCAGAAACATCTCAGAAACTACTAATAGACTGTTACAACCACACGGCATCACTGTAGTACACAAACCAACCAAAACCCTTCAGAACAAGTAAGTAAACCAAAAGACCCAGTAGCCCAAGAAGAAAAAACAGGAGTTATCTACAACATACAGTGTAAGGACTGTAACAGCCACTATGTAGGACAGACTTGCAGAAGACTAGCAGAACGCATCCATGAACACCAACTAGCAGTCAGAAGACATGATGAAAACTCCTTAATCTCACAACACATGGACAGACTTAACCATACTTTCAACTGGGAAACTGTGAGCATCTTAAACCAAGCCAAATCCAAAAATGCTAGAGAATTCCTGGAAGCTTGGCACTCAGACAAAGCAGCCATCAACAGACACATAGAGGTAAACAACATTTACATACCATTCATAAGAGACAATAGAAAAGCCAGAAGACCAGAACACATATTGGCCAGCAATCAACAAGATATGCAAAGATTAACAGCAAGGTTAGCAGCAGAAGAGCAATCAAACAACACAATAGACCCTAATCAAGGAACTATTAACTCAGTCAATCAACCAAGCAGCACACAACAACCCAATCAAGGTACTACTAAGGAGAGTACAACACCCCCACCAACACAGGCAGGACAAGCCAGGGTATATAAACAGAGAGCAAGTTCCACTCCCTTTACACACTGAAGATGTTGCCTAGCCTGGCAATGAAACATCTGCAAGAAAACAACAAGGCTCAGAGAGCACCAAGGACTCCACAATGTATTCTAATTTTAATTTCAAAAGATATTAAATGGATAGCCAATTGTCAGCGCAACTTAACTTTTTCCAATGGGGAAAAAATACTCCTGCCATACATGGCTGCAAATATTTGATAGGCCTAACAAAACCAGTTAAATCCAAATTCTTCAGATGCAAGGATTTCTGAATGTTAAAGAAAAATGTCTGAATTTTCCTTCTTAATGTCCAACAGGCACAGCCCTTTTCTGTGTGCAATGCTCATTGCTTATCAGGTCATAGCAGAATAAAAAGAGAAGGAAAGCCATTTTGCTGCTATGATTGCCTTCCATGTCCAGAAGGGAAGATTTCAAACAAGACAGGTAAGAGTTCAAAAGGACAGATTTCATTGCTTTTTTTAACTTAAACTCACTATCTCTCACCATATTTGTGTTGCCTCACATTAAGGCCCATTGCAGGATTTCTGCTTTTAAGCCCCTCTGGAAACATTGCACCTTCAGGGACTCCGGCCAGTTTCTGGAATTCCAGTGAATATTCGGAAACTGACCTGTCTCTGAGGCGCTGTATGTTTGCCTTGGCTTTCAATTTTAGTAAAGGGTCTTCAAATCTTTCTATTAACGCACTCATAAATTCATCAAAGTTCCTCAGTTCTAGAGCTTGTGCATAGTGGAGCCCCACTAACCAATCTGCTGCATCCCCCTCTAGGCAGAAGGACACAGAGTTTATTTTGGCTTCTTCAGAGGAAAAAGAACCCCCGTGCTCCCTCATAAAACCCCTCACGAGGGTCAGGAAGCAGGCTAACATTTTTGGGTCACCAGCAAACTTTGTTTTTAGTTTCCTGGCTCTGACGTGGCCATCCGTGGCCATCCGTACAGCGTGTTTGGCTCGCTTCCCTTACAGAAGCTCTCGGGAAGGGGTGGTCATTGGGAGCTCTTCCTGCCACCTGCTGTCCCCCTCCTGTCCCCAAACTTCCAGGGCTCTCACCCATTGCCAGTTGTATGCTTGTTCCTGTATTTCGTATGACACCATAGCCTGATTGTTTAAATTACATTTTTAATATAAACAGTATTTTACCAACTCCTTAAAAAGTTGTCCATAATTCAGGAGAGTTGTTGATTACATAGGAGTCTTTTCACTTATCATAATGTCACCTTTTCTCTGCTTTCAGAAAGATAAAACAGAGCATAGATATAAATCCCTTCATGTATGTATGTATGTATGTATGTATGTATGTATGTATGTATGTATTTATTTATTTATTTATTTATTTATTTATTTATTTATTTAATAAATATTTGGGCACTTGGGCACAGAGAGAATCTTTTTTATTTATTTATTTATTTATTTATTTATTTATTTATTTAAATCTATTTTATTTTATTATTTAAATTTATATGACCGCCCATCTCCCCCAATGTTAAGTCCCTTTGACCAGAGAGAGGGCATCCAGGGTCTATCATGCTTAAATTATTCCAGAACAAATAGAAAAGTCTTAGCTCAGAAAGTCATATTAGTTGTTCTTCCTCCCATTCATCAAATATTGTTTAAAAATATGACAGCAATGATTTCTGTTTCAGATGCAGATGATTGCTTCCCATGTTCAGAAGATCAGCACCCGAACAAAGCTCACAATCTTTGCATTCCAAAACACATCATATTTTTGTCTAATGAAGAATCTCTGGGAATCAGCCTGACAGCTATTGCTTTCTTCTTTTCTCTCATCTCAGCTCTGGTGCTGGGAATCTTCATTAAACAGCGGGACACTCCCATTGTCAAAGCCAACAACCGGAACCTCACATACATTCTTCTCGTTGCTCTCCTCCTCTCCTTCCTTTCCACTTTGCTCTTCATTGGGCAACCTGATCAAGTGAAATGTCTCATGCGACAAACTGCTTTTGGCATCATCTTCTCTGTAGCCCTTTCTTGTATATTGGGGAAAACAGCCATAGTTGTTCTTGCTTTCATGGCCACCAAGCCAGGCTCCAAAATGAGGAAATGGGTGGGAAAAAGGCTGGCAAACACTATTGTCCTTTCTTGCTCCCTGATGCAACTCATAATCTGTACGGTGTGGTTGGCAATTTCTCCCCCATTCCCAGATTCAGATATACATTCAATGGTTGAAGAAATTGTCCTGCAGTGCAATGAAGGTTCAACCACAATGTTTTATATTGTCCTTGGTTTCATGGGGTTCTTGACCGCTACCAGCTTCACAGTGGCTTTCCTTGCTAGGAATTTACCTGACAGCTTCAACGAAGCCAAATTCATCACCTTCAGCATGTTGGTCTTTTGTAGTGTCTGGATATCATTTGTTCCCACCTATCTGAGCACCAAGGGGAAGTATATGGTGGCAGTGGAGATCTTCTCCATTTTGGCTTCTGCAGCTGGATTACTGGGCTGCATCTTTTCCCCAAAATGCTATATTATTGTTCTGAGGCCTGATTTGAATAGAAAGGAGCAGCTGATAAAGAAATAGAACTATTTATTTTGGTCCACAATGCTATAAATCCTCTAAATTGTGACAGAAACCTAATTTCCTCCTTAAGAAGCTATTTTAATCTTGTAGAACTGATTGAAAACTTTATATTTACTTTATATATTTACTTTATATTACTTAAGAGATGTAATATAAAGAACTTACCTGATATATTTCAGGGAACCCAAGATTATACTTTGAGATAGTTGGTGATTACTGATAGAAGAACTTTCAGAGGGTAGACTGCAAGAATATTTTAATTTTTACGACGATTGGCCTAATGTCTGTAGTGGAACATCCATGATCATGTCTTACTAAAGATACAGCAATGAATATGTAGAAGGCCCACTGTATGGTTTTGTTTGTAAGGCTCCCCTGCTTTAGGAAATGAAAAAACTGTCCAAGCTGAAACAAAATGGAGATCCATGCTGAAGGTTTCCAGCCGATATAGCTTAGAGTACACAGTTCTATGTGCATACAATCCTGCAGAATGGAATCAAAATGCCCAGTATCAAAATTGGAGCAGACATGCAACATCTGCTAATGCCTGAGCAAGAGGAATGGAAAACATGAATTCTATGACGTGAAGATTCTATGTGAACAGAAGGCTGTTAACAGAAATGAAAGACATCTAGCCTAAAAAAATCTTACCCCTGTTATTTTCATCAAGGAATCTTATTCTTAAAAAGCAGTGAACCGACTATATGGGGTCACAGTTAAACAGGATAGTTTCATTCTTATTTATTTAATGATACATTATTTGAATATATAAAGGTAAAGGTAAAGGTAAAGGTTCCCCCCGCACAGCTGTGTAGCCGTGTCCGACTCTAGGGGCTGGTGCTCATCTTGGTTTGTTAGCCAAAGAGCCAGCATTGTCCAGAGATGCTTCCACGGTCATGTGGCCGGCATAATGACTTAATGACTCCCAAGACAAGGATGAAACTGGATGAATAGTGCCTTGCAGTGGTCAGTAGCAAACACAACTGTTTTCAGGATATTTCTCCCTGCCACTGTGTGCAATCACCAGTGTACCTTTTGCTTGAGTAACTAATTTAGGTTAGGATAGCCAAAAGAAAAAGAGGATGAGGATGAGGATGAGGATGAGGATGAGGATGAGGATGAGGATGAGGATGAGGATGAGGATGAGGATGAGGATGAGGATGAGGATGAGGATGAGGAAGAGGAAGAGGAAGAGGAAAATGCAGTGTGTGATTCATATTTCATGGTAGATATTTCCATTTGTAATTATCCATTTTCTCAACAAGAACATTTGGACCTTTCTAGTATTTCTCAATACTCCATTAGGGGATGTCACCTTTGCAAATTAAAGAAGGATCTGACATTTTTTACATTTCTCATTTTTTTTTCCAGGTTTGTATATTTTCCCTTTAATTAAAGGCTTCAATTGTAAAGGCATTGCAAAATTGGCCATAGCTGTTTAAAAAAAATATGACATATTCCTCAGCCACGTCACACTGAAAGGTTCCCCAACCATGGGGTGATTTGACATATCATTATAAAATTCTCCATTATTATCACCAAGTCCCTAAGGAGATTCAAGAGACAGAACATAACAATGAATGAAAATAATAGAATATGCTTTCTCTTCTCTGTGCAGGATGAGGCTAGAGAGATTTTATTTAGTTATTTATTTAGTTATTTATTTAGTTATTTTCTATCCCGCCTTTATTATTTTTATAAATAACTCAAAGCGGCAGACATACCTAATATTCTTTCAGTCTTATTCTTCACAGAGTATATTTCAGCCAAAGGAAGGATTGTTCTGCACAATGATTTTATTCCTTGCAAACATATTAATGTTACTGCCTCATATCAAATGTTCTATTCTTCTTGGTAAATGTACTGTGGGAGAAGAGATAAGGAATTATTTTTAAACAAGCAATGTGTGGAAGTGGAAGAAGACAATAGAATAGGAAGGAGAAGAGACCTCTTCCAGAAAATTAGAAACATTGGAGGAAGCATCAAGACTTCTGTATGCACAAAATTGGAAAAACCATATGTTACCAACGATACAAGAATGGATGTTAAAATTGATGGATATGGCAGAGAGCGACAAATTGACAGGTTTATTAAAAGAAAATTCAAATTGTTATTATCTTAAAGAGTGGAAACCATTGATGGACTATTTGCAAAAAGCGGGAGGGGCAAAGCTTATATGGGGTTTTGAAGACTAAAATATATATAAATAAAATATATTAGACAGGAAATGTTTATGAATGTTATAAAAAAAAAGCTGGCATGTAAGATAATTTTTTTATTATTTTTATGACCAGAGATAAATCGGAAGTTATCTAATTTCTATGTCTTTTTTCTTTTTCTTTTCTTTACTTTCCTACACCTTTTTTTCTCTTTTCTTTAATTTGTATTTCTATTTCTGTTTCATTTCTGACTTTTAACTATGTATTGTTAAAATCATAATAAAATTAAAAAAAAAAAAAGAAACATCGGAGGTAAATTCCAGGCAAAAATGGATATGATCAAAAACAAAGATGGCAAGGACCTAACAGAAGCAGAAGAGATCAAGAAAAGGTGGCAAGAATATACGGAAGATATGTATAGGAAGGATAATAATATCAGGGATAGATTTGATGATGTGGTTAGTGAGATAGAGCCAGACATCCTGAAGAGAGAGGTTGAATGGGCCTTAAGAAGCATTGCCAATAACAAGGCAGCAGGAGGCGACGGTATCCCAGCTGAACTGTTGATTGGAAAAAAATCAACTTATATCCCCATACCAAAAAAGGGAAACACTAAAGAATGTTCAAACTATCGAACAGTGGCACTTATTTCACATGCCTGTAAGGTAATGCTCAAGATCCTGCAAGGTAGACTCCAACAATTCATGGAGTGAGAATTGCCAGATGTACAAGCTGGGTTTAGAACAGGCAGAGGAACTAGAGACCAAATTGCCAATATCTGCTGGATAATGGAGAAATCGAGGGAGTTTCAGAAAAACATCTATCTCTGTTTTATTGACTATTCTAAAGCCTTTGACTGTGTGGATCATAACAAATTGTGGCAAGTTCTTGGTGGTAGGGGGATACCAAGTCATCTTGTCTGCCTCCTGAGGAATCTGTATAACGACCAAGTAGCAACGGTAAGAACAGAGCACGGAACAACGGACTGGTTTAAGATTGGGAAAGGAGTATGGAGGGGATTTATACTCTCACCCTACCTATTCAACTTGTATGCAGAACACATCATGCAATGTACTGGGCTTGATAAATGCAAGGCTGGAGTTAAAATCGCTGGAAGAAACATTAACAATCTCAGATATGCAAATGATACCACTTTGATGGCTGAAAGCGCGGAGGAGCTGAGGAGCATTAGGATGAAGGTGAAAGAAGAAAGTACAAAAGCTGGGTTGCAGTTAAACCTCAAAAAAAAAAGGGAGAAAAAGTAGAGTCAGTGACAGATGTTGTATTTCAGATGCTGACTGCAGCCAGAAGACATTTACTTATTGGGAGGAGAGCAATGGCAAACCTCGATAAAATAGTTAAGAGCAGAGACATCACACTGACAACAAAGGTCCGCATAGTTAAAGCAACGGTATTTCCTGTAGTAACCTATGGCTGTGAGAGCTGGACCATAAGGAAGGCTGAGCAAAGGAACATAGATTTATTTATTTATTTATTTCTCCAACTTATATCACCGCCCATCTCCCCCCACAGAGGGGACTCTAGGAGGTTTACAACAAGTTAGCAATTAAAAGATATAAAAACATATAAAATACAATAAACAATACATATAACCAAACATAAGTTAAGTTAATTAAAAATATATAGAACCCAAGAGGCTCAGATGTCACATTTAAAAGAACTCTATGGCGCAAGCCATCCGCATGAGGAGCTGTCACTCTTCCCATCCCAAGTGAGGTGGCAGAGCCAGGTCTTCAGTTGCTTTCGGAAGGTCATAAGTGTGGGGGCTTGCCTCACCTCCAGGGGCAGAATATTCCAGAGGGCGGGTGCCACTGCCGAGAAGGCCCGCCTCCTGGACCCCGTCAGATGGAATTCTCTTGTAGACGGGGTTCGTAGCAAGCCCTCTCTGCATAACCGGGTGGGGCGGGTCGATACTCTGGGGATGAGGCGGTCCCTTAGGTAACCTTGTCCCATGCCATGTAGGGCTTTAAAGGTGACAACCAACACCTTGAATTGGATCCGGAAGCAAACTGGTAACCAATGCAGCTCGCGCAGCAGAGGTGTCACATGTGCCGATCTTGGGGCACCCATAACTGCGCGTGCAGCTGCATTCTGGAGCAGTTGAAGCTTCTGGATACTCTTCAAGGGTAGCCCCATGTAGAGTACATTGCAATAGTCTATATGGGAGATGACCAGGGCATGAGTGACTGTACGGAGGGCATCTCGGTCCAGGAAAGGGAGTAGCTGGTGTACAACTCAAAGTTGCACAAAGGCCCTTCTGGCCACGACTGCCACCTGCTCTTCCAGCAGGAGTCATGAGTCCAGAAGGACCCCCAGGTTCCGCACTGTATCTGAACGGGGTAGTGCCACCCCATCCAGATCTAGAGATGACAACTCTCTGGATCTCGAGGCACCATCAATCCACAGCCACTCCATCTTACCAGGGTTTGGCTGAAGCCTGTTGTTCCCCATCCAGGCCCCCACAGCCTTCAGACACTGAGAAAGGGCAGCCACTGCATCACTTACCTCACCCAGGATGGAGATATATAGTTGAGTATCATCAGCATACTGATGATACCTCATCCCATGATGGCGGATCATCTCACCCAGCGGTTTCATGTAGATATTAAATAAGAGAGGGGAGAGAACCGAACCCTGCGGCACCCCACAAAGTAGGGGCCGAGGGTCGGACCTCTCATCTCCTATTACCACTGATTGGGATTGGTCTCGGAGGAAGTAGGTGAACCAGCGCAAGACCACGCCGCCCACCCCCAACTCCCGGAGCCGTCCCAAAAGGATACCATGGTCAATGGTATCAAAAGCTGCTGAGAGGTCAAGAAGAGCCAGGATGGATGCACTGCCTCCATCGCGCGCTCGCCAGAGATCATCTGTAAGTGCGACCAATGCAGTTTCCACACCATATCCCGGCCTGAACCTTGACTGAAAGGGGTCTAGATAATCCGTATCATCCAGAATCCTCTGGAGCTGTAATGCCACTACTTTCTCAACCACCTTCCCCAAAAAGGGGAGGTGGGAGACGGGACGAAAATTGTCCAACACTGTAGGGTCCAGCGATGGCTTCTTGAGGAGGGGGTGCACCAGCGCCTCCTTAAAAGCATCCGGAAATACTCCCTCACCCAAGGATGTAGTCACCATCGCATGGACCCAAGCACATGTCACCTCCCTGGCTGCTTTCACCTGCCAGGAGGGACATGGATCAAGATGACAAGTAGTGGCTCTTACAGTCCGGAGGATCCTGTCCACTTCCTTAGGCCCAACAGGATCAAACCGTTCCCAGATAACCGGGCAAAAACGTTCCCTTGGCAACTCCCCAGACCATGCATCACGCTTGGAGTCCAACTTAGAACGAATCCGAGCGATTTTATCCATCAGATGCTCCAAAAATTCCTCCGCACGGCCCTGAAGCTGGGCCACTGGCCCCACCTTACCTAGGAGAGATCGAATAATCCTAAACAGGGCCGTGGGGCGGCATTCTGCGGATGCAATAAGAGCGGAGAAATATTGACGTTTCGCCACTCTTACTGCCACAAGGTAGGCCTTAACCGCGGCTCTAGCTTGTGTTCGGTCGGATTCTGTCTTTGTTTTTCTCCAGCGGCGCTCTAGACGTCTCTTAACCCTCTTCAGCACCCTCAACCCCTCTGTGAACCACGGGGAGTATCGGGTCGGATGGGACAAGAGAGGCCGCATAGGCGCGATCCTATCCAAGGCTCCGGCCGCTTACTTATTGCAGGCTGCGGCCAGCACCTCCGCTGGACCATGCAGTAGATCCTTGGGTATAACCCCCAGCTCCCTCTGAAGCCCTATCGGGTCCACTAGTCGCTGGGGGCGGACCGATCGAATAGGTCCAGCCTCCCTGCGGAGTGGGGCAGCATATGAGAATCTCAGGGCCAGCAGGGCATGATCCGACCATGACAGCGGGGAAAGATGTAACTCTCCCCCCAGATCACTCTGCCACTGCTCCGACAGGAAAACCAAGTCCGGAGTGAGACCACTGTCATGAGTCGGGTCCCGAATAATCTGGACCAGGCCCATGGCTGCCATGGTAGCCATGAACTCCCAAGCTGCCTCCGAGGCACGTCCCAGGGACGGCAGATTGAAATCCCCCAGAACCATAAGTCTGGGGAATTCCACCGCCAACCCAGAAACGGCCTCAAGCATCTCGGGCAGGGAGGTTGCTACGCAGCAGGGAGGCTGGTACAGCAGCAACACTCCCAACTGCTCTCGGGAACCCAACTTGAAAAACAGAGTCTCACATCCGGCCACCTGTGGAGCCGTGCCCCTGAAGGCCACTATAGACTCTCGGATGACTACTGCCACTCCTCCTCCCCTACCCCGATCTCTCGGCTGGTGCCATACCTGAAACCCGGCCGGGCAGATCTCCGAGAGGGCAACCCCTCCTCCAGGGCCCAGCCAGGTTTCGGTAATACACGCCAGGTCGGCCCCCTCCTCCGTGATCAAATCACATATGAGGGGGCCCTTGTTATTAACCGATCTGGCGTTAAGCATCAACAGCCGGAGACCAGGGCACCCGAGGGTCCGCTGACCAGGGCCTAGGTTTGAATCTGGAGGGCCGGAACACACCACCGGTAGCAAACACCGGGGGCATCTTCCCCAACGATGGCCTGCCCTCCGGTTCCCGCCATAACATCCCCGACCCGTCACCACCTCAATAGGACAACCCGTCCCATAGCCCCTAGCATCACCAGGCCCAGTTGCCTCCACCACCAGACCTCTGAAAACCCTAGGTTGAAACCGGGGTCCCCTCTCCCATGCACACATCTCCTATACCCACTCAGCCTCAGGGGGAAGAAGGACCACCAGCGCACCAGCTTTTGCTCTTGGCACTGGTAGAACCCAACTGCCCCCTAACCACTCACTCCACACTTACTGCACCCCCCCTCAGCCTCTCTCACTGGTTGGAGGGGGCACCATCCACTCCTGCCCCCCACCTGTCTCTCACTCAGGGGCAGGTGGTTTGAGAGAGGGGTCAAGGAATCCATTTATGCCAACTTGGAAAATCCTTCCTTGAATAGAGGTGGGGGCCTCAGGCACAACCTTTCCCCTATCTTCCTTCCTGCTTTGTCTTCTGTGCCTAGGAAGATTAAGACCATTTCGCAAGCTCAACAGCAGCAGGGTAATCTTAACGATCCTCCTTTAGATGATAAAGGGACTTAGAAATAAACATCTCAAAATAACCATGACCTAGCCCCAGGTGCAAGGTCACACAGCCACCCTAGAAACATATTTAAGGATTCCCTTACTAACTTTACTCAGACTGAAGAAGCTCCTTGGATAAGGAGTGAAACGTTTCCACTGAGAAAATAGAAATCCAGTTGACATGATTCAAGCCACAGACTGTTCCACCTGGATGACTGAGAACCTTCATCGACATTTAGTCCCAATTAGCTCTCCATAGTTACAGTCTGACAACTTAGTTCATATTATCCTTATCTTCTTATTTTATGCAATCCACCAATTACTAAAAAAAGGTAAATGTTCTCCCTGCACATTTGTGCAGTTGTGTCCGACTCTAGGGGTCGGTGCTCATCTCCGTTTGTTAGCCGAAGAGCCAGCGTTGTCCGAAGATGCATCCACGGTCATGTGGCCGGCATGACACACACAGAATGCTGTTACCTACCCACCAAAGTGGTACCTAATCAACTACTTGAATGTGCATGCTTTCGAATTGCTAGGTTGGCAAGAGCTGGAGCTAGTGTGGGAGCTCACTCCGTCATGCGGGGCTAGGGATTCAAACCTCTGAACCTGCGATCTTCTCATCAACAAGCCTGTTGTCTGTCTTCAAAAATAAACAGTCAACATTCCCATGAATGTCCAGTCTGTTATTCTAGTTAATTTTACTCTTTTCAAAGGCACTTTTATCACAAAGAATTATTTCCTCTGCTTTTTAAAATCACTGTCCCCTTTTTCCATTTAAAAGTTTCTTAGATCACCAACTTAAGTTTTTTGATTTTAAATTAAAATCCTTTAAAATAGCTTTTTTTCCCTCTTCTTTTTTTCCCCATAAGTTTTATTAAATTTTAAAATACATATTAAAAGTTCAAAATAGAAAAAGAAATATGGCTATGAAGGTTCTCAGTCATCCAGGTGGAATTGTCTGTAGCTTGAATCATGTCAACTGGATTTCTATTTTCTCAGTGGAAACATTTCGCTCCTTATCCAAGGAGCTTCTTCAGTCTGACTGAAGAAGCTCCTTGGATAAGGAGCAAAACGTTTCCACTGAGAAAATAGAAATTCAGTTGACATGATTCAAGCTACAGAAAAAGAAATACAAATACAAAGTAAAGAAAGAAGAAAAAGAAAAAGAAAAAGTGAAGTAAGTAATAAACATAAGAGAATATGAGAAATAGATGGTTTCCAATCTATCTCTGGTCATTAAGTACAATATTCTGCTTTAAATGTTAGTCTTTCATAAAATACACAAGAACGTTTCTTTGTCTAATACATTTTAACTTCTATGTTCCAATCTTCTGATCTTCATATAAACTTCGCCCTTCTTGCAGTTCTCCAATAGTCCATCTGTGGTTTCCAATCCTTGAAGTGATAACAATTTAAGTTTTCTTTTCATTTAAATGTATCGATTTGACATTTTTTGATCAGTCTTTCCATTTTTGCATCTATATTTATATCCTTGGTAAAGTCCAATTTTCTTTAGTTATACATAAAAGGAAAGTCTAAAATATATTTCTATTTATATATATCCATAAAAATAATAAAAAATAATTCTAGTTTAAACATAATCTATATTTGAACTATATTTATACTATATTCTACATCTTCATGCACATTTAACTAATTGACAGGTTTTTATAGCTTCCTGTTTATTTATTTATTTATTTATTTATTTATTTATTTATTTATTCAATTTATCCCCGCCCATCTCCCCGAACAGGGGACTCTGGGTGGGTTACAACAGATAAAAATTTAAGAACTATACAAAATTTCTAAAAAAAACAACAAATACAAGAATAAATAAAATCCAAAGATGGTTAAAAGCCATAGTATGGATCACAATACTGCGGGGCCAACCAACCCCAAGAGGCACTACTACCTCCGTCGTCCCATGCCAGGCAGCAGAGCCAGGTCTTAAGAGCCTTCCGAAAGGTCAGGAGTGAGGGAGCCAGACTCACCTCTGGGGGCAAGATGTTCCATAAAGCGGGCACTATCGCAGAGAAGGCATGGCTCCTGGACCCCGCTAGATGGAATTCTCTTGTTGAAGGGGTCCGAAGCATGCCCTCTCTGCATGAACGGGTGGGGCGGGCCGATGTTATCGGGACGAGACGGTCACTCAGATACCCTGGCCCTGTGCCATGTAGGGCTTTAAAGGTAATCACCAACACCTTGAATTGAATCCGGAAGCAAACTGGAACCCAATGCAGCTCGCGCAGCAGAGGTGTCATATGTGCTGATCTCGTAGCACCCATAACTGCCCGCGCTGCTGCATTCTGCACCAGCTGAAACTTCCGGATACTCTTCAAGGGTAGCCCCATGTAGAGTGTGTTACAATAATCTATATGGGAGATGACAAGGGCGTGAGTGACTGTTCGGAGGGCATCCCGATCCAGGAAAGTTCATAGCTGGCGCACAACTCGAAGCTGTGCACATTTAATTAATTGACAGGTTTTTATAGCTTCCTGTTCTATTAATACATAACCTTATAGCAATTTTCATTGATATTCTTAATAGTAATAATTTGAATTTAATCTTCATTTATTATATGTTTCACATCAACATTTATATTTAAAATGATAATTCATCTTATAACAATTTTTTATTTTAATATTCTTAACAATAATAGTAATAATATTGATTCTAATTTGAACTCAGTCTACATTTATGTTTTATAATACATTTCACATTGAAATATATATTTAAATCCCTATTTTCTTTATATCCTTATACATCCAATTCTAATAAAATATTTTTCCATTTATATATCCCTTTAGAAATAATTCTAATTTAAATTCAATCTATAACATCAACGTGTATTTACATCTCTGATTTTAAAACTTTGTATCCTTCACCTAAAATATCAATTTTTATACATATCTTCAATACATTTTCTCATATCAATTTTTAATATTTATATTCCCAACAATTATATTACTAGTTTAAACTAAATTTGCATTCATAAAGTAATCTATTTCCAGTTAGAATGCATGATTTTTTTATGACCTCATATCCCTTCATATCTTCTTTTGAGATCTTCTGTTCAAGTTATACCAAAATTATAATATATAGTCTGTTTTGTCATCTGTCTCATGTAAAATGTCAAGGTATTTTTCTGGACTTTTCTTTGTCTGGCACTAGATAAATCAATTCTAAAATATTTATCAATTTCTAGATTCAAATCTCTTTCTCTTTCTCTCAGCTGTAACAAGGTATTTAAAATCTCTTTCTCCCTTTTTTCTATCTCAGTGGCATCCCCTTTTCTTTGAATATATGTCACAACCTCTTCTAGTTCAAATTCTACCTTTTGTATCTGACCCTGCATATCAAGCATGAGATTTTTCAGTGTTTCTTTAATTTCTAGGAATGCTACTCTAATCTCCTGTTTAAAGTCTTGAATCAACTCTCCTATTGTATTTTCCATTCCCCCCCCCTTTGTTCCCTCTACTGACTCAATGCTGTAAATTTCCGTGAGGTCTCCTCCACACTCCACACAGTAGATTCTGCAGACACAACAAAGGAATTTCCCAGAGGGAAGGTAAACAGCTACTCCACTCAAATGGAAAATTACCAACAGAATCTAATAGGTTCCAGATATAAAAAAATGGATTGTTGCCTAAATTCAAAAAGCTGTTAGAAAGAGAAAAAAGGAAAAAAAAGAAAAAACCCAATATACAAAAATAGGAGAGAGAGAAGTCCTTCAAACAGTTTGTATTCAATACAAAAAAAAAAATTCAGCCACTATAGAAAAAAGAAAAAGAAACAAGTTCACTAATAATTAATCCAATGAAATATATTCAATAAAAACTCAGCCACTGTATATAAAAATTTTCAAATCACTAGTCATTAATCCAATAAAGGGTTTGAAGTAAGTTTATACTTCCAAGTGGGAGGCAAACCACTGTAGTACAGTAAAAAATGAAGACGTTTCACAGTATTTCTAAATGCAAAATCCATCTCAATCTTCCACCACAAATATCACAGCAAAGAAAGCAAAAAAAAAAAAATTACCAATTTTTTGAGCATTGTCCAAGGATAGACTTTAGATAGTAATAAGGCAATATAAACTAAAAAGAAAAGTAAAATAATAGTGATCTAAGAGTTGGTTTCTTGCACTTGCGTCTCTATTTGGAGACTTACGATTCCCTGCAGAGGTGGGTGGCTTCTCTTGCCATTCTCTCCACTTTCACCCCCACTCCTTCCGTGGTGGAAAACAGCTGAAAGAGCAGAGGGGAGCAGTTTTAATGGCTTGATGAGTAATCTTCTGTCCCCCCCCCTCTCCGGGGAGAAACACCGGTGGTCTTTCACCTTCTGGGGACCACCGCAAACAGGGAAAAGTTAGCCAGGTTCTCAGCACTCTGAGAAGCTCCGACTTGTGGCGGTGCCAATCCTACCGGAAACCACACGTACTCTTTTTCCCCCTCTTCTGAATTCCAGAAAGAAGGCACTCACTGACAGTTTTTAATCTTCACTGCCATTTGGAATATCTCTTTTACATTGTAAAGCAATTAAATTGTAAAGTGATTAAGAAGGTGAGGCTTTTGCCAGTCAAATGTCCATGAAGGTTGCACAGCAGGTCAGGGCAAAAAAATTCCTGTGGTCTCTTCATGAGGAGCATCTCTTCCAGCTCTCTTCCAGCCACAAGTGGGTAATTCCCCAAATTCTCCTTCCTACAGAGAACTTTCCATCAGCCAGAGCCATCTCTTGGCTGGTGATTTCACCACTGTGCTGTCTCTGCTTTTAGAGCCACTTGCAACTATAACACCACACCCAGAAGCCCATGATAGACATTTCTACAGTACTTGTAACTAGACATTTTCTCAACTGGAAAACCTAAACCTTCTAATATTTCTTTTTGACATATCACAAATTATATAAGGAGCAATCTCCCTCCCCCCACATAAATTTTCCACCCCCCATTATGTTGCCATTAATTAAAGGTAAAGGTAAAGGTTCCTCCCGCACATTTGTACAGTCGTGTCTGACTCTAGGGGACGGTGCTCATCTCCGTTTGTTAGCCAAAGAGTCAGCATTGTCCGAAGATGCTTCCGTGGTCTTCCGATCGACAAGCCTCGCATCTTACCCACTGAGCTACAAGCTACAATTTCCATTACCTACCAAGATCAAAATCTTTATAGCTATGTTATTCCCTGTGACACTCTATGGAAGTGAAAGTTGGGTTTTAAAGAAGCAGGATAGGATTAGTATTGAAGTCTTTGAACTTTGATGTTGTGACTCCTGAGAATACCATGGACAGTCAAGAAAACAAATGGATGGATCACTAAACAAATTAACCCAGGAATTCTCATTTGAGGCACAAATGACTAGGCTCAAATTATCCTACTTCGGACACATTGTGCAAACTCCCAGCTCTCTGGAGAAGGCTCTAATGCTGGGAAAGGTGGAAGGAAAGAGAAGAAGGAGACAACCAGTGGCAAGGTGGATTGATTCAGGTACAGTGGTGATGAGTACACCGGTGGGACACTTGAAAGAATACCGTAGGTTGGGGATAGATTGTAATGAAGAAGGTCTATCTGTCTGGTTGCTAGGAGTTGAAAACAACTTGATGGCACATAATGGATTTTAAAAAATCCCATAGGTTTGCAAAAATGGCCACAGTGATTTTTGAAAAACATTCTAAGTATTCTTCAACAACACCATAGCAAAACTTTCCCCAAGCATATAATGATTATCTTCCTGTCATTATGAAAATCTCCATGATTGTCTTCAAGTCCCTATGGAAATATAAGAAACAGACAAAGCAATGAAATAAAACTGCAGGGTGTTAATATTATCTTTTTCCCCCCTGTCTTGGGATGCAAGTGGAGAATCCAAAGCTTTTTCAATCTGATTCTTTGCATGATACCTTTAACCCAAAGGAAGGTTTGTTCTCCAATATGTTTCTATTCCTTGTAACCTTATTAATGTTACTGCCTCATATCACCTGCTATATTCCTCTCAGTAAATGTACTGTGGGGGACCCCGACCTTATCAAACACAAGAAATATCATTCAGAAGATCTGGTTATTGGGGGCATTACTTCTCAGATTTACATGTTTTCCAGCACCATAACATTCAAAAGGAATCCATCAGAAGAAAACGATGATTTCATGTAATTATTTTTACAGGAGCAAAAAAAAAGAAGGAGATATCCATTCTGGGAAGATTATTTGTTTGGGAGATGGGGGGGAGGGGGTAATATGGAATGATTGAGCAAAAAGAGCTTACTTCCATGTGCCATTTTGTGTTTCTGTTTGTGATAATAATTTTTAGCATTGTTATTGGATTATTTGAGTTATAATGAACTAGATTCTCTTTCCTTATTGTAGCATCCTTGCATAGATATTTAAAGTGACATATTATTTATCCTAGCAGCTGCTCCTTCTCCTTCTCCTTCTCCTTCTCCTTCTCCTTCTCCTTCTCCTTCTCCTTCTCCTTCTCCTTCTCCTTCTCCTTCTCCTTCTCCTTCTCCTTCTCCTTCTCCTTCTCCCACCATCACATTCTTTTTTTAAAATTCAAATATCTGAGACTTATCATTTTCATTTAACTTTTTTCCTGAACTGGAACAATTCAATTAATGTTATTGGTAGAAAAAGAGAAACAAGAAAAAGTTAGGATGTTGGGGATAGGGTAGATACTAAAATCACAAGCAATTCCACTATCTTCAGGTCATACTTTGAAAACCCTGTGATCATTTCATGTTGTATGTCCCCACTTCTCAACTCTGTTGATGGCAGATTTAAATGTGTGAAAGGAAGTGGATTCTACTTCCAAACATAGGTTTTCATCCTCAGGGGTAGGATTGTTTCCTCTATTCTTGCATAAAAATTCAGTTTTTTAAATGGTCTGAATAATCCAATTAATACCTAATTAATCTTTCTCTAATGGACAGAAATTAAATATTAAAAATAGGAACAAGGATAGGAAATTCCATTTCATAATTAAGAACCTTTGAGACAATGTTGCTTCCAAGGAATGGATATTCTTGGACTCATATCCACAAAAGTCTTTGGTTCCATTACTAATCTATCTAGATTTTTCCTGACTCTAGAGTGATGAAATCAAATCTAAAGGAAAAGTAAAAAATATAAATGACAATGCAGCAAAGTTCCTCGTCCATAAAAGAAGAACTGTAACAATGTTTCTAACTCTTATTTCAGAATTTATATGCAGAATTTTCAGCATATCCTGGCCTTGGAATTCGCTGTCAAAGAAATCAATGAAAATCTCCAGATCTTACCTAATATCACACTGGGTATCCATGACTCTAATAGCTATTTCTTGGCAAGTTGGATCTATCTTGCTTCCATGGAACTTCTTTCTTCAAAGGGAAGATTCATTCCAAACTATAAGTGTGATCTCAAGGACAATGTGGTAGCTGTTCTTGCAGGACCTAACGCTTTCATTGGTCAGTTCATGTCAAATATTCTGAGCATTTACAAGATCCCACAGGTAACATCTATTTCCAAAAGAAGGGCATGCAAAAGAGGTTTAGTGTTTTGGAAAGAGACACTGGTAAAAACAATATATAAATGAATTCCCTGCATTTCTTTTTTTCCCATAGAAATATAAATCAATCAATGTAGTATAATTATTATATTATATCTATTCAATAAGTGTTAGTTAAGGATATTTCTTTCTTCCTTCTGGTAGCCACTGATACAAAAATGGGGACTTTCTGGACAATATCCTATTCTACTTTAGTGTTGATTTTGCAAAAGTCTATATATGGAACCATGGAAATATCTGTGTATGTGTTTGTGCGAAAGAGTGGGAAAGGGTTAGAAAAACAGAGAGAGAAGAGAAATAAGTAAAATTTTAGGAAAATGACATTCTTATTACATTCTCTTTCAGAATGCAAACAGAAATCAAGCTTTCATTTTCTTGGTGTTTTGGACAATATTTCAATAGAGCAGTTTATTATGCAGAAGGCTGTACTCTTAGACACATATGTTCTGTTTTAACCTAATTTTAAATTTACTTTTCTCAGGTGACATATGGGTCTGCTCCAGTGATAGATGACAGCACCCAGGCTAATTTCTTACACCGGGCATTTCCAAATGAAGATCTTCAATTTAAGGGGATGATCAAACTGTTGCTACATTTTCAGTGGATATGGATTGGGCTGATTGTCCAAGGTTCTAGGAGACGAGACAAATTTCTTCAGAATAAGCTTGCTATATTTTCTCAGAAAGGTATTTGCTTTGACTTTGTGGAAGAGTTACCAAAGGTATCTGTTTCTAATGAAATGGATAATGTGCTTACGCATTATATAAAAGTTTACAATGTTACCATGAGAAGCAATGCCAATATTGTGATTGCATATTGTGAAAACCAGGACATGGTGGTTTTGAGAATGTTACCATATATTTCAGAATTTGTTGACACAACGGTGAAGAGAAAAGATAAAATCTGGATAATACCAGCCCAGATGGAGTTCTCATCTGTTCCCTTTCAAAGGTATCGAACTATGGATTTCATCCATGGTTCTCTGTCTTTTCAAGTTGCCTCAAAGAATGTCTTGGGCTTCAAGAGATTTCTTCAGATGAAAAAACTTACTTCTCCAGAGGAAGACAGTTTGATGAGAGTGTTTTGGGAAAGTGCATTTGAATGTTCTTTCTCTAATGCCATGTTAGAGGAGGAAGCTGAGAATGAATGCACTGGTGAGGAGCCACTGGAGACCCTTCCTAAATTGGTTTTTGAGACTGTTATGACTGGTCAGAGTTACAGTGTCTACAATGCAGTCCATGCTGTGGCACATGCTTTGCAGGCCATGCTTTCATCCAAATACAAACTCAAGGCAAGAGGAAATGGCTCAAAACTTAAGATGTTGAATGAATATGTGTGGCAGGTAAGAGTGGGATAAATAATTTTACCCCCGATTAAAGTGCCAATAGTCATTGGGAGTTGGGTGGCACATACATTTAAAGTATTAGTATTAGTATTAGTATTAGTATTAGTATTAGTATTAGTATTAGTATTAGTATTAGTATTAGTATTAGTATTAGTATTAGTATTAGTATTGTAGTGGGAAAACTCACCTTCCCAAATGACAGGAGACGAGACCAGCGAGGTTAGAGAGTACAGGTTTATTGCTAGCAAAGGTTCAGAGTAATAGTTTGGCAAATTCTGAACCCCAGGCTACTCCCAGAGTCTATCTTTTATAGGTTTCGTAATCAATACAATCAGGATATCACAACATCAGCAGTTGGTGTCTCAAGTATCACAAGCTCAGCTGTTAATACATAGTACATCAAAACAGGATACAAAAGAGGGAAGTTATCTTACACCATCAGCAATATTTTAGGGAACTTCCAGTAGTCCATGGCGTACTGTTACAAAGGTCAAGATGTTGGTAAGAACATTTAGGCAAGAGGATATCTATTGTTACAAAATGCAGGATTTGATTAGATTAGATTTGATTAGACGTTAGATAAAGTAGGCCCATTTTGGTATAGAGAACTGAACCACTCTGGCCTGCCTGCTTCATTATTAGTAGTAGTATTGAGGTTGAGGAGGAATTTATTTATTTATTTATTTATTTATTTATTTATTTATTTATTTATTTATTTATCTATCTATTTATTGTTCAGTTTATATCACCACCCATGGGGTGGTTGGTTTACAACAAATTTTTATTGATGACAATTTGATGAGGTTGCAATGAAGATGTGGTGTTGTTGCATGCAGAAAAGGGGGAAAAAGATGGGCGGCAAAAAGGACAAAGAGGAGGTTGGGATTGAGGATTAAGAGCCTGATGGACCACAACAAAAGGACTGTTAAACTTGAAAGTGGGAGATGGTGGCAGGGAAAAGTTTCTGGTGGATGTGTTTTGGAGACCCAAGAGGAAAAAATAACCTGATACTTCACCTTGGACCTCATTGATGGACAAATGATCCAGGCTTCTGTTACTTGCATTCGGGCTGTACAATGAATAGCAGGTCTTCAAAAACAACAGAACTACGTAAGTTTCTTCTTGGTTCGTTTGGTCATCAGAGCTATTGCCTAATTCAGAATTATGGGATTCCACACTTTCCCTAACCCCCTCCATGAACACACACAGACACACACAAAGACACACACACATCCCTTATTGCATTTTATACAAGTAGAAAAGGCTTTTCTCTTCCTTTGATCTTGGGTTGGCTCCTGTGAAACTGACACTATGTCAGGGAGATACAGGATGGCGGTGGGGGGAGCTCCCTCAAGGAAGGGAAGCGTGTGCGCAGTCCTGAAGCTTTCGCCTTGTCTCCCAAACGCCTCCGGAAAGCCCCGCCCTAAGCCTGGACTTATGTCTCTGGGATTCTTCAAGCCATTTTTTTTAGCAGGATTCTGTAAGTAGGAAGGTAATAAACACTAGAGACTCGATTCCAAGCCTCGGCGTGTTATTTCTACACCTACACCAGGACATCAATCCTGCTAAACCTCAACTCCCATCGGAAGAGGGAGGAAAGACAAATCCAGGAGAATGTCTTCAGAGACGCAAGAACTTTGACAGGTGATAGTCCAACTGGCAGCAGCACTAATGCAACACCAGCAGCAAGTAGATGACCAAGTCAACAACCTCCAAGCAGCAATGCTACAGCAAATGCAACAACCAGCTCCAGTCGCCCAGCAGCTGGTCCCAGCAGCAGCACCCCCACCAGTCATGCTGCGATCCCCAGGGTGTTTACCAGAGAAATTTGGAGATGAAACAGTGCAGCTCAGGACCTTCATCGCCCAGTGCACCATGTTTTTCGACAGCCGGCCAGCTGAGTTCCCAACGGAAAGATCCAGAGTCACTTTCATCTTAAGTCTACTGAAAGGCTCAGCTGCCAGATGGTCAATCCCTATGGTGGAAGCCAATGATCCAATTCTAGACAACTACCAGAATTTTATGGTCCGTTTCTGAGCTCATTTTGATGACCCAATCAGAGAAGTCACTGCTAGCCGAGAGATCCGAAAGCTCAGGCAGGGGAACAGGAGAGTGGGAGCTTACATCGCAGATTTCAAACTGCTAGCAGGGGACTTAGGTTGGAATGAGGTTGCCTTGAAAGACCAGTTTAAACAAGGACTTGATGAAGAAATAAAGACCGAGCTGGTGCAACAAGGCACGCCAGCAACGTTAGAAGCATTATATCAGTTGACAGTGGTTATAGATGCTTGACTGGAAGAATTACGGCAGCTCCGGCCAGAGAAAAGCAGAGCAGCAGTCCGGCCAGCGTTTCCAGGTTTTGCAACCTTCCCCACCACGTCTGTTTCTCTAGGAGCAGAGGAACCTATGCAAATTGGGGCATCGCGAAGGTTAGTTTCTGGAGCCGAGTGACAAAGACAGAGGGACAAGGCACATTGTTTTTATTGTGGGGCCCCTGGACACATAGCATGGGCTTGCCCAGCCAGACGCCAAGCAGCTTCGGTAAGAGTTACAGCCCAGGAGGCAGAGCAGACACCGGCTCCAGCTTCGGTTTCCAACCAGTTAAACTCCAATGGCCACCCTCGCCAGAGCTCCACAGGGAGGCCATCGAACAATTAAGAAGGGCTCATTCTGCAGACTTCAGCCAAACTTTTTACCTTGTTCCAGCCACGCTGACAATAGATTCCAAACAGCCACTACCTGTAGAATTGATGATTGACTTCGGTGCAACAACAAATTTTATAGATGTGGAAGCAGTGGAAAAGTTTCAAATTCCAACACTCACATTACCAAGCCCCTTACAAGTTGAAACCATCGACGGTCAACCCCTCAAAGCAGGTCCAGTCACACGCTGCACTCAGCCAATTCAACTCTCTATTGCAGATCACGCAGAGTGGATTCAACTTTATGTCACAGCCTCATTGCAAGTTTCCATCATCCTGGGCACTCCATGGTTAAAACTTAAAAACCCCTGTTTGGACTGGGTGACCAGGGCGGTTTCCTTCCCCTCTCAGGACTGTCTGCACCACAAATTACAGGCAACCATCCACTCCCCAGCGACAGTTGCAACCTTGGAAGCAGTGGGGGCTCACCTACCAACAAAGTATGGGGACTATGCAGACATTTTCAGTGAACAGGAGGCCACAGCGATGCCACCCCATAGACCTTTTGACTGCACAGTGGACCTAAAGCCCGGAGCCAAGATTCCAGTGAAAAAGCATTATGCTATGTCACCAAAGGAGCTAGCTACCCTGAAGGAGTACTTGGATATAAACCTCAAGAAAGGATTAATTCGACCGTCCACATCTCCAGCATCTGCCCCTACTTTCTTTGTCCCAAAGAAGCCGGACCCCTTTGCTCCTTCAGAACAGGCTGATGGAAGGGTGGCCCCTATGCACACAGTGCATGACTATAGCGCACTCAACGCAGTTACTGTTAGAGACCACTACCCCCTTCCTCTCATATTGGATTTGCTCAATCGCTTACAAAAGGCATGCATTTTTACCAAGTTAGACCTCAGGAATGCCTACCATTTAATCAGAATGAAAGAAGGGCATGAATACCTCACAGCCTTCAATACCAGGTATGGTAAGTTTGAATATTTGGTCATGCCTTTCGGACTAAGTAATTGTGGGGCTGTATTTTCCAGATTTATGAATCACATTTTTTCAGATTTGTTAGATAAGTATGTAGTCATTTATCTTGATGACATCATGATATTTTCTGATGACCCCACGTCTCACACAACTCATCTACGCAATGTTCTGCAGAGACTGAGGGAGAACAAACTTTTTGCCAAGCTTTGCCTTTGATTTAACTCAATTGGACTATCTAGGCTACAGAATTTCCACAGAAGGCATAGCCATGGATCCCTCAAAGTTCCAGGCAATTCTCTCTTGGAAACCTCCCTGTAATGTCAAGGAGGTCCAGCAATTTTTAGGGTACACAAATTTCTACCACAAATTCATTAACGGCTATGCGGAAAAGGCACAACCCCTTTCTCAGCCTTTAAAGAAAGGCACACGATTTTGCTGGGGTGAACAACAACAGGCTGCCTTCCAAGAGTTTAAGCAGAGGTTTGCCTCCACGCCTCTCCTGAGACACCCTGACCCACAGCGACAATTCATTGTCCATACTGACGCATCAAATGTGGCAATAGCTGCCATTCTGCTCCAGGCTGAGGACCCAAAAGGGGAGGATTTGCTTCCTTGTGCCTTTTTCTCTTGCACGCTGTCACCAGCAGAGAGGAATTATGATATCTTCAATAAAGAATTACTTGCAATTAAGTCTGCCTTTCTACAGTGGAGACACTGGTTAGAGGGGGCACGATTTACAGTCAAGGTTTCCACAGAATACAAGAACTTAGAACTTTTGCAAGAATCTGGGTCACTCACCCCCCACCAGGTCAGATGGAGTCAATTTTTTTTTCACGTTTCAATTTTATACTCTCTTACCTGCCCGGCAAGCAGAATAGGTTGGCAGACGCCTTATCTAGGCAGCCACAGAAAATTACAGGCTCCCACCAGGCCACTCAAACTACAATTTTACAACCTCAAAATTTTGATAGGCCTCCCGAAGGGGACCAAGCAGAGATCTTAGCAGCCGTCAGGCAAGCAGACGATCTCCTTGCAAGAATCAAGGCTCAGCAGCAACAAGACCCCTATGCAAGGGCTAGGCTGGATGACCTCCAGGGGGCCCAGCAAGGAACACCATCCCTATTCACAGTAGATGCGGGGACTCTTTGGCATAGCGGACGGCTTTACATTCCCATTTCTCTGACGGAAGAGGTCCTACAGCTATGTCATGATAGCCCAACAGCAGGGCATGGGGGGGGGGGTTCAAAACACTGCACAGAACTCTCAGAGATTACTGGTGTCCTAAGATGGCTGCGCACATTAAAACCTACGTGGCCTCTTGCAACACATGTAGACGTGCCAAAACCATTGCAGGAAAGCCGGGAGGGCTTTTACAACCCCTGCCCACATACCCCCAGCCTTGGGACACTGTCTCCATGGATTTTATCACTGACTTGCCAACGGTCCAAGACTTTACTTCCATTCTAATGGTGGTGGACTGTTTTACAAAGATGGCACATCCCTGCAAGGGCCTTCCAACAGCACAAGCAACAGCGCAGCTCTTTTTGGACAATGTCTTCCGACATAGAGGCATGATTAATCACTTGATCTCGGATCTCGGATCGCAATTTACTTCCAGGATCTGGGGGGTGCTTTTTCAGTCATTGGGGTCAAGATACATTTATCCTCTGCAAATCATCCTTGTACTAATGGGGAGGCTGAGAAAATTAACCAATTATTACAGCAATATCTCAGATGTTACATCAACTATCGCCAGGACAATTGGCCAGACCTGCTCCCCATGGCAGAATTTGCTTACAACAATTCAGTGCATTCCTCAACCAAGATGTCACCTTTCCAGGCACTCTATGGCTTTAACCCACGAGTTAAACCCTCTCTCCTCCCAACAAGCAGCCATCCCAGCAGCCACTGATTTCATTGCAGAAAGACAGGCGGCCCATCAGCTTTTAAAGGAGCAGCTTGAAATCGCGAAAGCAGCCTACAAAAGACATGCAGATGCACACAGACAGGAAGGGCCACAGATTGCTATAGGAGACAAGGTCTGGCTCTCTACCAAGTTTTTGCCCTCTCGCAGACCTTGTAAGAAATTGGACTCTAAGTTCATCGGCCCTTTCCCAGTGTTAAAGCAGATTAACCCTGTGGCTTATCGTTTGCAGCTTCCACACTCCATGAAGATCCATCCAGTGTTCCACAGGTCATTGTTGGTCAAGGAATTCCCCCCAAGTGCCTTGCGTTTGCAGAACCCCCCCCCACCGCCACTTCTGATAGAGGGGGAAGAGGAGTATGAAGTTCAAGACATTTTAGATTCAAGGCGGAGAGGCAGGGGCATCCAGTATTTGATACACTGAAAGGGGTATTCTCAGACAGAGCGCTCCTGGGAAAATGCCAAGGATGTGCATGCTCCTTTACTTGTTCACAAGTTTCATCAGCTTTTCCCCCACAAGCCGTGGCCTCCACAACTACCAGAACTGCATTCCTTGGCTGAAAACGACGGAGGCAGCCAGACAGAGGAGTTTGTAAGTTGGATGCCTTCTCCTCAGCACCAAGCACCGGGGCCAGCGAGGGGGGAGGAGGTGGAATCTCGCCTGTCAACCTCTGGCTTGCAGTTCCCAGGGGGGAGGGGGACAGCTTTGCTAACCCTCTAGCTGTTTTTCAGAAGCCGCCAGCTGCACCTGAGATGTTATCTAATCAAACAGTGACGCTTCCTCCCTGGAAATTCCTTCTCTGGATGAATTGCCTCCTCTGCCCAGTTCTCAGGAGGAGTCGGAGGGGGAGATAGATTCTCATGGGACTGTTGCTGACACCAAGGACACAGGAGGGGAGGGGGTTTCTATGGAATGTTTTTCTGGAGGGGGAGGTGGTGTCAGGGAGATACAGGACGGCGGTGGGGGGAGCTCCCTCAAGGAAGGGAAGCGCGTGCGCAGTTCTGAAGCTTTGGCCTTGTCTCCCAAACACCTCTGGAAAGCCCCACCCTAAGCCTGGACTTATGTCTCTGGGATTCTTCAAGCCATTTTAGTTTAGCAGGATTCTGTAAGTAGGAAGGTAATAAACACTAGAGACTTGATTCCAAGCCTCGGCATGTTATTTCTACACCTACACCAGGACAAGGTAGATGAATTTACTCCAATCAATTTCATCCAGATGAGGATTTTGCCTTTTTGATAGAGACCCTTAATGCTGATTAACATTAATAGGCATGGGAATTCTAAAAGGATTTTTAGCTATCACATCTGACAAATAATTGTTGTACAATATATCTGATTCTTCTTACATATTCTCATCACTTATTTACATTTACTTTGGTCTAGCTTCATAAATACATGAGAACTGTTTCATTTAACAACAGTGCTGGGGAAAAGATTTTCTTTGATCAAAATGGGGAAATAGCAACTGGCTTTGATGTCATCAACTGGGTCACTTTCCCCAACCAATCCTTCCATCGAGTCAAAGTTGGGAAGGTAGATCCATTTGTTCCCCCAGACAAGCTGCTCTCCATTTCTGCAAAGAACATTATCTGGCCCGCCATGTTCAACCAGGTAAGTTCTGCACTAATTTCAAAATAGAGAGAATCATGTGATTCAAATAGTGATTCAGTGATCTGACATCTTTCTACAAGTTTTATCCTTGAATATATAATATTCTCCAAGTTATTAATTTCTGTTGAAACTGAAAAGTCCAATGATTTTGAAAGAGTGACCTGAAATGACTGAATTTTCATAGCATCTTCGCATAGAGAGAGGTTGGCAATTTCATATGCCTCAAGGGTGAGGCATTTCCAGAATAGGAGGGCTGCGTACATCTTTCAGGGTCCTGGTGTCACTAGACCCATTTTTTTGCACCAGCTGAAATTACCAGGATCTTCAGAGAAACCTACTTTCCAAACACATTAGAAATGTTTAACTAAGATATGACAACTGGATAAGTAAGCAAGATAGCATAACATTTTTTAAACATTTTAGAAAAGAATATAAGTAAAGTAGAGAGAAAGTATGTAAGAGAAGTAAAATAACAAAGTACAGTTAATGAGATACAGACAGAGAGGCAAAAAATCTAAAATATCTTAAAGACTACTATTTTCCAGAGAGCCAGTTTTGTTTAGTGGTTAAGGCATCAGGCTAGAAACCGAGAGATTGTGAGTTCTAGTCCCACATTACCCACAAAGCTTGTGGGGTAACCTTGGGCCTGTCACTTTCTCTCAGTCCTAGGAAGACGGCAATGGCAAAACACTTTTGAAAAATCCTGCCAAGAAAACTTCAGGGACTTTTCCAGGCAGTCTTTGAGAATTGGATAAGATTTAACAGATTATTTTTTTTCCCAATATGTTATTAATTTTAACATATTACTTAATATATTATTCTAAAATAAGTCCGTTTTTAAAAACAGAAAAACTAACAAATTCTATGGAGCTTTAAACTGAAAATACCTGGTTAACACAGTATAAATCACCAAGTAAATACAATACATCAAATCAATAGTGGAAATATGATTTTCCATAAAATTCAAAGATAGACCATGTAGAAAAGACCCTAGCTTTTGGATGTGATCCAAATCCATTTATAGTTTTATAGGCCAAGAATGATTTCCAGGTTGAATTAACTTCAATATTTTTAAATACAAAATTCGTCCAGGCAGTGAATTTTATTTCCACAATTTATTTACCCCTTCTTCCAAAGAAGGAATTAAACATCCTTTTCAGTAGATGGTATATAAGATCCTTGCAGCCATTAAGATATGATTACATTTTTGATAGGGACATAGCTGGCAAACAAACTGGCTAAAACCATTCCTTTTGGAGGATTGTGTTTGTACTTCCAAAAATTTGTGGCGATGGACATCATACCTGATTAGATGAATAACACAAGAGTCTTAAGAGCTGAACTGCCAGTTTTTATATAATGTAATGTAATTTTAATTCAGAAGATGTTCAATGGTAATCGATTGTCAGAGCAACATATACAAGTTATGATATGTCCACTACAAAAATATACTCCTGCGATACATGGATGCAAATATTTGATAAGCCTAACAAAACCAGTGAAATCCAAATTCTTCAGATGCAAGGATTTCTGCAGGTTAAAGAAAAATGTCTGAATTTTCCTTCTTAATGTCCAACAGGCACAGCCTGTTTCTGTGTGCAATCCTCATTGTTTCTCAGGTTATACCAGAATAAAAAGAGAAGGAAAGCCATTTTGCTGCTATGATTGCCTTCCATGTCCAGAAGGGAAGATTTCAAACAAGACAGGTAAGAGATCTAAAGGACATTGCTATCTATTTTGAGTGACCCCATAGCCTGATTGTTTAAATTACATTTTTAATATAAACAGTAGTTTACCAACTGTTTAAAAATTGTCCATAATTCAGGAGATATGTTTTTTTTTTATAATTTTATTGAGTTTTAAAATACATATTAAAAGTTAGAACAGAAAAAAGAAATAGAAATAGAAATACAAAATAAGAAAAAGATAAAGAAAAAGTGAAATCAAGAAATAATAAACAAAGAAAATATAGAAAATAGGTGTCCTCCAATCTATCTTTGAACTTTAAGTACAATAATTGATTTTAAATGTTAGTCCTTCATACGATTTGTTGTTTATTCGTTCAGTCGTTTCCGCCTCTTCGTGACTTCATGGACCAGTCCACCCCAGAGCTTTCTGTCGGCCGTCACCATCCCCAGCTCCCCAGTGGTTGAGTCCGTCACCTCCAGAATATCATCCATCCATCTTGCCCTTGGTCGGCCCCTCTTCCTTTTGCCTTCCACTTTCCCTAGCATCAGCTTCTTCTCCAGGGTATCCTTCATACGATACACAGGAACTTTTCTTTGTCATATGCCCTTTGATTTCTATAATCCAATCTTCTGATCTTCATATAGGTTTCACCTTTCTTACTATCTCCCAATAGTCCATCTTTGGCTTCCACTCCTTGAAGTAGTAGTTAAATGTTAAATGTTCATTGCTGCATTAGTTTGATATTTTATATTTGTTCTTTCCATTTTTACATCTATATTTGTATCTTCAATAAAATCCAATTAGTATAACAAATAAAAGCCTTATTTACTTCTAATAAACTACAATATACAGTATTCTATTCATATTATGACTACATATTCCACTAGTACATAACCTAACATATTGCATAACTTAATACATAATATAGCAATTCTTGTAATATTCATACATATATATTCATACATAATATTGTAAAAGTATGTCATCCTGTAATAACATTAATTCTAATTCCACCTCATCATCCCATTATCTTCTTATATATATATATCTCCATAAAAAAATAAACTATAATATCAATTTCTATTTATATTTGTTATCTTATATCTCAGTTATCCATCTATAATTTCCACTCCTTGGGATAATGTCCATTTAAACTAAATACATAACCTATCATAACACTTAACCTAATACCTAATATACCAATTCTTATAATATTCATACATACATATTCATACATGATGTCATCCTGTAATAACCTTCATTCTAATTCCATCTCATCATATCATTATCTTCTCATAAATGTATCTCCAAAGAAAAAAGTAATCTATGATATCAACTTATGTTTATATTTAACCTTATATCTTACACTTAGAATATCACTTTTTTATATATCCATACAGTTTCTCATATCAATTTATATTCTGTATACAATCCAAATCCGTGTTTTCATTAACCTTATGTCCCATATCATGATACTGAATCTTCTGTTTAGGTTATGCCAAAATCACAATATGCAATGCCAAGTTCACAATATACAGCCTGCTTTTTTCTATATCTCGTGTAGAGTATCAGAATAATTTTCTCACTCTTTCCATGTATTTCACAATATCTATCCAATTGCATACTCAAATTTTCTCCCTGTCTCCACTGCCATAACATATTTATACCAGAATTATAATGTATAGCCTTCAGAATGTTTTTCTGAACTAATATATTTAAAATTCCCTCCTCCTGTTTCTCTTCTATTTCAAAAACATTTTTCTTTCCCATTTCTAATTCTATTTTTTGTTGGCTGTGGTGGGTCTTCCGGGCTGTGTGGCCGTGTTCTGGAAGTTGTGGTTCCTAACGTTTCGCCAGCATCTGTGGCCAGCATCTTCAGAGGGCAACCTTCGACAATACACTATTTTTTGTTCTTTTTGTTCTTGGTCTTGCAAAGTTATCAATAATAGTTCCAATGACTTTTTAATTTCTGAAAGAGATTCACTAAATTCTTTTTTAAACTCTTGAATTGCTGTTGAAAAAGCCATTCTTCTTCTGTGCCCTTCAGATTATAGCAACAACCACTCTAGTCAAAACAATAAGATTAGTCAGCTGATCTATTCGTGGAATACTACCAGCAAAGTCTATTAAGTAGAAAGTTTTTTAAGATTTAAAGAAAAAAAAGGTTCCAATAATCCAAAATACAGGAGAGAATAATATTTCAAACAGTTTATAAAAGGAGAAATAAAGAATAAATTCCAAGTGAAACAAAATCCACTCTGAAAGAATGTAGAGAAAAAAAAGAAAAAAAATTTACAAACGTTTCCCTGTGCTTTTGTTCTTCAAGCTGCAAGCTGCTTAATCCAAACAAATAGTTTCTCAAGAAATAAATAGTCAATTAATTTGTCAGGCGAAGAATTACAAACAAAGTCTCTTAGGTCCCAACTTCTCTAATACAAAAGAAAGGTAAAAAAAAAAATGCAAACGTTTCATTATGTTGCAAATGTAGAATCTATCAAACTTCCACCAAAATCAATTATAGCAAAGAAAGCACAAAATTAGCCAACATTTTAAGCAAAGTCCAAAAGATAGATCTTAGATACTAAAAACATTCTAATCTAAAAAAAAATTTCTAAAGTGATCTAAAAGCGACTGCACGCTCTTGTGTCTCTTCAAAGAGATTTAGATTCCCTGTAAGAGCCAGATGCCTCTCCGGCCATTCCCTTGCACTCACCCCTGTTCCCTCCGTGGTGGAAACTACAAAGAAAAGCAGGAGTGGGCAATTCCAATGGCCCTGTGAGCAATCTTCTGGTCCCCCCTTCTTCAGGGGAAAAACTTCAATGGTCTCACAACTTCTGTAGTCCACTGCAAACAAGGAAAATTCAGCCAGGTCTCAGCACTTTGAGAAATCCTGACTGGACAAGCTGCCAGCCAAGCATGGAGTCAATTCAGGAGATATGTTGATCTTTTAGGAGTCTTTTCACTTATCATCGTGTCATCTTTTCTCGGCTTTGAGAAAGAGAAACCAGAGCATAAAAAACAATCCTTTCACATATGGTTTCTATCAAATTAAAGAGATTGCAAGGCTAGATGGCATGGACCTCCTTTCATTTTGGAGAATTCCAGTTCAGGAGGAGATTTGAAGAAATACTAAATTGAAGATCTCAGTTAGTTAACCATGCTCAAGCAAGTAAAATGTCTTGATAGTGTATTCTTGGAAATACAGAGAAATTTAAGCATTAATATGTCTAAGTACTGTTAATATGTTTAAAAAATGTTGATTGTCATTGAAGCGAACTCTCTGGTAATCATTAGAAGTAATAATTAAGTATTGGTTCCTTAATTATGGAAAACTAATCAATGAAACAACAAATAAATAAAGTGTTGAATCAAACGTTCATAAGATTGATTTTCCAGAGAGAGGTTCTAAATTGGTAGTGTATTCAAGATGTAGAGAAAGATTCTGTCTAATATTAATTGATGCTGTTTGGTTTCTGAGAATGGGGAGCAGAATGGGGAGCAATACAAAGTCAAGAGATTATTAGTAGATCTGTCTTAATTATGTTCCACTTCATTACAAGATGGGAATCTTTTGGCCTTTCTTTGCAGTCCCAGAGCCCCAAGAATCATACAGGCCCATAGCCATTTTCCCCATAAAACCAATCATAATTTACTTTTGCTTTATGCAGAATAGCTATCAGAAATAAAATACCACGATAAAAAGGTTGATCAGATTTTGATACGTTAAATCCCCTTAACCAGAAAGAGGGCATCCAGGGTCTATCATGCTTAAATCATTCCAGAACAAATAGAAAAGACTTAGCTCAAAAAGTCACATTAGCTGTTCTTCTTCCCATTCATCAGATATTATTTAAAAATATGACAGCAATGATTTCTGTTTCAGATACAGATGACTGCTTCCCATGTTCAGAAGATCAGCACCCAAACAAAGCTCACAATCTTTGCATTCCAAAACGAATCATATTTTTGTCTTATGAAGAATCTCTGGGAATCAGCCTGACAGCTATTGCTTTCTTCTTTTCTCTCATCTCAGCTGTGGTGCTGGGGATCTTTATTAAACAGCGGGACACTCCAATTGCCAAAGCAAACAACAGGAACCTCACCTACATTCTTCTCGTTGCTCTCCTCCTCTCCTTCCTTTGCACTTTGCTCTTCATTGGGCAACCTGACCAAGTGAAATGTCTCATGCGACAAACTGTTTTTGGCATCATCTTCTCTGTAGCTCTTTCTTGTATATTGGGTAAAACAACGATTGTTGTTCTTGCTTTCATGGCCACCAAGCCAGGCTCCAAAATGAGGAAGTGGGTGGGGAAAAGGCTGGCAAACACTATTGTCCTTTCTTGCTCCTTGATGCAACTCATAATCTGTATGGTGTGGTTGGCAATTTCTCCCCCATTCCCAGATTCAGATATACATTCAATGGTTGAAGAAATTGTCCTGCAGTGTAATGAAGGTTCAACCACAATGTTTTATATTGTCCTTGGCTTTATGGGGTTCTTGACCGCTACCAGCTTCACGGTGGCTTTCCTTGCTAGGAATTTACCTGACAGCTTCAACGAAGCCAAATTTATCACCTTCAGCATGTTGGTCTTTTGCAGTGTCTGGATATCATTTGTTCCCACCTATCTCAGCACCAAGGGGAAGTACATGGTGGCAGTGGAAATCTTCTCCATTTTGGCTTCGGCAGCTGGATTACTGGGCTGCATCTTTTCCCCCAAATGCTATATTATTGTTCTAAGGCCTGATTTGAACAGAAAGGAGCAGCTAATAAAGAAATAGAACTGAATTTTTGCTCCACTATGCTGTAAATCCTCTCAGCTATGACCTGAGATTTATTCCTCTGGTTAAGAGGCTGCAGTCAGTTTTTATTTTTCCTTCCTTTTCCTTTTAACCAGAAATAAAGATTTGAAATTTTGGAATTGAGTTCTCATACTGAAGTTACTTTATAAGTATGCCCTATTACAGGTGGCATTTTTCTGAGAAACAGAGAAGTGGAATGTAGCTGCCATAAGAATTATTGAAGGCTGCTCCAGAAAATAAATTACTATAGGTAAATGAGGAATGACAAGCTAGTGAGGAGAAGAAGAAGATGAAGAGAAAGAGGAGGAGGAGGAGGAGGAGGAGGAGGAGGAGGAGGAGGAGGAGGAGGAGGAAGAGGAGGATGAAGGATGAAGCTTAGTATATAAGGTTGGAAGCTTATTATTCTCATGTTGCACTGAAATATATGGCTTATTTATTTGCTTTAAATTCATAGACTGAAAAGGGAAGAAAAAAATAGAAAAATAAATCTGATAGAAAATGTTGACAATAAGTAAAAAGTCTAAAAGAGAATTGTGAAATGAGAAAAGAGTGTACATATATATGTGTTAATGCTTGTGATGGGGGCAATAATCAGGTTGGACTAAGTATAATTTTTATTTCAAAGCCATTGTCTTCTAACTGAGATTGCCGTAATACATAATTTTATGAATTTTGTAGCAAAAATATTCCCCTGACCTCTCAGTAGAAATAGCTGTGATCACAATTACATAGCAAATTTGAAATTTAGCTAATCTTGCTTGCTTGTCAATAGAAGTTTGATAAGGAAAATAACAAGTACAGCTAATGAATAAAAAGGGAGTATTAAAGCAAAAAGTGTATCCATGGAAATATATAGTAAAGGAAAGGAAATCCAAAATTTGGATGTGAGAATTTTCCTGAATGTTATAATCAATAAATTGCTGCCAGGCTCTATTGAACTGATCCAAGCTGTTGCAATTTGTAGTTATTTTTTACATTGAATCATACTCCCACTGTATCAGAGAAAGTTATTCTTGGATGTTTCAAATATAGAGCACATTTAGTTTCTGTCTATAATAGTATATATCATGCTAACTCACCAAAATATATTGATATAAAATATTTTTGATATTTTACAAAAAAACTATGGGATGGCAAATGATATGAAATTCTAAAATGTACTGCATCTTTACTTCTTATTTTTTGAAAAAATGTTTATTCATTTAAAAACATAATAAACATAAACAATACATACATTAAATACAACAGGTATTATACAAGCTTACAAACTTATGACACACACAACATGTCGAACCAATGAAACACAAAAAACCAAAAAAAGACCCAGAAACATTAAAATGTGGTTTCCAACTATCACAATTGTGAATATATTTATAATTACATTTCCTTAACCTCTTGTCTTTGTTCTATCTATCTTACCATTATTTCTATTTAATTATTTATTTTATTTATTTATTTAATCAAATTTATCACCACCCAACTCCCCCAAGGGGGACTCTGGGCGGTTTACAACAAAATATATTCAATAATGTAGATATGTCTATGAAGGTTCTCAGTCATCCAGGTGGAATTGTCTGTAGCTTGAAATCCAGTTGACATGATTCAAGCTACAGTCAATAATGTACAATTATAAATAGAATAAAATACAAATTAAATAACATTTTAAAATATAAAAAATATAATAAAATCCAATGACGGGATCTTCTAAGTTCTTCTTAAGTAAAAGGGGCACTCCAGGGATAATCTAAGGTGCTAGCCATCTCCAGGTGTGCCCGTTCTCCTTCCCACCCCAAGCATACTGACAAAACCAGGTTTTAAGTTTCTTCCAGAAGTCCAGGAGCGAGGGGGACTGTCTAATCTCTTGGGGGAGAATGTTCCAAAGGGCAGGGGCAACAGCAGAAAAAGCACGCTTACATGACCCCATTAGATGGAGCTCTTTAACCGAAGGGGTCTGCAGCATGCCCTCTCTGCATGCCCGGGTGGGATGGGGGAAGTAATGGGGATGAGACAGTCCCTTAGGTATCCTGGTCCCATGCCATTTAGGGCTTTAAAGGTGATAACCAACACCTTTTAATCCTTTAATATGTAAAACCTATAATCATAACATCATTTTTTTCCATTGTCATAAAGTAATCAAGAAATGGTTGCCATACTTTCTTAAATTCAGCCACATTTTTGTCCTTCATCAAATCCGTTAATTTTGCCATTTGTCATTATTTTGATTGTCCACTCTTCTATCATCAGTATATGTTCTTCCTTCCATCGTTGGGTATACAGGATTCTAGCTGCTGTGATCATGTATAATAGTAACTTTCCATGTCTTTTTTCTAATTCTTCTTCCATCATTCCCAATAGATATAATTTTGTTTTTGTTTTTTGTTATGTTAACTTTTAAAAAAATTTGAGTAACCTTGTGTACCTGATCCCAAAATTTCTTAGCTTTTTTACAAGTCCACCATAAGTGATAAAATGTTCCCTCTTCTTGTGAGCATTTCCAACAGATATTTGGTACATTTTTAAACATTCTCGATAATTTATTTATTTTATTTTATTTATTTATTCAATTTATTCCCCGCCCATCTCCCATACAAGGGACTCTGGGCGGGTCACAACAATCAAAGTTAAAAACAATACAATAATTTTAAAAAATACAATATAAATAAATAAAATACAAGATGGGGGACGTAGGGAACGTAGCATAGTGTTGCTACGGGGCTAGCCAACCCCAAGAGGCACTCCCGCCTCCGTTGTCCCAGGCCAGGTGGCAGAGCCAGGTCTTAAGGGCCTTCCGAAAGGTCAGGAGGGAGGGGGCCAGTCTCACCTCCGGGGGCAAGATATTCCATACAAGATATTCCAACACTATTATCCAGTGTTAGGTACCAACGGTACATCATTTTATAAAAAATTTCTTTTAAATTATAACTCTGTAAATTTTAGATCCCTAGTCCACACCCTTTCCCATTGGTCCATCATAATATAACCAAAATTTCTAGCCCACTAGATCATACATTCTTTTTGTAATTTTTATAAAATTTGTGATCAGAGTTATGGAAAAAACAAGAGATAAGTTTGTAGCAAAAACGTTGTTTTATTTAAAAACAAAAACATAGGAACAAACCTCGAATCTTCTTCTTTAGCCAAAGCATGGCACGGTTGATTAACATATTTACATTTAGATAGCAGAGCAGTTAGCAGAGCAGAGTGCAGAGAACAAAAGACATTTACATTTTTAAACCTTTACCTGACCAGCATCTGAGTGGACAGGATCCAGCATGTGACCAAAACACCTAGGCAACAGATTCCCAATATGGGCAAAGCTCTAACAGCTAATTCTGATTGGTCAGAACTCTCAGACTGGCCGGCACCTGAAGGCAAATGAACATTCCTGAGTGGGGGGTGAACATGTGTTCCTGAGCCCAAACAGGAAAAAAGTTTTGAGGCCTGGCTTTTTAAAAACTCAGCCACATATTCTACAGACATAAAAAATATATACAACAATTCTTTGACTTGTTCATCTTCCAATTTAAATTGTAGTAGCATTTTATATATTTTCACAATAATATGCTCATCATTCGTGCATGCTTGATTTTCAAACCATGCTGTTTAATTTACAAATTTATATATTTTTTTGTCTAACTGAAAACGTTCCATTAATTGCATGTATGTAAACCATTGACATGAGTATCCTTCTGCTTCTAAATCTTCCCTTGTCTTAAATACAAATTTATCTTCTTCATACTTTAGTAAATCCTTATATCTTAACCATTTGTTCTCTCTATGCTTTCCCTTGTTGCAAAACGCTTCTTGCGGTGATATCCATAATTAGGCTGACCATATTTCCTTCAGACGAAAACTGGACTTTGGGGATGGCAAAACGGGACAGGGTCTTATGCCACCGTGCCGGCCTCCAAACCCCCCCCCCCCCGTCCACGCAATTGGCTCCTGCCTACAAACCCCGCCCCCGCCCCACACAATTGGCTCCCGTCTGCAAACCCCACCCCCATCAGCGTGATTGGCTCGGATTTTAATTTTTTTTTTCAATTTTTAAAGGTTTTTTCTTCTTCTAGCAGTAAATGGTGCGGCAGAGCTGGTGGGTTTGGGGAAGGCCGGAGCACACACACTGCACACAGCACCGTCATCGGCCAGGGGACAAGGGGCGGGGATGGAGGGGATGGAGGCCCACTACTGCCCCATCCCCCTTGGGCTTGGCTGAGGGAGGGAGGAGAGTTGCTACTGCTGCTACCTCCACACAGTAGAACCAGGAGCTGGCCGAGCTAGGGGACTTCAGCCACACCACTTTGCCCCTTGCCACCTGCCAGGCTGCGGGAGCTCCCACAGCCCGGCAGGCGGCAAGGGGCAGCATGGTGCAGCTGAAGCCCCCCAGTGTGCCTGGCTCCTGCCGAGGATGCAAGCCCACCACTGCCCCAGCCTCCTCAGACTTGGCCGAGGGAGGGAGGAGAGTCACTGCTGCCGCCGCTGCCGCACAAAAGAAGCAGGAGCTGGCCGATCTGCGGGACTTCAGCCACACCACTCCGCCCCTTGCCGCCTGCCAGGATGTGGGAGCACCCGCAGCCCGGCGGGTGGCAAGGGACAGCTGAAGCCCCCTAGTGCAGCTGGCTCCTGCCGAGGACAGAGGCCCACCACTGCCCCAGCCTCCTCAGACTTGGCCGAGGGAGGGAGGAGAGTTGCTACTGCTGCCACTGCCGCACAGGAGAAGCAGGAGCTGGCCGAGCTGGGGGGCTTCAGCCACATCAATCCGCCCCTTGCCACCCGCCAGGAGCTCCCGCAGCCTGGCGGATGGCTAGGGGTGGCGTGGTGCGGCTGAAGCCCCCCAGCACGGCCGGCTCCTGCAGAGGACGGAGGCTCACCACCGCCCTGACCCCCTCAGGCTTGGCCGAGGGTGGGAGGAGAGTCGCCGCCGATGAGCAGGAGGTGAGCGGCAGCACAGCGCAATGAGGTTGTGACGCCTCCCAGGAGAGTGGTGGCGGTGGCGGAGAGAGGGACGGTTCCAGGCTGAGGCGCTCACGGAGGGGCTGCTGCTGGGCAGGGGAGGCAGCTCCTCGGGCACCTCATGAGGAAAGGCAGAGCCATGGCTCCACTGGGCCCTCCTCTCCCTCCTCCGCCACAGCGCCTGACTCACTCTCCTCCTCCAGACATGCTTCAGGCTGCAGCCCAGCAGACGCATGCAGCCCAGCCTCACAGACCTCGCAGTGGCCAGCGCAGTGTCTCTGCCCCACCTCTCATGCAGCGCTGCCGAGCCCCTCGCAGAATGCCACCTCACTGCCTGGCTTGGCCGCCATCCCGCCTCCCCAGCACTGACATCTGTGAGGCGAGACCTAGAGCGTCTTGCGGGCAGGATTCTGAGGCAGGATCTCGGCCTTTTAAGGTTGGAATCTCGCGCCGTTTGCAGCTGGGACCCAATTGGCCAAGCAGCACACTGATTGGGAGAGGGGCTTCTTCCCTCCAATCGGCAGCTCTGGTTCGGACCATACCAGCTTCTTCCAGAGGTCGGCTCAACTTTCTCCAACTGAGTCCGAATAAGGCATGGCGGCGGGGGCTGACCCACTCCTGTCAGGCTTACTCCTGACTCAGATTTTTGAAAAACGGGACAAAATCAAGATTTTGACTATAATGATGGGACGCTCCAGAAATGGTGAAATAATGGGATAGTCCCGTTCAAAACTGGACGTATGGTCAGCCTATCCATAATGGCATATTCGGTGTTAATCTGGATTTATAAATGTCCCATGTCTTTAGTATAGCCTTTCTAATATAGTGATTTTTAAACTCCTTATTTGCTTTAACTTTGTCATACCATATGTAGGCATACCATCCAAATTTTAGTTCATGACCTTCCAATTGTAGCAATTTATAATTTTCTAACGTTATCCAATCTTTTATTCACATGAGATAGCATGCCTCAAAGTACAATTTTAGATACGGCAATCCCAGCCCTCCCCTTTCTTTAGCATCTTGCAATAATTTATATTTAATTCTCAGTTTTTTCCCTTGCCAAATGAATTTTGAAATGTCTTTTTGCCATTGTTTAAAAATAGTTTCTGTTAACAGAATTGGTACTGTTTGAAATAGAAATAACATTTTGGGTAATACATTCATTTTTATTATAGAGATTCTCCCCATTAGAGATAAATGTAATTTTTCACATCTTGCCATATCTTGTTTTACCTCATTCCATATTTTACCATAATTGTTTTGAAACAGATCACTATTTTTAGTTGATACAACTACTCCTAAGTATTTAAACTTATTTTCCTTTTTAAAGCCTGTCTTATTCTCTAAAGTTTCCTGATTATTATATGTCATATTTTTAATTATCATTATCATTTTTGTTTATTTATTTTAAACCCCACTAATGTTCCAAATTCTTTCAACTTTTTCATCAAGTACTCAACTGATTCTAAAGGATTTTGTAGTATTAAAACTACATCATCAGCAAATGCTCTTAATTTAAAAATTTCTTGTTTGATCTTTAATCCTTCTATTTTTTATCTTCTCTAATATTTCTATTAAGAACTTCTAAAACCAAAATAAATAACAATGGTGATAAAGGACAACTTTGTCTTGTTTCATTTTCTATCTTGTAATCTTCCGTCAATTCTTCATTCACAATAATTTGATTTGTATAAACTGATTTAAATCCTTTTATAAATAAGGATTATAAGCTCCCCAAACTCCATATTTTCGAATACCTTGAACATAAAAGTCCAATTAAGATTGTCAAATGCTTTCTCTGCATCTAGGAATATCAAGGTTATTTGTTTTTCATTATGATACCGTATATATTCTATAATGTCTAATACAATCCTTATGTTATATTTTATTTGTCTTTTGGGTAAGAATACACATTGATCATAATTAATAATTTCTTGTAAGACTATTTTCAATCTTTCTGCTAATATTGATGTAAATATTTTATAATAATTATTTAATAAAGATATTGGCCTGTACCTTTTAATCCATGTTGGATCTTGTCCTTCTTTAGGAATTAGTGTAATATTTGCTTCTTTCTATGTATTAGGTATTGCCAATCCAATCATAATTGAATTTATCAATTCTTTAAATGGTAAAATAATTTGATCTATGAAACATTTATAATATCCTGCTGAAATACCATCTGGACCTGGTGCTTTACCTAGTTTAGCTCTCTTTATCGCTTCTAATATTTCTTGAGTTGTTATTGGACTGTTAACTATTAATTTCTGTGTTTGTGACAATTTTGGTAGCATTTGCCTAGTCAAATATTCATCAATTTTTTTCCAGTGAAATTTCCTCTTTTTCATATAAATTTGAAAAAAAATTATCAAATGCTTTTTTAATTTTCCTATTATCCACTAATTCTACATTGTTTTCCCGAATTTTAGTAATCATATTTTTCTCCCTATCTTTCCTTATTTCTTATGCCAAACATCTTCCTGTTTTGTTCGCAAATTCAAAATTTATTTATTTAGCATATTTCAATTTTGTTTCAATTTCTTTTTCTTTCTTTTTTAAATTTTATTGGATTTTAAATGTACAAAGCTAAAAGTTAAGAAAGAAACGGAAATAGAAATACAAATTAAAAGAAAAAGAAAAGAAAAGTGCAGTAAAGGAAAAAAAAAGAAAGAAAAACACAAACAAAGAAATTGGATAACCTCCGATCCAACTATGGACATAAGAATAAAATAGATAGTTTGTTTTTACATGCTGGTTATTCATATAACATTCATATACTTTTCTTGTCTATTATATACTATTTATATATAATCTAATCATCAAATCCCCATATTAGCTTTACTCCTCCTGCTTTTTGCAAATAGTCCATCAAAGGTTTCCACTCTTTAAGAAAGTAACAATTTGAATTGTCTTTTAATAAGCCAGTCAATTTATCATTTTCTGCCATCTCTAATAGTTTCAACATCCAATCCTGTATTGTTGGTACACTTTGATTTTTCCAGTTTTGTGCATATAAGAGTCTTGCTGCTGTGATCATATATTCTATTATTCTAGAGAAATGTTTTTCTATTTGTACCTCCCAAATTCCAAGTAAAAAAAAATCTGGTTTAAATGGTATTCGTATCTGTAGTATATTTTGCATCAATGAATGTATCTCAGTCCAAAATTCTTTTGCAATGTTACAAGTCCACCACATATGGTAAAAAGACCCCTCTTGTTTTATACATTTCCAACATAAGTTGGATATGTTCCCGTACATTTTTGAGAGTTTTTGTGGGGTCATATACCATCGATACATCATCTTATAAAAATTTTCTTTTAAGTTGTAGCATAAGGTGAATTTTAATCCTTTAGTCCACATATCTTCCCATTGATGAAGTTGTATATTGTGGCCAATATTTTTCGCCCATTGAATCATACAATCTTTAACTTGTTCCTCTACCGTTTCTCCTTTTAACAATAATTTATACATTCTAGCAATTTGTATTTCAAATTCTGATTTAGTTTGTTCAAATTCTAATTTTTTTTAATCTAATTTAAATTTCTCTATAAGTTGCATATAGGAGAGCCATTGAAAGGTATAACCTTCTTGGGCAAGTTCTTCTTTTGATTTTATCACATAGTGTCCTTGTTCTTTTTTTAAGAAGTCCTTATATGTCAGCCACTTATCTTTATTTCTTACTTCTGTTCTATAAAAAGCTTCTTGCGTGGAAATCCATAAAGGTCTCTTATAACATAAAGTTGATTTATATTTATTCCAAATTCTCAAGAAGGATCTTCTAATATAATGATTTTTAAAGTCCACATTTATTTTAGCCTTATCATACCACAGATATCCATGCCATCCAAATCTCAATTCATGACCTTCCAGATTTAATAATTTTTCATTTCTCAAAACAATCCATTCCTTAAGCCATACCAGACCACAAGCTGCATGGTATAGTTTCAAGTTTGGGAGTCCTAAACCACCTCTTTCTTTTGAATCTTGCAAGACTTTATATTTTATTCTTGGTTTTTTCCCTTGCCAAATGAACTTAGAAATGTCTTTCTGCCACTGTTTAAATGGTTCCTCTGATGTCAGTATAGGTATTGTTTGAAAGAGATATAGAATTCTTGGTAATATATTCATTTTAATCGCTGATATTCTCCCCAATAATGATAGTTGTAGTTTTCCCCAACGATCTAAATCTTTTTTAATATCAATCCAAAGCGGGATATAGTTATTTTGAAATAATTTAACATTTTTCGATGTTAAATAAACTCCCAAATATTTTACTTTTTTCTCCAAAGAATATCCTGTAATTTCTCTCAATTTCTCTTGTTGGTGATAGTTCATGTTCTTAGTCAAAACTTTTGTTTTCTGTAAGTTAATTTTGAACCCTGCTAACGACCCAAAGTCCTTCAATTTCTTCATCAATAATTCAATTCCATCCAGTGGATTCTCTAATGTAATGACTAGGTCGTCTGCAAAGGCTCTTAATTTGTAAACTTCCTTTTTAACTCTGATACCATGAATACCATCATCTTGTATAATATCTCTAAGTAGAACTTCTAAGATCAATATAAACAAAAGTGGAGATAAAGGACAGCCTTGTCTTGTGCATTTTTGTATTTCACAAGGTTTACTAAATTCTCCATTAACAATTATTTTTGCAGATTGAGGTGTATAAATTGATTTAATCCACTTAATAAAATTCCCACCAAAGTTCATAATCTCCAATACTTTAAACATAAAGGACCAATTTAAATTATCAAATGCTTTTTCAGCATCTATGAATATCAAGGCGGCTTGTTTTTCATTATGTTGTTCTAAATACTCTAATACATCCAAAACATTTCTAATATTGACTCTAATTTGTATTTTGGGTAGAAAACCTGCTTGATCTTGATGAATAAAATTTCCAAGAGTATTTTTCAATCTTTCCGCTAAAACTGTTGTAAATATCTTATAATCATTATTCAATAATGATATTGGTCTGTAATTCTTTGTTGAATTCAAATTTAGTTGTTCTTTCGGAATCAAAGTAATATGAGCCTCTTTCCATGTTTCTGGCATAATTCCTGTTTCCAAAATTGAATTTATAGTTTTTTGGAGAGGAATACTCAATTCATCTTCAAAGTATTTGTAGTAGGCTGCCGATAGTCCATCCGGACCTGGTGCTTTTCCACTTTTAATTTTCTTAAAAGCCATTAACATTTCTTCTTTTGTTATAGGATTATTAAGTAATGTTCTTTGTTCATCATTTAAAACAGTTAATCTTTGCTTACTCATATATTCATCAATTTCAGCTATTTTAACATCCTGTTTTTTATACAATGCTGTATAGTAAGAATGAAATGCTTCTTGTATTTCCACATTATTCACTAAGATTTTCCCTTTGTGTTGTATATTAGAAATTATATTATTTTGTCTTTGTTTTCTTAACTTATGAGCTAACCATCTTCCTGGTTTATTTGCAAATTCAAAATATTTCTGTTTTGTAAATTTCATTTGAATTTCTATTTCCTGTACCAAAATCATCGAAATTTGTTTTTGTAGAAATTTAATTTGAGTTATCAATGTATTATCCATCGGTTTGTCCCTCAGACATTTCTCTTTATTTTTAATTTCATCCAAAATCAATTGAATTTTTTCTTGTTTCTTTTTCCGCATTTGAGCATTATATTGAATAAAGTAACCCCTCATATACGCTTTACTTGCATCCCAAATTACTTGTGTACTGGTATCCTTATTTGAGTTAAGTAGAAAGTATTCTCTTAGTCTTTTCTTACATATGTCAACAACATCTTCTTTCCGGAAAATTGACTCATTTAGCCTCCATCGAAATACATTCCTTTTTCCTTTTATAGTTAATAAAACAGGGTTATGATCTGATATAATTTTAGGTAATATTTCAACTTTATTTACATCCATCATTAAGGTTTTAGAGATCAAGAACATATCTATTCTGGAAAATGATCTGTATCTTTCTGAGTAATATGTATATTCTTTGGAGTTTCCATTCATAAGTCTCCAAATGTCTTGTAAGTCCAACATATCTTTTAAATCAAAGAAAGTTTGGGGTAGTTTTCCCTGTGTAGGTTTCACATTTTTTTGCGAATGTCTATCTTCCATTGGGCTAATCACCCCATTCCAGTCCCCCATAAAACACCAATTCTCATATGATAAGTCCAAAAGTTTGTCCATTAGGTTCTTATAAAATAATCCTTTATCAAAATTTGGAGCATAAATCCCAACTATCAATGTTTTAATCCCCTGTATATTTACTTCCACTGCAATATATCTTCCTTCATCATCAGTCAATATTAAATTTGGATTAAGTTTTTGTTGTATATACAGGACTACCCCCTTAGGTTTTTTTAATCCAGCTGAAATAAATTCTTCTCCTAGTTGTTTTTGAATCAAATACTTAATGTCTTTTTTACAAATGTGAGTCTCTTGTAAGCAAATTACATCCAATTTTATTTTTTTCAAAAAATGAAAAAAATTTCTTTCTCTTTTGGGGAGAATTTGCCCCATTGATATTCCATGTTAGATATTTAAAGTCCATGATATTTGGATATTTAAAAGTTCTTTTTTAAATCCACTCCGGTAGCTCCCATCTCCGATAAGTCCTCACTCTTTTCTACTTCGCTCATATCTGTCATATATTTCTCTATGAAGGCCTTTGCTTTCAAAATGGAATTTATTTTAAATCTTTGTTCTTTAAAAGTGAAAGATACTCCTTCTATTCTTTCCCATCTAAATGATATGTTATTTTGCTTTAATTTATCTGTAAAGAAGGAGTATTCTTTTCTTTTTCTTAATATTCTTAATGGGACTTCTTTTAAGACAATTATCTCTTTCCCTGCTATATTTAATCTGTCACTGTAATGCTTCTTCAAAATTTGTTCTTTTGTAACTTTCCTCACGAAATATATCAATATGTCTCTTGGCACTTTCTTCTCTCTAGCGTAACGTGAGTTAACTCTAAAGATTTTATCTATTTCTGAGTCCAGATCTTCTTCTTCTATCTGTGAGTATTGAGCTAAAGCACCAACTATATATTCTCTCGTATTCTCATCTGACTTTTCTGGAACTCCTCTCAATCTCAATATGAATTCTTTTTCTCTCATTTCTGCTAGAGCGATAGCATCTAAGTTGTATTCCATATCTTTAGTAATAGATTCTGATTTAATCTCTAATTTCTTTACCTGTTCTTGTGTCTCTTTAGATTCCCCTGATAAGGTATTTACTACCTCTTTAATATTTTGTCTTTCTTTTCTAAATTCTTCTTTTAAGTCTTCTTTCATTGCTTCCATTTTTTTATCTACTTGACCTAAATTGTTGATTTTTTTTCCATTTTTATATCTAAGGAGGCAATTGAATCGTCCATCTTTTTCTCCAATGTAGCAATTGAGTCATCCATCTTTTTCTCCAGGGTAGCAGTTGAGTCATCAATTTTTTGGTTCAGTGCTGCAATCACATCCAATATTTTTTTCATGTCTGATGTTGGTACTTCAGAAGATGATGTGATGGAATCAGTAGGCATTCTCCCTGTTTCTTTCTCCTTTTCCTTATCTCTGTCCCTCTTCACTCTTGCAGCCAGAGTGGCCATATTGCGTGTAGTATTCCTGTAAAAAAAGAGAAAGAAAAATAACGGAAGACAAAAGGAAACAGCAACAGACAACAACAACAAAAAAGGAGGGAAAAAAGGGAAGTGGAAGAGGGAGGGTAAAAAATTATTCAAAAATTCAAAAGCAAAAGGTGAATAGGAGAAGGAAAAGAAAAAAATTCAATATACAATAAAAATTAAAAAGTAAAAATAATACTGCCTTTTCTTAATAGTTGTTGCATAAAAAAAAGGACAGAGTGTACTTTGGTAAAATCAACAATTCTCATATAGCAAAAATAGAAGATAAGAGAACAACGGGTATTTCCTTTAACTGTAGTCAAAATATCCTTGAAAAATTTTAATAACAATCCTGTTCTCAGGCAAACTTGTAATCAGAAGTCCCAAAGAGGAGAGAGGAAAAAATAAAAAAAAATAAAAAAAGGGGGGGAAAGGGAGAGCTTCAGCTCTAGATGTCTTTACTCTCCAGGATAAAATGTAACAAAGAAGTCTATTAAAATCCCATATAATAAGGAAATTCGAAAAACTGTTCAAGGCAAAGGAACTCCAAAAATACCCTTTATAATCCAAATAATCCAAATAATATCCAAACACATTGCAGGAGAAAAAAAGAGAAAAAAACCATATCAAGATGAAAAACATAAATAAAATAAAATAAAAGGCAGACCATTAATCCATTTGAATTCAAAATCCAGAGAGGAAAATAGATTAGTCCCACATAAGTAGATAAGCCATTTGTCAATAGTCAATGTCACTCAGTATCACTTAGCTCCAAGTAAAGTCATTATTCTTTAAACTCCCACCATTTTCTCAAGTCGTCTTGGCAAGAAAGTTACACAAGCACCAGCAATATCAATCAATCATGTCCATAGAAGGATCTTAGCAGATAATACATAAAGCTAAAATAAACACAAATATAAATCAGTGACTAAAAGTGCTGAATTTAGGTGCTACTTATCTGAAAAGATTTTGCGGTTTCCTGTAGAGCAATAACGATGATTCTTCCAGTCGCCTTCGCCGCTTCAATTTCCTTTTTCCCGTGGTGGAAAGACGGGAATTGGGAAAGAGAGGCAATTCAGCGACCCTTGTGGTTTATCTTCTGATCCCCTTTTCTTCAAAGGGGAGATTTCAGCAGTTTCTGTCTCTTTAAAAACCGCTGCAGCCAGGCAAACCGCGGAGCTGAGACAGGAGCGCTCGGTTCAGTGCACCGACATCTTCAGCACCCGGAAGCGATCTCAATTTTGTTTCAGTTTCTTTTACTGTTAACCTTGACACTTGTTGTAGTAATTTGATTTGATAGATTAGTTTATTAACTAAAGGATTTTCCTGTAATTCCTTTTCCTTTAATTTAATTTGGTCTAAAACTGTTTGTAATTTTTGTTGGAATGTTTTCTTTGCATATATGCTTTACTAGTATCCCATAGTAAAGGTACAGGTTCCCCCCACACATTTGTGCAGTCGTGTCCGATTCTAGGGGCTGTTGCTTATCTCCGTTTGTTAGCGAAAGAGCCAGCATTGTCCGAAGACGCTTCCACCGTCATGTGGCCGCATGACACACGCGGAACGCTGTTACCTACCCACCGAAGTGGTACCTATTCATCTACTTGCATTTGCATGCTTTCGAATTACTAGGTTGGCAACAGCTGGGGCGAGTGCGGGAGCTCACTCCATCACGTGGGACTAGGGATTCGAACCTCTGAAGTTGCAATCTTCTGATCGACAAGCCTGGCATCTTACCTGCTGATTTAAAAGTAAACAAGGGAAACTACCCAAGTCTTTTTTTGAATAATCCAAATCATATCTATTCTAGAAAATGATTGATATCTTTCTGAGTAAAAAGTATAATCCTTTGCCAAACCATTTTTGTGTCTCCAAGAGTCTACAAGTGCCAAATTTTCCACTAATTCAAAAAAAGACTTGGGTAGTTTCCCTTGTTTACTTCTAATTTGTTGTTCTGATCTTCTATCTATAATAACTTGGGTTATTATTAATAATAACTTTTTATTATTATTTTATTATTATTATTTTATTATTATTATTATTTTATTATTATTATTATTTTATTATTATTATTATTATTATTATTATTTTATTATTATTATTATTATTTTATTATTATTATTTCATTATTTTTATTATTTATTATTATTATTATTAATAACCTGGGTAGTTTCCCTTGTTTACTTTTAATTTGTTGTTCTGATCTTCTATCTATTAATGGTACAGTAACTCCCTTCCAATCACCCATCATACACCAACTATCATATGAAAAAGCTGGATTCATCTAATAATTTCTTATAAAAGTTATTTTTATTATCATTTGGAGCATACACTCCTACTATTATCATTTTAGTTACCTGTATTTCTATTTCAATTGCTACATATCTGCCATATTCATCTGCAAGCAACAAATTTGGTTTTAAATAAGATTTTACATAGATTACAATTACATTTATTTTATTTTCATTAACAGATACAAATTATTTTCCCAAATTTTTATTTACCAAATATTTTATATCTTTTTTCCTAATTTGTGTTTCTTGTATACAAATCACATTTTGCTTTAATTTTTTTAAATAATGAAAAAAAATCCCTTTTTACTGGAGCATTGGCTCCATTTATATTCCACATACAGCACTTTAAATCATTCATTCGTAAGTAATTCCTCAAATTACTTGGAATTTGATGCTATTTCCTCTCTCTGTGTTACCATTTCCTTTCCTCCAATTTTACCTTTATCTTGTTCTAAGTATTTTCCATATTTCCTTAAGAATTCTTTTTCCTTCGGAACTAACGTCAGTTTATGTTTTTTCTGCTGAAAAGTGAAACTCACCCCCTCTAATCTTTCCCATCTAAAAGGAACTTTCTTTCTTTTCAATATATCAGTTAGAAAAGTATATTCCTTCCTTTTTCTTAAAACCCTTGTTGGAACTTCCTTTAATACAATTATATCCTCTCCCCCAATATTTATTCTTCTATCAAAGTGTGACTGTAATATCATGTCTCTTGTTTTGTTTCCTTGAAAATTCTATTAATACATCCCTTGGTTTATGATGTATGCTGGCATATTTAGAATTTATGCAAAAAAAAAATCTATTTCTTCCTCCATCCTCTCATCTTCCCAGCTAATTAAGTTTGCCAACTTTTGTATGATCGTTTCTTCCATTTCTTCTTCCTTCCCTTCTGGTACTCCTCTAAGTCATAGGCAATATTCCTTCTCCCTCAGTTCCAATAGTGCTAGTCTGCCCAAGGTCACCCACCTGGCTTCATGTACATGGTTGGACTGGAACTCATGGTCTCATGGTTTCTAACCTGGTCCCTTAACCACACCACCGAACCTATTTACCTATCCTTAATGATTTCCAAGACAAGGATGAAACTGGACATATATTGCCTGTACAACAAGAGTACCTTGCAGTGGTCAGTAGCAAATATAACTGCATTCAGGATATTGATCCCTGCAACTGTGTCAGATCCATGTGCAATCACTAAGGTACCTTTTGCTTGCTATACCATCAGTAACACATCAAGTATCTAATTTAGTTTGGAATAGCCAAAAGACAAAGGCAAAGGCAAAGGCAAAGACAAAGACAAAGACAAAGACAAAAGGGGTGTGTGATTCATTTTTCATGGTAGATATTTCCATTTGTAATTAGACATTTTCTCAACGGGAAAATTTGGACCATTTTTGTATATCTTCATTCTCCTTTAGGAGATGTCACCTTTGCAAATTTGAGAAATAGCTGACCTTTTTACATTTCTGAATTATTATTTTTTCCAGGCTCTAATATTTTGCCTTTAATTACAGGCTTCAATTGCCATGGCATTACAAAATTGGCCACAGCTGATTGAAAAAAAACATGACATATTCCTCAGCCACATGACACTGAAAGGTTCCCCAAGCGTGGGGTGATTTGCCCTATCATTATATAATTGTTCATTATTTCCTCCAAGTCCGTAAGGAGATTCAAGAGACAGAAGATAACAATGAATTAAAACAATGGAATATATTATCTCTTCTCTGTGCAGGAGGAGACTGGAGAGAGAAAACTCTTTCAGTCTTATTCTTGACAGAGTATGTTTCAGCCAAAGGAAGAATTGTTGTGCACAATGATTTTATTCCTTGCAAATATATTAATGTTACTCCCTCATATCACCTGCTATATTCCTCTTGGTAAATGTAATGTCGGGGACCCAGTCCTCATTAGTCACAAGAAATATAATTCAGAAGATCTGGTTATTGGTGGCATAACTTCTCAGATTTATATATTTTCCAACACAATAACATTCATAAAGAATCCATCTAAAGAAATAGTTTTTGATTTCACGTAATTATTTTTATTGTGTAGATAATTGAAAAATGGATCTTCCTTCACAGTTATTTGATATATAAAAGTAAAGAGCAGAATTGGTTTTAGTGGGTGGTAGAATCCATTGCAGTAGGAGGTGATAGCTTTGATAGAGCGGGAGGAAAATTATTGCACAGGGGAATTCTGAATTTCTGTGTCCCTTTTTTTCCTGAATTGGAATTATTTAAATATTGAATTACTAGTATTGATAGAAGAAGAAAAATGGGAAGAAAAGGGTGTGGGGATAGTGGAAAAGATAAGGGTAGATAATAAAATTAGAAGTAATTCTCCTAAATTCAGGTCGCATTTTGCATTTCAACACATCCCAGCAGAAGTGATGACAGATTATAACATGTGAAAGGAATGGACTCTTCTACTCAGTATTCTCTTCCAAAGACAATTTTTTATCCACTGGTTTAGAAAGTTTTCCTTTCCTGTATTTTTACATAAAAATTTAGTTCTCTACATGGTATGGAAAATTCAGCTACATCTGATTCATATTTTTCTAATCTACAGAAGTGACCTGTTAAAAATGTGGACAATAGGATGTTTGAGCATGGTGAATCTGAAACTATGAGACTTTCAAATTACTGATGTTCATAGATATTCAGAGAAAGCTTTTGCTTCATTAAAACTCTGTGTAGATTTTCCCCTACTTTAGGGCAATAGAATCAAACCTTCTGAATATGATTAGAAAATACGTATAAATCAGAACATAGCAAAGTTCCTATTCTGAAACAGAAGTACTGTAACAAAAGTTACATTTGTTAACAACTCTCATTTCAGAATTCATCTTCAGAACTTTCAGCATATCCTGGCCTTGGAATTCGCTGTCAAAGAAATCAATGAAAATCTCCGGATATTACCTAATATCACTCTGGGCATCCATGACTCTAATAGCTATTTCCTGGCAAGATGGATCTATCTGGCTTCCATGGAACTTCTCTCTTCAAAGGGAAGATTTATCCCAAACTACAAGTGTGATCTCAAGGACAATGTGGTAGCTGTTCTTGCAGGACCTAACGCTTTCATTGGTCAGTTCATGTCAAATATTCTGAGCATATACAAGATTCCACAGGTAAGATATACCCCTAAAAGAAAGATGCACAGAAAAAGATATGTGATTTGTATATAAACAGTGTTAAATGAAATGTAATCAAATAACTATGTAAAATGCCCTGGGAAATTTTCAGATTTGAATAAACAAATCCTGGCAATCAATTATCAAAGCAATAATTATGATTAGAACATATATTGTGATGGAATAGATTTTTTAAAAAATCTGACCAATTCTGACATTTGCAGTGAATGATAGGAGTTACATCACACTTGTGAACTAACTTACATAGCGCAAACTCCTAGTGAATTAAAAACTCCTATCTTTTTATTATAAACTCCTAGTAAATTAATTCAACCTTTGGGGCTGCATAGAACAAACTCTGAGTGAAAATATCACTGAGGAACATTTGTTGCAATGCTATAATCAGTGTTGTTGTAGGTATCATGCACTGTACCACACATGTATTAGACAATTTCACAAAGTTTTAAAAGGTTGATTGGTTTATAATGATAGTTTATATAGATAAAGAGAAATCAGAACCCTCTCTTTTTTATTTTGGACAGTAATCACATCATAGCAATTGATTCTGAACAAGCCTTCACTCTTAGAAACCAATCTTTCATTTTAGACTTAAGAATTTCCTCTTAGTAAGTTATGTTTCATTTAATGAAATTTATCACATGTGTAAGCTACATGTCTTATGAATAACTTCTGATCTGTGATTGTCATATAAACTTGATTTGATGTGTAATTTTTCAGCTCACGTATGGCTCTGCTCCAGTGATAGATGACAGCACACAGGCTGTTTTCTTGCACAGGGCATTTCCAAATGAAGATCTTCAAATTAAGGGGATGATCCAATTGTTGCTACATTTCCAGTGGATATGGATTGGGCTGATTGTCCAAAGTGCTGAGAAACGAGACAGGTTTCTACAGAATAGGCTTGCCCTATTTTCTGAGAAAGGTATTTGCTTTGACTTTGTGGAAGAGTTGCCAAAGGGATCTGTTTCTAATGAAATTGCAGGTATAATTACACATTATATAAAAGTTTACACTGTTACCATGAGAAGCAGAGCCAATCTTGTGATCATCTATTGTGAAAACCAGGATACAGCTATACTGAGAATGTTGACCTATATTTCAGAATTTGACGATGTGTTAGTGAAGAGAAAAGACAAAATTTGGATAATACCAGCCCAGATGGAGTTCTCATCTGTCCCTTTTCAAAGATATCAGCGTATGGATTTTATCCATGGTTCTCTGTCTTTTCAAGTTTTCTCAAAGGACCTCTTGGAATTCAAGAGATTTCTTCAGATGAGAAAAGTTACTTCTGCAGAGGAAGACAGTTTAATCAGAGTGTTTTGGGAAAGTGCATTTGAATGTTCTTTCTCCAATGACATGTTAGAGGAGGATTCTGAGAATGAATGCACTGGGGAGGAGCAACTGGATACCCTTCCTAAGTCTGTTTTTGACTCCAGGATGACTGGTCAGAGTTACAGTGTCTACAATGCAGTCCATGCTGTGGCACATGCTTTGCAGGCCATGCTTTCATCCCAATACAAACTGATGGCAACCAGAAAAGTTTCCAAAGTGAGCACTCTGAATGAGAATATGTGGCAGGTAAGAGTGGGATTAATGCCCTTTCCATATTAAGCAAGAACCTCTAGTACCACCAGATAGAACATTTTGATGCAGCCTTGGCATTTATTTTCAATATGATCACACTGTTATGGAAGGCCTTAAAAGGAGTGGAAGAGGAAAACAAAGAGGTGGTCAGTGGGAAGGAAGAGAAAGGTAGTGTTGAGCAGTAATTGCAGCTGAACCACAATAAGAGTGAGGAATGCCTTGTTCCTGGTTGGAAGCTCAAAATGAATAATGATGCAACTTGCTATAGTGGTTTCAAACCCAATAAATATATTTGTTTGATCTGTCTTGATCCTTAAATACATAGCCTCTTTCGAAACATGCTAGAGGATTCCCCTTTCTCTAATGATATTGTCCCTCCCACCATATTTTCCTGGTCTTAAAATGAGGAATTATATTTAATCTTGCTCTAGAAGGAAAAAAGCTATCATTGGGATAATAAATGATGGCCTAACCTATAATTGCAAGACCTAAACCTATTACCTACTAACCCTATTCCTTTTCCTTCCCTCCCACTATAGCATTTTATGCAAGTTTTAACCCACCTTCCTTCCTTCCTTCCTTCCTTCCTTCCTTCCTTCCTTCCTTCCTTCCTTCCTTCCGCTTATTAATATTAATATTCATTGGAATTCTGAAGGAACATTTCGCCACCCTTAATCTGTATTTGATTACTTTTATACATCCGTATCACTTTTCATTTAATTTTCTTTAGCTTCATAAGTACCTGAGAACTGTTTCATTTAACAACAGTGCTGGAGAAAAGATTTTCTTTGCCCAAAACGGGGAAATAGCTACTGGCTTTGATGTCATCAACTGGGTCACATTCCCCAACCAATCCTTCCATCGAGTCAAAGTGGGAAAAGTAGATCCAGTTGCTCCCCCTGACAAGCTGCTCTCCATTTCCCCAGAGCACATCATCTGGCCCACCATGTTTAATCAGGTAGGCTCTGCACTAATCTCAAAATATGTGGAATCATTTTCTCATTATTTAAATTTGGATTCAGTTTTCAGACAACTTCGTTCTAAAGTTTTATCACAGTGAATGTGTCCTATACACCAAGTGACTGAATGTGTCCTATTGTCCAAGTGAACTGAAGAAGTAAAAGGACTTGAAAAAGCACCTGAAGTGGCCTGATTTTCATTGCATGATAATTAGCATGAATTAAAGTCAAACTGGCATGCTTTGAAGCTCTATCTTCCATGCTATTGATTAAGAAATTCAGTGAAGTTCCCTATTCAAGAGACATATGAATATATTTGGATACTGAAATTGAGATGGTTGCACAGATATTTTGATATGCGTTGTTATAGGATAAAGTTAATCTCTCTTCTAATCTTAAACAATTAAGACTGGTCCAAACAGGGAACTATGCACTTTCTATTACATGATTCAGAAGGAAGAGTTTCTTGGAAGAGGCCCAAATTCTGTGCTGTTGTAAATTAGATGGAAATCATCAGAACTGAAGAAGACACGGGCATATGTAGCATCTGCTGTGAATAGGCAATTTCTTTCTTTGGATATCCTGCTTTTAATTTTATTTTGGTTTATGGCTGTAAATCCTTAATAAATATTAAATAAATAAAGGTTCCCATATCTACATAACATGGCAAGTTTCCAGCCTGCTTGCTTGTATTTATAGAATAAGGAATTTTGTGAAAATCATAAATTTACAACAGTCTTTAGAATTGTTCATGGTTCCAAAAGAATGTCATTCTTAGATTGGGAATCTAAGATTCTAATCTTATATGAAGATCCAACTGTTACGGCGCAAGTAGCCAAATTCTGTGCAGCTGCTATAAAGATACGCCAGACTATGATAGGAAAAATGTAGTAATGTACTCCTTGTAATGATTTTAATTATTTTAAAAGGTTTATATATATATATATATATATATTATATATATCTATATATATCACATATTTTATATGTGATATTTTACTTTTTATAAGCATTTACATCTGATAGAATATTAGTTATGACTAATATTAAGAGCATATTTAAATTTGATTAAGGGGCTCATCCACATTGTGGTCTGAATGTATTTTAATTTTTAATTGGAACAATGTAATTTAACTTATAATTTTAAAACTATTCTAAATCAGATGGTGCATATTGTAACGTTCAGTGAGTATACCTTGTAGAATCTTGTACTGGTCAGTGACCGTAATAAACCAGAATGAAATGATTGGGAATCTTAATTTCAAAATATGTTGAATGGAAGATAGATTTTTAGAGCATCATGTACAACATTTGATGTGCCAAGTGGAAAATATATTCATGCCACACCCAAATAGAAAGATTTGAAATGTATAACAAAACCAGTGGAATCAGTGTATCTCCAATATGGGAATTTCTGAATATTAAGGAATAATTTCTGAATATTCCATTATTAATTATCAACAGGTACAACCCATTTCTGCATGCAATGATCATTGCTTCTCAGGTTATAGTAGGATAAAAATAGAAGGGAAACCATTTTGCTGCTATGATTGCCTTCAGTGTCCAGAAGGGAAGATTTCAAATAAGACAGGTAAGATGCGTCATATAAAGAAAGATCCTAATATGTTTTTTGTGAATCATATTACAAGTTTAACAAGTTGTTCATAATTCAACATAGACGGGGAGAAAAAAAAAGCTCTGGAGTAGGCAATGTGCAAGAATTCTTTTCAGTCTAATAATATATTCTCAAATCCTCTTTTCTGATTATTTGATCATGCTGATTATTTGGCAACCTGCAAATGAATTTTCAAAGAATAAAATTTAGGCTGGTTTCTTAATCATGAAAAAGGATTTGCCTTAAATCATATTGTAAGTTCCCCCTTTTTTCTCTTCCACAAAGAGTTTTTATACTTATAGTACATCAGCTATATAATATAAGATATTAATATAAGCGTAATATAAGATATTAATATAAGAGTATTGATCAGGTTTTCTCATCTTAAGGCTCCTTTAGCAGAAAGGATATAAATGTATGTGGACATCCAGAATTCATCATTCTTAACTCATCGAAGTACAAATAAAAAGAGATCAGACTTCACTTTGACAGTCAGCTTTTTTTAGTCACTTACCAACTTTCTAAGTATCACTGGAATGATTTCTTTTTCAGATACAGATGACTGCTTTTGGTGTTCAGAAGATCAATACCCAAATAAGGGTCAAAATCTTTGCATTCCAAAACGGATCACAATTTTGTCTTATGAAGAACTCTTGGGAATCAGCTTGACAAGTGTTACTTTCTTCTTTTCCTTCATCTCAGCTGTGGTGCTGGGAATCTTCATTAAACAACGGGACACTCCCATCGTCAAAGCCAACAACAGGAACCTCACCTACATTCTCTTGATTGCTCTCCTCCTCTCCTTCCTTTGCAGTTTGCTCTTCATTGGGCAACCTGACCAGGTGAAATGTCTCATGCGACAAACTGTTTTTGGCATCATCTTCTCTGTAGCTCTTTCTTGTATATTGGGTAAAACAACGATTGTTGTTCTTGCTTTCATGGCCACCAAGCCAGGCTCCAAAATGAGGAAGTGGGTGGGGAAAAGGCTGGCTAACACTATTGTCCTTTCTTGCACCCTGATGCAACTCATAATCTGTATGGTGTGGTTTGCAATTTCTCCCCCATTCCCAGATTCAGATATACATTCAATGGTCGAAGAAATTGTCCTGCAGTGTAATGAAGGTTCAACCACAATGTTTTATATTGTCCTTGGTTTTATGGGGTTCTTGACCGCTACCAGCTTCACGGTGGCTTTCCTTGCTAGGAATTTACCTGACAGCTTCAACGAAGCCAAATTTATCACCTTCAGCATGTTGGTGTTTTGTAGTGTCTGGATATCATTCGTTCCCACCTATATCAGCACCAAGGGGAAGTATGTGGTGGCAGTGGAGATCTTCTCTATTTTGGCTTCAGCAGCTGGATTACTGGGCTGCATCTTTTCCCCCAAATGCTACATTATTGTTCTGAGGCCTGATTTGAATAGAAAGGAGCAGCTGATAAAGAAACAGTACTGATTCTTTTGGTGCACAATGCCATAAATCCTCTAAATAGTGACAGAAACGCATTTGCCTACTTAAGAAACTACTGTTAATCTTGTAGAACTAATTGAAAACTAGTTTTTTATCAATTGAAGCAAATATTTGTAGCTCAGGGTTTAACTGTGGAGTCCTTGGTGCTCTCTGAGCCTTGTTGTTTTCTTGCAGATGTGTCATTGCCAGGCTAGGCAACATCTTCAGTGGGAAAAGGAAGTGGGACTTGCTCTCTGTATGTTTACCCTGGCTTGTCCTGCCTGTGTTGGTGGGGGTGTTGTACTCTCCTTGGTAGTTCCTTGGTTGGGCTGTTGTTTGCTGCTTGGTTGATTGACTGAGTTAATAGTTCCTTGATAATGTCTATTGTGTTGTTCGATTGTGCATCTCCTGCTAATCTTGCTTTTAATCTTTGCCTATCTGGGTGTTGATTGCTGGCAAGGAGGTCTTCTGGTCTTCTGGCTTTTCTATTGTCTCATATGAATGGTATGTAAATGTTGTTTACCTCTATGTGTCTTTTGATGGCTGATTTGTCTGAGTGCCAAGCTTCCAGGAATTCTCTAGCATTTTTGGATTTGGCTTGGTTTAAGATGCTCACAGTTTCCCAGTTGAAAGTATGGTTAAGTCTGTCCATGTGTTGTGAGATTAAAGAGTTTTCATCGTGTCTTATGACTGCTAGTTGGTGTTCGTGGATGTGTTCTGCTAGTCTTCTGCAAGTCTGTCCTACATAGTGGCTGTTACAGTCCTTACACTGTATGTTGTAGATAACTCCTGTTTTTTCTTCTTGGGCTACTGGGTCTTTTGGTTTACTTACTTGTTCTGAAGGGTTTTGGTTGGTTTGTGTACTACAGTGATGCCGTGTGGTTGTTACAGTCTATTAGTAGTTTCTGAGATGTTTCTGATGTATGGCATTGTAATCCTTTTCATAGCTTCTGTTGGTTTTGCTGTGTTGGGTTGAGTGGTCAGGCACTTTTTGATAAGGTCACCCAGCTGGGTTCCTGCCTAAGGCAGGAACTCGTGATCTCCCAGTTTCTATCCTAGTTCCTTTACCACTACAGGTAAATGTAATGAAGGTTCAACCACTATGTTTTATTTTGTCCTTGGCTTTATGGGGTTCTTGACTTCTGCCAGCTTCACCGTGGCCTTCCTAGCTAGGAATTTACCTGACAGCTTCAACGAAGCCAAATTTATCACCTTCAGCATGTTGGTCTTTTGTAGTGTCTGGATATCATTTGTTCCCACCTATCTGAGCACCAAGGGGAAGTACATGGTGGCAGTGGAGATCTTCTCCATTTTGGCTTCTGCAGATGGATTACTGGGCTGCATCTTTTTCCCGAAATGCTACATTATTGTTCTGAGGCCTGATTTGAATAGAAAGGAGCAGCTGATAAAGAAACAAAACTGATTCCTTTGGTCCACTATGCTCTAAATTGTGACAGAAACCTTATTTGCCTCCTTAAGAGGCTACTCTCAATGTAGTAGAACTGATTGAAAACTAGTTTTTTGGGGGGAATTTACCAAAAGCATACAGGTGTAAAACATGTGACATTTGGAATTCTAGTATGGTTCCTATATAGTGTGTGTGTGTTTGTGTATGTGTATGTATGTGTATGTGTGTGTGTATGTATGTGTGTGTGTATATATATATATATACAGTATATATATATATATATATATATATACACACACACACACACACACACACACACACATACATACATATATTTTTATATAAATTTATATAAATTATATAATTTATATAATTATAAATTTAATTAAATAAATAAAAAATAAAATATATACATACATACATACATACATACATACATACATACATACATACACATACATTCACACACACATATATATATATGTCTTCAATAGCTCTTATCACAGCTGCAAAACAGTTCTGTATTTCTCACAAAAAGCCACCTAGTCTTTTATATATAGGTGGCTTTTTGTGAGAAATACAGAAGTGTTTACCAGTCGAAGAGCATCTTAAACCAAGCCAAATCCAAAAATGCTAGAGAATTCCTGGAAGCTTGGCACTCAGACAAAGCAGCCATCAATAGACACATAGAGGTAAACAACATTTACATACCATTCATAAGAGACAATAGAAAAGCCAGAAGACCAGAACACCTCTTTGCCAGCAATCAACAACAAGATAGGCAAAGATTAACAGCAAGATTAGCAGCAGAGGAGCAATCAAACAACACAATAGACCCTAATCAAGGAACTATTAACTCTGTCAATCAGCCAAGCAGCAAACAACAACCCAATCAAGGTACTACCAAGGAGAGTACAACACCCCCACCAACACAGGCAGGACAAGCCAGGGTATATAAACAGAGAGCAAGTTCCACTCCCTTTTCGCACTTAAGATGTTGCCTAGCCTGGCAATGAAATGTCTGCAAGAAAACAACAAGGCTCAGAGAGCACCAAGGACTCCACAGAAGTGTTTTGCAGCTGTCATAAGAGCTATTGAAGACAGAGACTATTGGAAAATCAGGAGTGCCTGCCTGCCTGCCTGCCCCCCCCCCCCCCGTCTACAAAAACACAAACAGAAACACAAACACAAAAATAAAAATAAAATGACAGTTCAAATATAGGGAAGTGTTTATTATTAATATATGCTCCCCAATCTAGGGTAATACAGTATATGAATGCATCTCAATGTTATCTAATTATGAAATTTACAGTAAAGATAAGTTATTCATTAATACACCAATTGCTGTGTATCAATTGTCAGTTCTACATTAGGTATCAAACATGCATTCTTGAATGTGTTGAGTTTCAGAATATAATTCATAAATAAAGCCTAATAAAGGTCTAGAGTTTTGCATTATAACATTTTCAAATTCTGTTAAGGCTCTCATATGAAAGAGAGCTGGTCCACTCAATTAAACAATATCTTCTTTGGCTGCTGTGGGTCTTCCGGGCTGTGTGGCTGTGTTCTGGAAGACCCACAACAGCCATCGAACTCCAGCCATGAAAGCCTTCGACAATACAATATCTTCTTTGTTTTGGCACCTTCCTTCTGGAACAAGATCCTTACAGAGATCCATGGGTCACTATTAAGGCCTGCGTTGTAGCAATAAGGGTGGAAAAAAATGGTGGCATTGTTTTGAGTAACTCATGTCCCTCCTGGTTAGCCAAGGCTTCCTGGGAGATAACATATAGTTAGGTACAGACAGTGGTGAATTGAGCCTTGATGTGGGGGTCATCCCCCTGGTACAGGAAACCAAGGATGGACCCAAGCAAATAGGATATTTCTTGCCTGTGTCCAATTTTCTCTTTTAAGGAAAGGTTGTTGAGAAAGTGATCATGCTGTAGCTTCAGAGAATCCCGGAAGGAGAAGATTATCTAGACCATAGCTTTCCAAACTGTGTGTCGTGACAATTTAGTGTGTCGCAACACACAGTTAGGTGTGTCACAACAGAACCCGGAAGCGGCGGCAGGGGCGTGTATGGCAGGGGCACGGCGGCAGCAGTGTGGATGGCAGCGGCAGCAGCAATGACGGCAGCAGCGCACCATCAGTGCTTTTGTGTTTTAGCGGAGGTCACTGATGCTGCCACTGCCACCATTCACGCGGCCACCGCGCGCCTCCCCGCACCACCACCGTGCACACCCCTGTCCCCGTGTGCGCCCCCACGCCGCCACCGCTGCAGCCGTTGGTGTGTCACCAATGGCGGCTGTTTGTAAAGCACTGATTTAGACTCTTTGAACAGAAAGCAGCAGCTTATAAAGAAACAAAACTGAATGACATTTTTTAAAATTTAGTTAGCAAGCTTATTACTTTAGTTCAAGCCTCATTCTGCTGAACTGGTTTCAATTTGTTAAAGATGTATGCAGAAGTGGTTATGAGAAAGGCACATCTGGAAGAATCTACTATTGGGGTAAAAATTGCCAGTAGGAACATCAACAACCTTTGTTATGCAGATGATACAACACTGCTGGCAGAAACTAAAGAAGATCTAGAACGGCTAATTCTATTAGTCAAAGATGAAAGTGAAAAACATTGATTGCACCTTAACACCAAAAAAACAAGGATAATGACAACAGCAGAGAATGTGCAAGTCAGTGTTAAGATCAACAATGAGGTAATTGAAGCAGTGAAGGAGTTTAACTTCCTTGGCTTTAAAATTGATCAAAAGGGTGACTGCAGCCCGGAGATCAGAAGACGTATAGTGCTTGGAAGAACAGCAATGACCAGCATAAATTACATCTGGAAAAATAAAGATATCAGCCTCCCAACCAAATGCAGAAAGCCTTGTCTGTAACATTGAGATATGTAAATTCCTTAGTTTATTTTGAAGTGGGTTAACTGTTTTATTGTGTTAATTAGGATGGTCTTTTAAAGGTTCAGACAGATGTTTTTGTTTTTGGGACAATTAATTTGTTTTGGGTAAAGGATACTAATAAGGTTATTGTTTACATATGTAATGGTGGAGCTATAATGTTCAACTATATAAATGTTAGGAGTAAAATTGTAATGAAGAAGGATGATATCTGATTATCTCTCTATTTGGGGGGGGGGGGAACTATGGTATAAAATGTTTCTTTTATATATTCATCTCCAGGGGAAAATAGTTTGTTTTAGAGGAAATGTTGTATTGAGATGCAAATGCTTGAGTTAGCTATATTTTTGTTGTAGAAAGTTAGAAGTCAGTATGTATGTAATATGAAGTAGTTATTTTTTGTATTCTCACAATTTTAGTTCTTATTTTCTTGTAGTTTATTTCATTTCTTGTAGTTTTTATGTATTTCTTGAAAAAAATTAATAAAGCTTTAATTTTCTTGTTTATTCATTCAGTCGCTTCCGACTCTTCGTGACCTCATGGACCAGCCCACGCCAGAACTTCCTGTCAGCTGTCACCATCCCCAGCTCCCCCACGGTCAAGTCAGTCACCTCCAGAATATCATCCATCCATCTTGCCCTTGGTCAGCCCCTCTTCCTTTTGCCTTCCACCTTCCCCAGCATCAGCATTTTCTCCAGGGTATCCTGTCTTCTCATTATGTAACCAAAGTTCTTCAGTTTTGCCTTTAATATCATTCCCTCAAGTGAGCAGTCTGGCTTTATTTCCTGGAGTATAAACTGGTTTGATCATCTTGCAGTCCAAGGCACTCTCAGAATTTTCCTCCAACACCACAGTTCAAAAGCACCGATCTTCCATCGCTCCACCTTCCTTATGGTCCAGCTCTCGCAGCCATAGGTTACTATGGGGAATAACATTGCTTTAACTATGCGGATCTTTGTTGTCAGTGTGATGTCTCTGCTCTTAACAATTTTATCAAGATTTGTCATTGCTCTCCTCCCAAGAAGTAGACGTTTTCTGATTTCCTGGATGCAGTCAGCATCTGCAGTAATCTTTGCACCTAGAAATACAAAGTCTGTCACTGCCTCCATTTTTCTCCCTCTATTTGCCAGTTATCAACCAAGATGGTTGCCATAATCTTGGTTTTTTTGAGGTTTAAGTGCAACCCAGCTTTTGTACTTTCTTCTTTCACCTTCATCCTAAGGTTCCTCAGCTCCTCCTCGCTTTCAGCCATCAAAGTGGTATCATCTGCATATCTGAGATTGTTAATGTTTCTTCCAGTGCTTTTAACTCCAGCCTTGGATTCATCAAGCCCAGCATGTCACATGATGTGTTCTGCGTACAGGTTGAATAGGTAGGGTGAGAGTATATAACCCTGCCATACTCCTTTCCCAATCTTAAACCGGTCTGTTTTTCCGTGGTCTGTTCTTACCATTTCTAGTTGGTTGTTATACAGATTCCTCAGGAGGCAGACAAGGTGACTTGGTATCCCCATACCATCAAGAACGTGACACAATTTGTTATGATCCACACAGTCAAACGCTTTAGAATAGTCAATAAAACAAAAATAGATGTTTTTGCTTTCTCCATTATCCAGCGGATATTGGCAATTCGGTCTCTAGTTCCTCTGCCTTTTCTAAACCCAGCTTGTACTTCTGGAAATTCTAGCTCCATGAATTGCTGGAGTCTACCTTGCAAGATCTTGAGCATTACCTTACTGGCATGTGAAATAAGTGCCACGGTTCGATAGTTTGAACATTCTTTAGTGTTTCCCTTTTTTAGTATGGGGATATAAGTTGATTTTTTCCAATCTGATGGCCATTCTTGTGTTTTCCAAATTTTCTGGCATATGGCATGCATTACCTTGACAGCATCATCTTGTAAGATTTTAAACAGTTCAGCTGGGATACCATCGTCTCCTTGTTATTAGCAATGCTTCTTAAGGCCCATTCAACCTCACTCTTCAGGATGTCTGGCTCTAACTCACTGACCACACCATCAAAGCTCTCCCCGATATTATTATCCTTCCTATACAGATCTTCTGTATATTCTTGCTACCTTTTCTTGATCTCTTCTGCTTCTGTTCATTCCTTGCCATCTTTGTTTTTGATCATACCCATTTTTGCCTGGAATTTACCTCCGATGTTTCTAACCACCCAGAGTCCCCTTTGGGGGAGATGGCGCAGTGATAAAAGTCGAATAAATAAATAAATAAATAATTTTCTGGAAGAGGATATGATAGGTTTCCTATAAAACAAAGAGCACAGGTAGTCCTCACTTAATGATGGTAATTCGGACTGGAATTTCCATCAGTAAGTGATACAGTTATAAAGTGCAAAGTCATGTGTCTACACTGCTTAGCAACAGAAATTCCAGCACTTCCAGTTGCTGTTTTTAAGCAAATCACCATGGGTCGTTTGTGATCTCCTGCTGGATTCCCCATTGACTTTGCTTCACATGACCATCTTACACTGTGACATAGTAATTGTGAGCCAGGTGCCAAGCACCCAGATTGTGATCACGTGACTGCAGGAATGCTGCAACCGATGTAAGTATGAGGACTAGTCATAACTACCACTCATTCAGCACTGTTGCAAGTTTGAACAGTCTCTGAATGAGTGGTTGTTAAGCGAGGACCACCTCTAGAGCCTTCTGCTACTGTCTGGTTTTCTAAGTAACTAATAGGACAAGAGGAGAAGAGGGAGGGGAGGATTTGGCATCTTTCATTCAATAGTGAAGTTTAAATACATAGGCCTAAAATGAAGAGGAACCTGTAATTTTATTACAACTTTACCCTGATTTCTGTGCCTTCGAGGACAATGGTTTTGAGAGTGGTGCATCTAATGTTGGAAGTACAGGCCTTCACGGACCATATAAACACTATAGATGCCAACATTAGGTTCACCAAAGAAGACACCAAGGAGAACAGACTGGCATTCCTAGACTGTGAAGTCCTCATTGGGACCAGTGGCAAGCTAGAAATAGGGATCTACAGGAAACCCACACACACAGATCAATACCTGATGTTTGACTCCCACCATCCACTGCAGCACAAACTAGGAGTCATCAGGATATTATCACACAGAGCAGAAACCATCCCCACCTCCATGGATTCCAAAAAGAATGAAAAGCAGCACCTGAGAGTAGCTCTGAAGGCCTGTGGATATCCAAATTGGGCCTTCACTAAATCTAAGTCTACCAGACCTAAAACAGCAAGAGATAGGGCTGAGACTCAAGGTAAACAGAAGAACCTGGTCATTCCTTACATGGCTGGCGTGTCTGAAAAGATAAAACGGATATTTGGCAAACACCACATACCTGTATATTTCAAACCCACCAACACACTGAGAGAGGCTTGTACACCCCAAAGATCAAACTCCAAAACACAAGGAAAGCAATGTAGTGTATGCAATCCAGTGCAGTGAGGAGTGCTCTGAACTCTACATTGGAGAAACCAAACAACCTTTGTACAGGAGGATGGCCCAACACAGGAGAAGTAACACCACAGGACCAGAGTCAGCAGTTTATATTCATCTAAAGGAAAAAGGACACTCATTTGAGGACATTAATGTTCACATTTTAGACAGAGAAGATAGTTGGTTTGAGAGAGGGGTCAAGGAATCCATTTATGCCAACTTGGAAAATCCTTCCTTGAATAGAGGTGGGGGCCTCAGGCACAACCTTTCCCCTATCTTCCTTCCTGCTTTGTCTTCTGTTCCTAGGAAGATTAAGACCATTTCGCAAGCTCAACAGCAGCAGGGTAATCTTAACGATCCTCCTTTAGATGATAATGGGACTTAGAAATAAACATCTCAAAATAACCATGACCTAGCCCCAGGTGCAAGGTCACACAGCCACCCTAGAAACATATTTAAGGATTCCCTTACTAACTTTACTCAGACTGAAGAAGCTCCTTGGATAAGGAGTGAAACGTTTCTACTGAGAAAATAGAAATCCAGTTGACATGATTCAAGCCACAGATTCCAAAATAGATGTCTGTGGACAAAAGAACTCAAATATATAGGTGTTTTATAGAAAAAATATGAACCCATTACAAAATAATTGCTGCAACTGTTACATATCAAATCTGAGTCGTTTTAATACTGAAATGAAAGTTCAGATTATTGTGCCTGTTTTCTTCCCACCAGGTGATACAAAGGGCTAGACACCATTCTTTTTCAAGTGGAATGTTCGTATCTGGAATCAGGCTGTTCACTTCTCACCTTGTGAGAACCAGCAGTCCCAAACACATAGTAAAGTATGAGCAGCTTTGTCAGATTTCTCATATGAGATTATCAAATTGGGTTTCTCTACAAAGCAAAAGTGTTTTGGCAAATTGCATCCTTTACAAAGCAAAGGCTTCTCATGGTGACGTGAAGTGCAGGTGCAAGATAACAACTGCCATGTGATGTATTGTTATGACTAGTGCCCACACAAGCAATGGGACCTTCCCATGAGAACAAGGTCTCCTGAATCCTTCTGTGGGAAGCCTGCTCCAGGGGGAGCAGAAGGGGGGAGGAAATCACGTGCTCGCTTAGATGCAGCACTGCTACCCAATAGCAGGTCATGCTATGTGCTTTAGGCCTAATGCTTTGGGCCTGGTGTGTGTCACAGCTAACTTCCAGCCAATCAGAAAGCGAGAAGAACTGAATATACAACCATGCAAAATGGTGTTCTATGCTTCTTGATTTCTAGTGTCTTTTAGCCATGTAGTTCTTCACGTGTTCACTTCCCGTGGACTGGGCAGAGTGAGATATGCCTGGCTTTGGGTATAGGCCGTGGAAGGAACTCTGGCCCTGGGATCAATACACAGAACTCTGCTTATAAGTTTGTTTTGTTTTTCCTTTTACTATGCTGTACCATGTATATTCAACTTTCCTTTTTGTGATAATGTGATAGTATATACATTATTGCCTTATGCCACCAGTAAACACTGTTAGCCCTACAAGCTGCATTCTTGTCTGTTTATTCTCAAGCCTCGAGTTTTTTCCCTTTAAGCCAGCGTATATCCCATCAGGTTATGTTGCCCAGAGAGAAATTTGCGTTTTCTTTGCTGTGTTGGACCTGGCTGTAAAAAGGAGTTTGTTTTTAGAGGCTGGTTTCGGAGTAAACATGTTTTCTTTGAGTGGTCAGCAATGGCTGAACAGAGTCTGGTCAGTCTGCCATTTGAGCCTTTAGATGGCACAAACTATCTGACCTGGTGTGTGGAGATGGAATATTTCTTTTTGCAAGAAGAAGATTTGTGGCAGTATGTGGCAAATCCACCTCCAGAGGGTTCCCTCTGAAGAAGTGCAAGCGTGTTTGGACTGTGCATTTTGCTTTTGGGAATCAAATCCTCTGAATGGAATCATCTCAGCTACTGCATGTCAGCAACTCAAGGACTGAGTAATGGGTGCTGAGCGGCTGTTGGAGCCTTCAATACAAAGCAGAACTCTGTTGCCCTTGGTGGTCTATTACGACAGCTTTATGGTTTGAAGCTGCAACCGGTGAGAATGTGATGATCCACCTTGGTAGGTTCAAGACTTTGTTTGCTGCATTTGAACAGAAGGCATGTTTTTCTAGCACTGTGAAAAAGCATGTGTGATTTTGCCAATCCTGGACAGTAGTTTTGGTCTACTGGTCGAGAAAGCAAAGACGCTATCTCCCTGCGACCTTCCTGTGGATTATTTTACAAGCCACCTCAAGGAGCTATTTTACAAGCCATCTGTTGGTGTTGTTCCTGAGAATTCCTAACAGAGCATTCCAGCTGAATTAAAATCTGGTATGGAATCTACATTTTGCTGTGATTCTGGAAGGCTGTTCCCTGCCCCGTCGTCCAGCGGATGCTGTCAGTGCAAGAAGACTGATTTACGAATGGAGGGGAAGCCAGAAGCCAAAAGTCAGCTAAACAACGAAACCGAGTTGTCTACTCTGCCGGACTGCTGTGTGTAAGCATTTCTCCAGAGACTGTTGTTGAATTCGGCTTGAAGCCTTGAGTTCAGCATGTTATTTTAGCTGATATTTCTGTGATAAGTGTGTGAAATGTGTATGTGTACATTTGTTTTTCTCTCCTCAGTGTTCCAGCCCTGGTCAAGTCTGCGTGTACTTGTTATGTTCAAAGGTGCTGGATGTTTCATTGAGAAAATAAGAGGCTGAATGTGTTAGAAAAAACCTGTAAAATCAAGTGTGTGAGATGCTTCCTAAGAAGGAGATTGTGTGGACAGGACATTGTGTGTTTAATGTTTCCCCACATCATAAATGCATTCATAAAAGTTTTCACAAAGTACTGGGGTATCCCGGGATGGGAGAGTGTGTCTCAGATAGCCAAATGCATTCTGAATTAGAACCCAGGAAATGTGCAAAAGTTCCTTGATTGTATTGTGTGTAAACTGTGTGTAAACAATCTAAAATCAGGACTGTATCTGTTGCTAGGCAAAGTGACAGAGTGTTAACTAGACCATTTCAGTTGGTTCATAGAGACCTAGTTAGCCCCCATGTCCCAAGTAATGGTGGGGTGCGCGTTTCATTTTCCTTCTGGTTGATGATCATACCTGCTTGTGTTGTTGCTACTTGTTGAAGTCTAAAGCGAAGGTCTGTGCTCACTTTGAAGTGTATGTAGCAATAGTAGGATGAAAATATGGTTATCTAGTAGGTCAGTTCCAGTCTGATTGTAGTGGAGAGTTCCTGAGCCATGTATTCTAGAATTGGCTTTGTAGGAAAGTATTCTCCCAAAGACTTGCCAATGTTGGAATTCTAGCTGAGTATTGGTGTTGTGAATACCATAAAAATAGCCTGATGTTAGTTGCTCAGGTGCCATCCCATGTCTGGGGAGAGGCTACCGTGATTGCAGTGTGTTTCTAACTAACAGGTTGTAGAATTCAACTGCAAAAAGAAGTTATTTTTCTTTGGTATTGCAAGCGGCCTTCACTGCAGTACCTGCATGTCTGTGGAACATCTGCATGTGTTCGCAACCCCAGGTCACAGAGAAGGAAGAACCAAGGAAGCACAGTGCTTCAGGTTGTTGGTTGTTGGTTGTTGATTAAAATCCAAGGCTTATCAGTGTTTCATTAGGCCATGGTCAAATCCAAATCTCCAGAAGTGTTTTATTTTTAAGCAGCCTACTGGTTGGGAAAGGTTGTATGCTAAGGTTGCAGAAGTGTTGCTGCATTGCTAGTGTAAACCCACTGTCCATGCTTCAGTAGATGGGCAAACACCAGTTCAGGTTTCTTCTGTTCCCAAGTCTCCTATTGTGTTAAAAGGGCCCCTCAGGTGAAGGAGTGGAAATTTCACCTGAGCAGTTGCAGGGCCTGGAGAGGGAGTCAGGTAGTGGAAGAAAAGAAGACGGTGATGGGGAATGCACAGTGGTCATTCTTCATGGGTCCTCTTATTCCACAAGGCTGTGAAGCCTGACAGATTTGTGAGTTAGCAGGTGACAGTGTGTCAAATTACCTGAGAAAACCCAGTCTTTTCAAGATGTGTTGCTCCTGCCTTTGAGAGGCAAGAAGAACATTGGAACACAGCTGTGGATAGTCTGTTAGAGTTTTGGTGAAGTGTTAAAAGTAACCAACCTGTCCTTTGTTTTAGTAAGCTGTAGGTTCCAGATGAGTGTTCAGAAAGACATTTCTTCCTGATAATACTCTGCAGTGTAAAGCCAGCTTTGTTGCCCAGGGATTTGTTTCACAAGAAGGAGTTTGTGAACTGTGAATCTAATGTATGCACCCACAGCTAGGCCAGAATGTTTACGTGTGGTGCGTTTTCTGGTTGCGTAGCGTGGAAACAGGTGTCCATTTACATATTGTGATGTTGACACAGCATATTTGAATATAGATCTCCCTGAAATAGTGTGTGTAAGGCAAGCTTGTGGCTCTACATGTGTGACAAAGTCCCAGACAGTCCATTGACTTAACAGGGTGCTTTATGGATTTTAAAGCAGGCCAGTCATTGATAGCATGGTGTAGATGCTAACTGGGATGTGTAGAACAGTCACGTGCAGTTTTCTGTGTGTACATAAGAAAGTGTAGGAGTTAATACTTCTTACTTATGTAGTGGGTTTCTGCTTAGAAACTGAATCTTACCACCTTGTATAAGAATTTGTCAGGCAGCTGAGGCAGTAATTCCAGCTGAAGGAGTCAGGCACAAATTCGACCATTTATCTTGGTGTTGAAGTTACAAAAGCCCAGAACAGAGAATCCTATGGTTCTTGAGAATGTCAAATGACAGAGTGTTACAGAGTGTCATTTGTCTAAAGGAAAGCTTATCCTTACTTTGTTGTATATCACTCTGCAATAACGCAGTGGACATGCCCTGAATTAGTTTTGCCCAGGTAGGGTACCAAGCCTGCGAGCTTGCAAAGGGGTGAAAAAAGTCCTGCGGTTTTTCTTAAAATCAAAACAAAGCCTTTGCTTCAAACAGAGCAGCTAGCGAGTTTGGAATTTCTGCTTATCTATGCCAGCTGCAATTTTTGCAAAGGGGACAGGACGTTTGAGGGCAATGTTTTTCTGTTTCTCTGTACTGTTTCTGCTCCTGCATAATTTGTATTATTATGTATTTGTATGTATCTGAATAAAACATTGCATAAAGTGTATATTGTGCATTATACATATGTGCAACAAGTGTTTTTAAACCATTTCTAGTTTCTGGATGACTATTGGTTGTAAAAACTGTAACTTGAACAGTGTAAATTAATACATGTACTAACCATTTTTGTTTCTGTTTCTGTACAAATGTATTTTACAGCTTTGAGCAACTTCCATCATTGTTTGCATTGTGTCAAAATTCAATTTGGAGTGGTGTCAGATTTCTCATATGAGATTATCAAATTGGGTTTCTCTACAAAGCAAAAGTGTTTTGGCAAATTGCATCCTTTACAAAGCAAAGGCTTCTCATGGTGACGTGAAGTGCAGGTGCAAGATAACAACTGCCATGTGATGTATTGTTATGACTAGTGCCCACACAAGCAATGGGACCTTCCCATGAGAACAAGGTCTCCTGAATCCTTCCGTGGGAAGCCTGCTCCAGGGGGAGCAGAAGGGGGGAGGAAATCATGTGCTCGCTTAGATGCAGCACTGCTACCCAATAGCAGGTCATGCTATGTGCTTTAGGCCTAATGCTTTGGGCCTGGTGTGTGTCACAGCTAACTTCCAGCCAATCAGAAAGTGAGAAGAACTGAGTATACAACCATGCAAAATGGTGTTCTATGCTTCTTGATTTCTAGTGTCTTTTAGCCATGTAGTTCTTCACGTGTTCACTTCCCGTGGACTGGGCAAAGTGAGCTATGCCTGGCTTTGGGTATAGGCCGTGGCAGGAACTCTGGCCCTGGGATCAATACATGGAACTCTGCTTATAAGTTTGTTTTTGTTTTCCTTTTACAATGCTGTACCATGTATGTTCAACTTTTCTTTTTGCTATAATGTGATTGTATATACATTATTGCCTTATGCTACCAGTAAACACTGTTAGCCCTACAAGCTACATTCTTGTCTGTTTATTCTCAAGCCTCGAGTTTTTTCCCTTTAAGCCAGGGTATATCCCATCAGGTTATGTTGCCCAGAGAGAAATTTGCATTTTCTTTGCTGCATTGGACCTGGCTGTAAAAGGGAGTTTTAAGCTTAGCTTAAATTTTCCCACTCATGATGATTAAAGTTAACTGGCTGTTACACAAGTCATTGAAAGGACTCTTGCAATAAGTAGTGGCCATTGGAGAATGGTGCCTATAAGAGGGAAAATATCTAGGAAAGGAAGCTTATAAAATAATAAGTTTCTCTGCTTATTTCATCAATGAAATTTAATTATGTCATTTCCCATAGAAATGCACACTGATTCCATACTTAAATATCAGAACCTATAGAACATCCTTCTTCAGTTACTCAGCTTATTGATGTGAGCTTCAATTAAGATTAGATTTAAAAATATATTTTTGTACATATATCTAGAATGTCTAATTACAGCAAAGCTATGCATTTGCCATTAAATCTATGTGGGTATTACAACATTAAGGACAGATCTTCATGGAGAAAATCAATATACGTGGTTTCTTGGAGTCAAAAACGACTTGATGGCACATAATCAATCCATCAATTACTGAGTCTAGCTGATTATGTTCAGAGATATTTTTCCAATGGTAATATCTTCCAGATTTGGGCTTTTCAATCATGGGTCCAAGTAGGAGAGGGGAAATACCCCAATGTTATTCTACTTCTATTACTCATTTCACAGAAAGGTGAAGCTTGCAGTTGAAGTATTATGAATGCAATAGACATGTTCTATAAAATGCTAATAATATTAAATAGCTGTGCCCCAAATAAACACATTGGTGACCAATATGCACGTTAATAAAAATGCAAACAATAGCAGTAATTTGATTAATTGTTTTTTTTAAGAGTAGCTGAAGAGAAAGACATTTCTTAAGAGTGAGATCCCAATTTAATTTGATTTAATTTGTTGTTTAATTCATGATGACTGAAATTTCCATTTGAATTCAGCTGTTTTCTCACTTGGAAAACCAACTACAGATATTGGAGAAAAAAACTTTCTAACTTTTCTAATTTTGTTCTTCCCCCCCCCCCCTGCCGCTATTATTTTGTCCTTAATTCCAGGTTACAGTGCCCTGTGTATCACAAATTGGGATGTGCACCTGAGCATGTATAGCTCTGTATAGTCATTATCAATTATCCATTATTATTTTCAATCTCTAAGGAGTTACAGAAAATATTACAAAGTAATATATTTCAAGAGCAGTGAAATACAATATTCTTTTTTTCAGGGGTACAGCTGGAGGGCAAAGACCTTTTATTCTGATTTTTAAGACAGTACACTTCTAACTTAAAAGCAGCCTCCTGGAATAATGTATATCAGGTTATTACAAATGCCTAATTTTAATAGAGTGAACAGGTGGCTGAGAGATAAATTGGTCTGCAGGATGGTATTATTCTTTGCACCTGTAGCAATGTTGTTCTTTTATGTAGAATGTGATACACTTCTTGGTAAATGTTCTGTAGGAAACCAGCCTCTTATTAAGCACAAGCAGTATCGTTCAGAAGATTTGGTTATTGCTGGCATTTCTTCTCAAATTTACATGATGTCTGAAAAAGTAACATTCACAAGAAATCCATCAAATGAACTGATTGATGATTTCCTGTATGTAATTATTATTTTTCAACAACGCAAATACCAAAATAGTTGAAGTCTGTGGCATGATTGAATAGGGGTGTGTGTGTGAATGCTAGATTGTTTGTGCTGCACTATTATTTCTCTCTCTTCTTAATATTAGTATAATTACTTCAATTATCATCTGATTTCTCTTACACAAGGTATTTTCTAATGTTTTATTTCAATAGCTTCCAACACCTCCTTGATACATTTTCATAGATATTAGTTTAATTTTAGTACATTTCTTTTTCATGTGGCTATAACTAGATGAAGTATAAAAGAAATAAATTTATGGAATAGCATCTCATCATCTTAATCGTGATCATTTGTAGAAGGTGTACATGACTGCAGTTAGTCCTACATGCAGATATTGTATCAAATGCTTCTGAGAAATTTCCAGTGTCTTAAAGTACCATATTTGACAACTGAATTTCCTTTTTCAATCTACTGAGAAAAAGCAATTGTGAGGAAGAACAAAAAGGAAAAAGGAAGAGGAGGTGGAAATGGTGGAATAGAACATTACGGTAGGAGATAAAATTAAGTCAGGACCCCTAAATTAAGGGAACCTTCTATAATGATTGATGATTATTCCATTTTCCAATTAGGATGCAGCCAATTCCAAATTTGGAAACAGATGTTCTAACACTCATTTCAGGTTTTATATGCAAAACTACCAGCACATCTTGGCTTTGGAATTTGCAATCAAAGAAATCAATGAAAATGCCTGGATCTTGCCCAATATCACCCTCGGTATCCATATCTCCAATAGCTATGTCCTGGCAAGATGGATCTACCTCGCCTCCATGGAGCTTCTCTCTACAAAGGGAAGGTTCATCCCGAACTACAAGTGTGATCTCAAGGACAGTGTAATATCTGTGATTGCAGGACATAATGCTTACATTGGTCAGTTCATGTCAAATATTCTGAGCATTTACAAGATCCCACAGGTAAGATGTTTTCTTGAAAGATTGGTACTCTAAAGAAGATTTGTGGTCTGGACATAGAAAATGATATATAAAAAATAAAGAAATAGACCACAGTGTAAGATGCCTATGTAAGACCTATCCCTGAAAGAAAGGAGTCAAGTTCAACAACCCATTTACACATTTAGGTGATCGTTTATGGTTTGCACATAGTGATAAATAAAACAGAAATAAAGACTACCCAATAAACTCACCTGGGAACCTGCTCACTCTAAGTATAATTAAATGTAGATGTAGCCCAAATACAGTGCATGGATATTACTTTATTAATGTGAGTACACATGGATATTAGCAGAGACATCACACTGACAACAAAGGTCCGCATAGTTAAAGCAATGGTATTCCCTGTAGTAACCTATGGCTGCGAGAGCTGGACCATAAGGAAGGCTGAGCGAAGGAAGATAGATGCTTTTGAACTGTGGTGTTGGAGGAAAATTCTGAGAGTGCCTTGGACTGCAAGAAGATCAAACCAGTCCATACTCCAGGAAATAAAGCCAGACTGCTCACTTGAGGGAATGATATGAAAGGCAAAACTGAAGTACTTTGGCCACATAATGAGAAGACAGGATACCCTGGAGAAGAAGCTGATGCTAGGGAAAGTGGAAGGCAAAAGGAAGAGGGGCCGACCAAGGGCAAGATGGATGGATGGTATTCTGGAGGTGACGGACTCCACCATGGGGGAGCTGGGGATGGTGACGGCCGACAGAAAACTCTGGCGTGGACTGGTCCATGAAGTAACGAAGAGTCGGAAACGACTGAACGAATAAACAACAAACACATGGATATTAAATGGAGCATATTACATTTTCTCATTCTATTTAAAGTTAATTTCATGAAGGATTAGATTTATTTATTCACAAAAATATCAAGCAGATTCAATCTTTTAGTTTTCAGAATATCATTTTATCCCCTAGTTCAGGGGTACCCAACCTTTTTGGCGCCAGGGACCAGTTTCAAAAGATGATTTTTCCATGGACCGGGGGGGGCGGGGTTTCTGGGATTTCTGCGGACCGGGGGCGGGATTTCCAGGATTTCCATGGGCTGGGGGTGGGGTTTGTGGCCGTGATCCAATTGTGTGCACCAGGGGGAGGGGTTTGTGGGCAGGAGCCAATAATGCAGAAGGGGGTGGGGTTTGTGGGCGGGAGCCCCACAGCCCAGTTCCTAACAGGACGCGGCCCACTAGTAGGCTGTGGCCCACAGGTTGGGGACCCCTGCCCTAGTTGATAAATTCAATTAATATAGTTAAGTAACATATGATAGTATTATTCACCTATTGTATAACAACAGAAGAATTGTAATAAACATATATGGATCCTTTTTTTAATTAAAAATATTTCTGGTCACTTGCTTGATTTAGTTTAATTTATATTCCAAAGTTTTACCTAGATGATGAATATGAATTGTGTCAGAAACCTACAAAACAAAGGGATAACCAACAATAGCTTGATATTGTTGATATTAGAATCATACTAAATATCAAAATATTCTACCTATTTTTTACCCAGGGAAGGGCATACAGGAATTATTCAAAATGCTAGAAAGCTGCATATTCCTAATCCTATGGAAAATTATTTCATTGAGCCATGTGTTTAAAAACAGCAAAATCCAGTAGTTCATATGTATCCTTTCAGTTCATATATTTCCAAAGCTTTAGAAAGGCACCATGTTAAAACAAAAATAAACAATTTCCATAGAAATTATATTGGAATATGCCAATACAAATTAACTCTGCTCTTCTTTGGAGAATATCGTTATTTGTATCACTACACATGCTTAAAAATAGACACAATATTTTGATTTGGAAATATGCTCCAGTTTCTTCATTTTTCTTAGCTCATATATGGTTCAGCTGCAGAGCTGGATGACAACATAGAAGCTGCCTTCTTCCATCAGTTATTTCCAAATGAAGACCTTCAAATTATGGGGATCATCCAATTGTTGCTTCACTTTCACTGGAAATGGATTGGGCTCATTGTCCAAAACCCTGAAAGAGGAAAGAGTTTTATCCAGAATAGGCTTGATATATTTTCTAAGAAAGGCATCTGTTTTGATTTCATGGAAGAAATGCCAAAGGAATCTGTTGCCAATGACATTGGGGTTCAATTTAATGGCTATGTTACGCTATACAAGGTTATTATGAGAAGTACTGCCAATGTTGTGATCATATATTGTAAAAATGAAGACATGCCCTTTTTTGGAATGTTGCCATATATTTCAGAGTATGAGGACATGCCAATGAAGAGAAAAGATAAAGTTTGGATAATGCCAGCACAGATGGAATTCACATCACTCCCCTTTCAAAGAAATAGGGGTCTGGACTTCATCCATGGTGCACTATCGCTGGCAGTTTCCTCAAAGGAGATATTAGGGTTTAGGAAATTTATTCAGATGAGAAAGCTGACTTCTGAAGAAGAAGACAGTTTGACAAGACTCTTTTGGGAACATGCATTTGAATGTTCTTTCCCAAATGCTATGTTAGATGAGGACAGTGGCAACGAATGCACTGGTGAGGAGGCACTGGAGACCCTTCCTGAATCTGTGTTTGAAACTAGTATAACTGGGCAAAGTTATAGTGTCTACAATGCCATTTATGTGGTGGCCCACGCTCTGCAAACCATGCTCTCATCCAAACCCAAATGCAGAGAAAGTGGAAATGCTTGGGAATTCAGGACTCTAAATCAACAGTTGTGGCAGGTAAAAATGGAATGAATGTAAATATCCCTTCATCCCAAAGCCAGTCATATAAGTGTTCAGCTGGTGTTTTGTGATGTATAGCTAATAAATTCAAAGTGATATATCAGACCTTCAAAGAGGGGTGGATTTTGCCTTAATAGTTCAGGGTAATATGCTATATTTAAACATGGTGTACAGCAATGATGAGAACGAGGCAATATCAAATGTTAATTCAAGAGGAAAATGAGATTTAGGAGGAAGTCAAGGCTGATGGAAGAGGAGAAGAGTATGAGATAGGGAATAAAAAAAAGATAGAGAATGGCATTGAGCAGTGATCAACAGGCAGACCACAGCAAGGATGAGGAGTGTTGTTTGTTTGTTCCTGATAGGCAAGACATACATGACATTTGTAATACAGCACAGTTCCAAAGCAATAGAAAGTAACCAGGATTTAATGAAGGGTTAGGTTAACACTGTTGCTTCTGCTGACATAGATGATAATATTGCTTCCTGCATGCATGGGAATGCTAAAGGAAGTCTAAACATAATGTAGAGGAGTGCAGAGATGCCTTTGGCAAAGTAGGCAAAGGTCATCAGAAGGACTGTTAAGAGAAAGTAAATGACAACTTAATCCTGGGAAAGGATGGAGTGTGAGAAAGAGACCCCAAATTATCCTACCTCAGATGGAAACCCTACAACAATAAAATAGGATACCCTACAACAATAAAAGTATATTCTTTGCACTATGTTTGCTGACTAGTCTGCCTCAAGAGGCTGACACATAGCTTATGAAAGATCCTTCATTCATACTTGCTCATTATTTCCAATCCTAAAATTCCTACCAATAATTTCCATTTAGTTTCATAGGTATTTGAGAACTGTTTCATTCAACAACAGTGCTGGAGAAATGGTTTCCTTTGATGAAAGAGGAGAACTCGCAACTGGATTTGACATTATCAACTGGGTCACATTCCCCAACCAATCATTTCATCGAATCAAAGTTGGAAAAATAGCTCCAATGGGTCCCCCAAACAAGCTTATTACAATTTCTGCAGAGGAAATAATCTGGCCCACCATGTTTAACCAGGTAGTTTTGGTGCCAGTATCAAAGCAAGGGAAACAATTTCTTTTCTTTCTTTTATTTTCACTTACTCTTTCAATGTTCAGACCGTTCCTTCAGGAGTTACAGGCACAAATTGATGCTTTTCTCAAAGTGACCCATTAACATGATCACCATAAAGTTAAAAACCACATAAAAAAACCTGACCTGAACTGAATTTCTTAGGGTAAATAAGATGATTTTCATTCCATTGCAACAGAATGCAATTGTGTTTTTTTAAAAAAAAAACATTACTTATTAATATGTGTTGTTATATTTCAAATGTATAGGCATTTTATTCCTGTATAAAAAAATCCTAAAAACCTGAAAAGAAAGGGCATAACCTCTACAGGGTTAGCTTCTACAAAGCGAAGGATCCTTATCAGCCTTTAAAATTGCAGTGATATATATTATTATATGGCAGGGCTTTATTTTCATAAAATGCCTGAAATGTCTCCAAATGTTCCTGACCTGGGGAGTTCTCAATTTTATTATAGTTAATCAATATTAATATACGGTAGTTAATTAATTTTAATATATTAATATTAGTTTTTTCCTCAATTGCTAAATAACTAGAGTGCACATCCTCAATTTCTTGAATATTTATTACCTTTTAAAAAGCATCTATCTGCACACTAACTAAATCAGTTTGTGTAGAATATACTTACAAACATTCAAACCTTCAAAATTAACAGGGATAGAGATAGATAGATAGATAGATAGATAGATAGATAGATAGATAGATAGATAGATAGATGATAGATCGATGATAGATAGATAGATAGATAGATAGATAGATAGATAGATAGATAGATATTCATGTCCAACTTAGTAGATCTAACTTAGTTGATCTACAGGCATGAAATGCTTCCTCAGTCTGTTTTGCAGCATATAAATATAAATATAAATATAAATATAAATATAAATATAAATATAAATATAAATATAAATATAAATATAAATATAAATATAAATATAAATATAAATATATATTCTTTCTTTTACTGTTATTTCTAATTCAGGTTTTCGAGATTGTGATGGCTTATTCCATGAAGAAGCTTAACTAATCATTTTACCATTAATAAATGCTTTAAATACATCCCAAACCACCAGCAAAATGGTTGAACTTCTATTTATTGTGTGGGGGGGTGACTCCCTATCTATCTGAAACTTCTTGATATAACATCAGTGAGATAACAGTTAGAGTTCTAGTAAGAGTAAAACCCCAACAAAACCCAATCACAACATTTGTCTAAATATACTGTATTTCCAACCTATGGTACTAGATTAAGTCCACACTTACTCATTCTTATATGGAAACCAAATCAAACCTGGAGGTGTTCCATTCATTGATGAAACATCTTGGTATAACATCTGTGAGATAAAAATTAAAGGATTCAGTGCGGAATGTAAAAACAAACAAACAAAGAAAACTGGAAAATGTGTTGCTCAGTGTTTTATTTACATACAAACATTTTTTGCTCATATTGGTAATGAAAATGAAAACCCCAAATATAATTTATTCATGTAAAAGAATTCGAAATATTTTTTAACAGGCATTACCTCTTTCCATATGTAATGAAAAATGTCACTTAGGCTATAACAAGATAAAAGTGGAAGGGAAATTATCTTGCTGCTATGACTGTGCACTGTGTCCAGAAGGGAAGATTGCCGACCAAATGGGTAAGAGAAGGAAAGTATAGATTATTTAATAAATATATAGTGACTGACAATTTTGAGCTTTACATCATGCTATATAGTTCAGCAATTTTAAAAAAATGATCTAATTGTTGATAGTTCAGTATTGGAGATTGTTTATTCATTCAGTTACTTCCAACACTTCGTGACTTCATGGACCAGCCCACGCCAGATCTTCATGTCGGCTGTCATCATCCTCAGCTCCCCCACGGTCAAGTCAGTCACCTCCAGAATATCATCCATCCATCTTGCCCTTGGGCCCCTCTTCCTTTTGCCTTCCAAGTGTTGGAGAGAATAAATGAGAAAGCCAATATGTTCACTCTAAACAGTGTTATCTTTCTTAAGGATCATTATATTCAGATTGTTCCCTCTTATGTTTTCCTGAAAAAGAAAGTATTGCAGGAAAACAATATTTGTTGGTGGTCTATCCGGAATGCTGCCTTTGTACCTTCCTTTTGGAAGTAATAGCAATAATGCATTCAACAAGATTCCTAATAATTTTATCCATACCATTTCTTTGCAATTTTATTAACGTTTTGCCGTTGGTTTCTACTGAGATTTGTTTTTTACTTCCTATTATACTGTTTCCTCCTATTTGATATATAATGTAGGGTAGAAGTATGTTCCAATTTAGAAATAGCTGTATAACGCAGGGCCTTTTGAAATTAAGAAGGGCAGCACATTACAAATTGCATGTTCCTCTAAAAATAGTCTTTTTGGTTTTCTAGAAGAAAAGTATAATGGTATGTGGGAATGACCTTGGGACACAGTAGGAAGAGCCACAGACTAGGCAACAGTCAGATAAGAGGCAGCTCAGCCCACATAAGGAAGGTCTCAGAATGGACCCTCCCTAAATCTGTGAGGAAGAAGCAGAAAGCATTTCTTAAAAATAGTTAGAAATGATATATTAATGACAGGAACATGCATTTTCCATTTTTAGGGGAAAAAATTAGAATAATTTTCATGCCCAGATTTATAGGTGAAATGAATCCCAGGATTTTAGTTTAGTAAGCGTTTGGTTAAGTCTTTATCCTTAAAATCAATTCTGTTTCTATGAACCAGTTTTGTTTTGTTTTCAGATTCAGATGATTGTTTCCCATGTCCAGAGGACCACTATCCAAGCAAGGATCAGGGTAGTTGCCTTCAAAAAAATATAATTTACTTGTCTTTCCAAGAGCTTTTGGGCATTTCCTTACTAATGATCGCAGTCTCTTTTTCTGTCATATCAACTTTGGTGCTGGGGATCTTCATTAAACAGCGGGACACTCCCATCATCAAAGCCAATAACAGGAACCTCACCTATATTCTTCTCATTGCTCTCCTCCTCTCCTTCCTTTGCAGTTTGCTCTTCATTGGGCAACCAGACAGAGTGAAATGTGTCTTGCGACAAACTGCTTTTGGCATCATCTTCTCTGTAGCCCTTTCTTGTATATTGGGAAAAACAACCATAGTGGTTCTGGCTTTCATGGCTACCAAGCCAGGCTCCAAAAATGAGGAAATGGGTGGGGAAAGGGCTGGCCAACTCCATTGTTCTTTCTTGCTGCCTGATGCAGGTCACAATTTGTGTTGTGTGGCTAGCAATTTCTCCACCATTCCCAGACTCTGACAATCATTCAATGGCTGAGGACATTGTCTTGGAATGCAATGAAGGTTCAACCACTATGTTTTATACTGTCCTTGGCTTTATGGGGTTCTTGACTGCAGTCAGCTTCACATTGGCCTTCCTAGCTAGGAATTTACCTGATAGTTTCAATGAAGCCAAATTTATCACTTTCAGCATGTTAGTTTTTTGTAGTGTCTGGGTATCATTTGTTCCCACCTACCTGAGTACAAAGGGGAAATATATGGTTGCTGTGGAGATCTTCTCCATTTTGGCTTCAGCAGCTGGATTACTGAGCTGCATCTTTTTCCCCAAATGTTACATCATTATTATGAGACCAGATTTGAATAATAAAGAGCAACTACTAAAGAAATAAAACTGAACATTTACCAGGCATTTTGAATGAAGTGAAATATGTTAATTTCAGAATGTTGGTCTTTAGCAGTGTTTGTCTTTCCTTAAATCTTTTGTCTTCCCTTAAATCGTTTATTTAAATTCTGTTTGTCTTTCCTTAAATCAGTAAAAACGTATAATGTTTTTGGCTCATGTATTGAATTGGGTTCTTTTTATCTAGTTTTAGGACTTGTGTGGAGAAGAGATCATATTTTAGATCATATGTATGCAAGAATATTGGAAATTCAAACTTTTAAGCACCACTGTAAACCATCAGCGTGGGAGAGAATGATTATCTGCTGCATTAACCCTGCGTACATATTAAAATTAGTGAACCCTTTTTTATGTTTGTGTGTCTGTGTCTGTGTCAGTGTCTGTGTGTGCCTTTGAGTTAGTGCTGGCTCCTGGCAAATCCCTGTTAAGTCCCTGCGCTTTTCTTGGCAAGGTTTTTTAGAAGTGGCTTGCCATTGCCTTCTTCCTTGGGCTGTGAGAGAGTGACTGGCCCAAAGTTATGCAGCTGGCTTTGTGCTTAAGGTGGAACTGGAACTCGCAGTCTCCTGGTTTCTAGCCTGATGCCTTAACCACTACACCAAACTGGCTCAAACTGGCTTTTTATTTATTAGGTTTTATTTACTCTATTGGATTTCTGGTGAATGACTGAAATAAATTTTTAAATTAGATTGTAGGAACCACAGTTTGGTCTAATGGTTAAGGTGCTAGGCTAGAAACCAGGGGACTATGAGTTCTAGTCTTGCCTTAGTCATGAAAGCCGGCTGGGTGACTTTGCACCAGTCCCTCTCTCTCAGCCCAACTCACCTCACAGGTTTGCTGTTGTGGGGAAAATAGGAGGAGGAAGGAGTTTTAGGTTAGGGTTTGCCGCCTTGAGTTATTTTAAAAAATATTAAAGGTGGGATAAATATGAATGAATGAATGAATGAATGAATGAATGAATGAATGAATGAATGAATGATATGTGGTGTTTGTGTGAGCGAGAGTTTTGATCAGACTAGCTTTGAACTTGGTTTTGGAATTTATCCCTAGTTTTGTAGTATATTTGCACATAAAACTTGGCAAAAATTCATTCTTTTAAGCAAATTCTTCCCCTTTCCTCACAAACAATGCTTTTCCTTTTTATCAACTTAGTCTCCAAAC